>JARGCV010000103.1:25825000-26206167 GCA_034064705.1 Bothrops alternatus | reverse complement strand
AATAAGGAAATATCTACAGCTAAAAAAGTATCCTGTTATGTTCTTTATATTTGTATTGTTGTTCTCTGAAATGGTCAGGGTTACCATGGGTGGCTATATAAGTCATTTAAATGAATATATATTCTAAATCATATTAGTGCAGACACATTAAAGTAAGGAATCTGTTTGTATTGGTGAAGCCAATTAAGCTAACTATGTCTGGCTGAACTGCTTTATGTCACAGAAATTGATAGAAAAATGTATGAGATACTTGGCTGATGTTAGTTGAACTGCTTCAGTTGTAGACAGAAGCCCAAAATTTACTTGACAATTCTGTATCAAATATGAAAGAAAACTGGAGAAATATTACACTGCCAACATGAATTAGATTTTATAATCTTCTTCCTAATCTTCATTTTAGAAATCCCTTTTCTATTGTAAAAAACATTAGAAAAAAATAGTTCTCAAATCTTTTCTCATGTCACTGATATGTTTACCCACAATTGTCAGAAAGCTACCAGAGTTCCTGAGTATAATATATGGTGTTATGTAGGAGCTTGGTTTTAACAGATGCTTGAAGCTGTAGGACCAGTCCAAAAGCAGGGATAACAATTGGCTTTGGTGTGATTGCAGAGCATAAATCTTCATTCTTCATGATAAATTTATTCTGTATGATTCAAACACCAAACCTTCTGATGCAGTCTAAAATTTAATCTAAAAATGTATAATACAGGTTTTTTTTTTCCTATTTGTACATATAGATATAGGTTGATAATGAGGTATAGCACTTTCACAGAATAGTTGACAGAGGTCAGTCACTTCCTCTTCCATTCCTTCAATCTGAGGGAAGCAGGGAACAAGAAGTTTTGACACCACACATGGTTCTGTGGGAGATGTGGGCTAGGAATAACTACTAAGAGATATTGATGGAGAAAAATATAACCCTTGATTTGGCCTGGCAAACTTGCTGTTGCTTCTGCTTTTTCCTTTCTCTGTCACTGTGCTGTATTTGAACGAAGTCTCTCCCTGTCTTTCTCTTAATTTTCTCATTCATTTCTGTTCCTCTATTATTCAATCTTTGTCATTTATGAGCAGTAATGGAATTTATAATCCAGGGCACAAAAAGTGTCTGATTCCTTTCTGTTTTGCAAGATTGTTGATATTTAACAAGGTTTGACAGGCTGGTTTTTTTTTTTAACCAAACAATTCTCTGGACACAGAATGGATGACTAGAGGTTAGTCCGTGGAAGAGCAAAAGAAGGACAGCTGACCAACCTCATCTTTGCACAGGAATTTTTCTACTAATGGGAACTCTTTATTTCAGAATGGAATAGCAGAAAAACATCAGACATTGATAACTCCTTGTTCTTTGTTGCATTCAAAGGGCATATGTGCCATTAAGCTTATTATTTACAGCTCTTAGATGGAGGCATTTCTGTTAACCAGCTTTCAGCAACCTTGCAGTAACTATAACTGTTATTCCTTTCATTGCCCTAGTTCAGGGGTGTCAAACTGCTGGCCTACGGGCCAGACATGTCATCCAGAAGCCGCGCCCACCCCATTGCCAGCAATGGCAAAAACCGTCCCAATACGTTGCGTGACATCATGTGACATCGCGAGTAGTTGTTTCTGCTCTGGAGAACTCTGGGGATACATTATCTTGAGCTTCTTATGTTTATGCAAATCAGTAATAATTATATTATTATAGTATGTATGTAATGAATTCTGTCTTCAGAATCCTTATTCTTGACAATTTTTACAGCAACCTTATAATCCCAAGGAAGATCTGAATCAGCAATAACTTTCTGTATCTTTCTATGCTTTCTGTATCATAGGATAATTAATTTGCTGCACAAGTTTTTAATAAGCTCAAAACTGATCTATCCAATTGAACAGTGGTACACACTGTAGAAACATAATTTTATCTAGTAATGTCTGAATTGCTTAACATTATTCTTTTGCTGATCTTGGAGAAACTCGTGATTAACTGATTTCTATGCTACTCAATTAATGCAGAAGTTTATTTAAATATTAATTCATAATTTAATGTCTAGTTCTGAAGGTAGGGAGAATGCTTGGACCCAGTTCTGAAATTTCTCTTTGAGCCAAAATCCATTTCTCTTTATCCTCAAAAGGTACACACTCTATGTGAGTTGCAACTTTTTAGTATCAATATCATTTCTACTTAAATCCCAATTTTCTGTAGAAAAAAGGTGCAAAATTAGTACTGATAGCACTAATGAGTTTATCTAGTTTGTGTAATGAAACATCTACAAGAAAACAACCAAGCTCGGAGAGCCATCAAGGACCCCTCATTTCAACCCTGAGCTACAAATATTCTCCTTTATTAGCCAAGTGGTTAATAATACAAAAGTGCTCAAGGAAAAAAACTTTTCATTATACTTTTGCAAATGCTGAGTATTTGAATATTGCTAAATTACAGGTAAGTTGCTAAATTACAGGCTGCAAGGAATAGAATAAAGCGATATTAAAACCTAATATTTTGGTCTCAGAATCTGGCACATCTTATATAGTATAACTGCAGTAACACCTCTGCTTTTTATGCAAATAAACTGAGGTGGAATCCTCCGTGTTCTTTTGAAACCATTGGTCAAAAGATGCTGCACATTCTTCACAGTTTAAAGCAGTGGTTCTTAAACTTTTTGAACGAATCACTCCCTTGAGCCAATGAGGAAGTTGTCATCACCCCCTCCCCCAACATAACCTCTCAATCACAACATAGGAAATAATTCTTCAATTTATGCAAACACTTTTTTTGTTTTCTTTAAAATTGTCTTCAGGACATATCGATGCAAATAATTTATTTCCAGTCTTTTCCCCATATCTCCCATATTCTGGCCAATGGCACGTCACTGTATGGGTAGAGGCTGCTGCACAATGCGCATGAAGATAAGTGATGCGCCTTCACATATGTATGGCGTTCTGTACTGAAGCTAGCTGGAGGAACATTTGAAAACACAATTCAATCCACTAATAGCGAGCGATCCAATGTTTTTATACAACAGATATACAGCGATTCACTGTACGAAAAAGTCTCAAAAGTGTCCCCAAAACTTCTCGCTCCATCGCCCCCATATTACCCCCTTTTTGTTCCATTGCCCCCCTGAAAAATGAAATTGCCCCCTGGGGGGCAATATCGCCAGATTAAGAACCACTGGTTTAAAGGATTGTCTTAAATAAAATTGATTTGTCTTTAAAAATCTCTTTCACTAAATGACAAATACAATTCAGTTTTATGTTCAATTTTACAAGAGAGGGTTATAATACAAGAAGCGTGATTTGACGTTCATTTATAGTATTGTATAACAGACATGTGGCTGAGAAGAATCTTTCAATGATCAGTAATACAACCCTGTATTTTACTTGTTTCCTTCAATGAAACAAGATGGTTGCAAGATTGATGACGTAGGAGCATACGGTAAAAATAATTGTTTTTGTAACGCATCTTCGAATCTCCAACGTACGTACAGCAACTGCGAAAACGGTTCTGACTGTAAAAAGAAATGGTATAGAAAGCGAACGAAGGCAAAGGTATAGAAAGCGTTAATTTCGTCTATTCTCAAATCCGTGCCTTTGAGGAAGAGACAGAATCTCAGTTCCTCCTAGTTAAGAGAATCAACTCAGAAGTTCAACATTTACAATCCTACTTTTATACGTTTCTGCTGCGGAGAAATGGCTAATTCCTACACCAGACTCGCTTTGTTTCCATTCCTACCCAGAATGCATAGCGCAATTGAGATGACGATGAGTGACCAATTAGAAGAAATTTGAAAGCCGAGCCGACCAATCGGAAGGGAATAAGTAGGCGGTGACAGGCGATTTGAACTGGAGGTGGGAAAAAGTCGAGGTGTGTTTCAATAAGTGGTTGAGGGCGGGAAGAGAGCGGTATTTCTCTGAAAGTGGGGTGGCTGATTTGTTTGGCAAGGGAGCGATTGAGCGTCCTATGTTCCCCTTTATAAGTGGACTAGTTATACAGTGGGAGACGCTGTTCGCAGAGGTCGTTGGACCTTGTGGTTAATCCTTTCTGGATCCTTCACTATCCAACAGCCGTGAGGTCGAAAATAGCAAGATCCGGTGAAGTTTAGTGACCGTCTAGATTTCGGTTGCCGAAACAGTTCACGGACTGCCTTATGCTTACAAGTACTTAATTCTTGTTGAGGGCCCGAGTCGGTACCGAAACTAGCTGTTCTCGTTTGGGGAAAGCGGATGGCGGTTCGGAACAGACAAACTTGAAGAAATAACTTGGGAGTAAGGCGCTTTTAATATTTAATATTAATATTATAATTAATAATTAACATGTTTCAAGTGTTCAAAATCTGTCAGATCTACCTATGAAATAAAGAGTGTATGTATGCTTTTTAGTAGACCTTAACGGTTACGGATGGTCATAGAGAAAACCTGTCCCTAGGATCGCTAGTAGGTCGAAAACGACTTTCATCGCTATAATCGAATGCTATTTATTCTTGGTCGGGTTGCCCACAAGTTCAAAGTTAATTTGAAAAAGGGTGTTGGTGCCTACTAAGATAGACTTCCATGCCTTGGCTGCCCTTCAGTTCTGTCGTAAGGCAATTAGGCCAACAATCTGAAGGGCAAAATGTTGGGACAGGCTGTTTCTTTACATCCCAAAAGTGTTATAAAGAGATAGAATATGACTACTGTATACTCATTTTTTATTTTGCTTTTTTTCTGGGTCTCGTTAAAAAATGTTACAAAGCAAGTTAGGAAATTATTTTGGGGCAGCAACATACTTTTTTTTGTATTTCTATCACTTTCTTGAGGCTGCTATTTCTCACAATAGCAAAGAGTGGAACATATTAGGATGAAAAAGAAATATGGCATCTCTACATTCTTTTTCTTATATAGCTTGTTTAAAAAGTGTTGCTATTATAATTTAAATTACATAATGCTATTTTCCTAAGCTTTTGTTTTTGTTCTAATTCGGTCTGTCCCTTAAGTTTAAAATTGATAAGGTGATGGGAATTAGGACCACTAGGAAATAGCTTGATGTAAATGGTCGGAATCTTTAAGGTGAATGTGAAGAAACTCCTTACTACAAAGCCATCAGAAGTGATTGCTCTTTTCAGAAAAGACAGCTCTTATTAAAACCCACATTTATAATCTTGCAACAAATGAATGCATTGATTAGCAGTACAATCAATCAGTGAATGTCTTTTGCCCTTAATCCCTTGTGGCTGAGCTGAGTTGTAAATTTGTTGCCTTAGCAGCATTAAAGCAAGCAAATTTATTGTCCTTTCTCTTGGGTATTGAACTTCAAGAAGGTTGTTGAGACTTTGGAAAGAATTCTGAGAAAAGCTACATGGGTGGATATTTATTATCTATCTATCTATCTATCTATCTATCTATCTATCTATCTATCTATCTATTTGTACTGAACTGTACTAGGATTTCAATATTCTGATATATTCTATGCCCAGTTGGAAAGACCTTTCAAGAGCTCTTCAGTTTCTCAGGTTTAAGAAAGATATGAATCTGATACTGCATGTTTCAACATGTTCCCATCTTGTCCTTGACACAGCATTCTCTAATAATGGTGCTCATACCACCATCTGAAGAAGGCAATGTGACAGTTGTGGTCCGAGTGCGCCCACAGATTCCACAGGAGCAAGAAGGAAACCGCCAAAACACAGTGCAGGTGCTGAGTGACAACATGCTGGTGTTTGACCCTGAAAAATCAAGCCTGCTGGGCTTCCAAATTCATGAGTCTGTCTCCCAGAAGAAAGGCAAGAATATGAAGTTTATTTTTGACCGGGTTTTTGGAGAAATGGCTACCCAAGCAGAAGTCTTTGAGAATACAACTAAAGAGATCCTGAATGGTGTACTGAGTGGCCACAATTGCTCTGGTAAGGAATCTATTTTCCTGGCCTGACAATATGACAGCAGCATTGCAAAAAACAGTATGTTGCCTAACGTTAAAAAATATAAGGAAAAGGAGAATAACTTTCCGCTAACACTCATTGAACTAAATGTTAAGCTTCCATTAATCATATCAAATTGTGTCAGTCTGGTTCTTTGGCCTTGCTGTCTGTAAATGATGGGGATTTTAATCTAACATAGGTAAGATATAAATCTAGTAAAAGTGCAGTGTCAGTTGGTTTCAATTTAATATTGAAAATATCAGCCAATTCTATTTCCAGACTCTTCTCAATACCGGGCAAAGATAATTTTTGCAATATTTGTAATTAACTCCTTGCACTTTAGAAGAGGATATTTGTAGCTCAGTGTTGAACTTTGGGTCCTTGTGTTCTCTGAGCTTGATGGTTTTCTTGCACATAACTAGATAACATCAATGCTAGAAAGTAGTAGGGTTTGCTCTTATTTTAGTGGATTGCCCTGTCAGTGTTAGTGGGAATGTTCTTGGTGATTCCTTGATTAGGCTATTATTAGTTTTTTTGTGTTAATAGTTCCTTGATTAAGTTATTTACTTGATTGTCTGGTATTAATTTAGGGGGTTAATCTCTGCTCATATGGGTATTGATTGCTGATGAGGAGGTATTTGGAACTTTTTATTTCCTTTTTGGCTTTTTAATTGTCACTTTTGAGTTGTTTATCTCTATGTGCCTGTGTGGGTGATTGATTTGTCCAGGTGCCAAGTCTTGAGGAATTATTTGACATTTTTAGATTTGGCTTGATCTAGGATACTCAGTTTCTCAGATGAAACTATGGTTGAGTCTGTCCATGTGTTGTGATATTAAGGAGTTTTCATAATGACATCTGCTAGTTGGTGTTCATAAATGTGCTCTGCTAATCTTCTGCCTATTGGTTCTACACAGTGGCTGTTACAGTCCTTACACTGTAGATTATAAATGACTCCTGTTGTGTTTTTTTTCTTCTGGGGCTGCTGGGTCTTTGGATTTACTCAGGAGGGCTCCTTGTACTTCCCCGGTGCTAGCCAAGAGGTCATAGGCATAATGATGCTTTATTTCTTCCATCTCCAAGTAGATGCTGAGAATGTGTACATTTGCTAAACAATGCAGCAAATGTTTCTTTAGGAATAAGACCCAATTGTTGAATTTAAAAAAAACAACATAGTTATAATCCACTGCACATTTATGTAAGGATAATTAATTTTAGGTGCCATAACTCATATATCTTTCTTGTTTTGGTTCTTAAAGTTGAACACTTCTGCTCTTGAAAGTTTGTTTAGCAATATTGTCAAAACTTCAGTGATCACTAGGGGTTGAAAACTACTTGATGGAACAAAATCTAAATCTGAAATCCATATTCTTGGAATTTCAGTCTGTAGAGGAAACCTACAGCTGGGTGAAAAATAAAGTTTGCTGAAAATAGATTGAAGGGAAGAAAGAAGGATGTATGTATGCTCTTTCAGGTATTTTGGTATCAGGGCCTGTGTGGTTTTAGCCTCTCTTGATTCTGAGACATCTTAGGATTAATATTTATATTTGGGAAATGTCTCTGAATGATTGTCTTCCTTCTTTTTCAGTACTTGCATATGGTGCAACAGGAGCTGGTAAAACATATACCATGCTGGGATCAGAAAAGGAACCTGGTATCATGTACCTCACTATGAAGGAGCTGTTTAAGAAAATAGAGGTTAAAAAGGAAGAGAAACTCTGTGAGGTGTTCATCTCCTATCAAGAGGTATTGTTCATCTCTAGGTATTTCTTCCAGAGAAATGTCACTCCATTTTATTACATTATCTGTCTTAACAAAATGGCAGTGTTCATGCCTTCTATAAAGTGGTATTCTAGTTTAACAAGTCTAGATATGCCCCAGTGGCATATATGCACACATAACTATTGATTCAATGCAGGTTTTATTCAAAGGTGTTGCTTTTATTGGAGAACTGGTAGATGGGGAAATGGGTAGATGAATACTCACTGTCAGATATTCCAGTGTTGTATCTGAGATGCTGGTGGAAATAGTGACAGTATTGGAAATGTCAAGAATGCACTTTTTAAAAATTTATTCAAAAACTGGAGGGCAGAGTGTTATAATAGCATGCTGGCCTTTATATATGTCCTGAAGATGCTGCCAATTTGCAGAATCATTTTTTTTCCTTCTGAGTTCATGTAATATAATTGCATGATGTCAGGGCCGTGAAAATACTTCACTTGCCATTTCTGCCACATTTTAATTGTTATGTCTTTAGGAGAGTTACCAGAATCATTCATTTAAAATTATTTAACTATGTATTTGGGATGATAAAATCTTTTATTTATTTATATACCTACAAACCATTTTTATGAAAATAAACCACATACTTTTTATGGCATAAATCTATCACTGGATAACGTAAAAAGATCTGTTTATGTAGAATGATTTACTCCACCTTGCCCAACAAAAGTCAGAGCTGAGGGACCATCTGTAACAATAAGGCATACAGTACAAAAAGCCACAATATGTAGGAGTAATTGATGGAAACTAGGAGCCATCATCTTTTATGAATAGAAATCCTTCTACCAATACAAAGGATAGCCTTTTTTTAAAAGAAGCTTGATAACTGATTTTTTTCTAAGTACATCAACACACACATGTTTTTGCACCTCTCTCCACAATTATAGCTACAATCCTAAGCAAATCCATGAGTAAATCCAATTGAAAGATTGCATTTTATACACATGCTAAAATTGGAAGCAGTCATTATCAAAGCCTATTAGGGTTCATTGTCTATTTAAGGAAAAGGTTGAAAAACTAAAAATAAATTTGGCTGCCACATTAATAGAATGCCCAATGAAAATACTCAGTTCTGGGTTTGCAGTGTCAATATATAAAAAGAAATTTGTTAGAATATAGTTATTTGGGGATGTACTTTTTCCTCAATAAGTAATCAGCTTTAGATTTTTAGGTGCCTGCCTGCACCTAAAGATGCTGCATTTTCCTCAGTGCTCAACTGTGTAGTTTCTCCAAACACTAATTACCTACCGGTATTTTATTTTTCATGGGTTTAAGAAGCAGAGTAATTGACAAATTTCTGGTTCTTTGGATTTAGAAAAGATTGTGCCCTTGGCTTCTGATGAAAATCTGAACTTTGAGACAATCAAAGCAATCAGTTTTTGTCTTAAAAAAACAAAGATTGACTAATGACTTTTGCTTCTAGGTATATAATGAGCAGATTTATGACCTTTTAGAACCAAAGGGTCCACTAGCTATCCGGGAAGATCCAGAGAAAGGTATCTTGGTGCAAGGTCTTTCAGTTCATAAGGTAAGTGTGATATTTACACTTTATGAACTTCAAGGATAACATGCATTTCATGAGTGAATAGTTATTCTTCAGTACAGGAGATGGAGAATCTACCAATGGGTTTTCTCAGTCTGCCTGCTCTTGAGACCAAGTAGCCAAACTTGACACGCCCCCTCTTGCTAGGAGACCCAGTCTTAACTTGGTCTCAGCTCTTGAAGACGTATCAGGTTTGGCTCTCAGCAGATAGGTTAGAAAAACTCCATTGGTGAATTCTCCTCTCTATATTTTATCTAAAACTAATTGGCTTTCCCTTTAACAAATTTCCCACAACACCAGCTCGATGTTTAATTAATTTTAGGGGGGGGGGTCTTGCAGCTTCCCTGCGTTCCTTTCCCCAGGGCTCTAGGGAAAAGCTTCCAAGCAGGGTCTGCTTGGAACTTTTTCCAGATTCCCTCTCTCTCTTCTACTTTGCATCTCCCAGATCGGATCCCAGGCTGCAGATCCGAAAGTCATTTTTTTGACTTCGGATCGTTCCAAAGTTTCCCAGGCAGCCGGGAACAGTCGTGGCCGCCATTTTGGTTGCCGAAAAAGGCAACGAACTCATTTTAAAACCCTCTTTGTCTGCCAGCTTTGGAAGCAGCCCCAGGGGGGTTGACTTTGGCGCAGCGCGTTGCTCTGCCACCGCAACTTACAGGCAGGCTGAAAACAGCCCCAGGACTGGGAGTTGAAGCCGAGGAGACCGTTCTCACAGAGAACGAGTCACGGCCACCATTTTGAATTGCAGGGAAGGGATGAGGAGGCTGCATCGGCCTATGTGTCCATTCCCTGCGGTCCTAATTCAATCGGCGGTTCGCCCTCAGCTCATTTAAGAAACCTCACCTGTTGCTTCAGGGGCCTACGTTAACGGATCGCCTTTCCATGGCCATCAGTCCGAATCCACATGGGTGGGGCCTAGCTAGGCCTACGAGGCCTACTCTCTGTAGTTAACGGCCATTTTGAACTCCACGTGCAGATTTCCTTAGGCCCAAGCATACCTTTTTACAGTAGTTGGCCCGGCTTAGGCCACATCTGGACTGTGCCTCACTACTACCACGGACATAATTTGAGTAGCCGCCAATTGAGATTGATCTTCCCTTTGTCAGGACCCTTTTTGTCCATTCAGGCCTCTAAGCCTTTTCGGGGTTTTTTTTCCTTTTACTGGTGCACCCTGACTGGCCACCTAAGGCCTCCGGGCAGAGCCCAGAGAGTGGCCCCAAACATGCCTTCGACATCTGAATCAATTGCAGTGACCTATACCCAGAGAGAATTTTTTTCTGGTCGGGTGGTCAGGGGAACAGTCTTGTTGCTTGTTCCAATCTCGCTCCCACCAGCTACTTGCCTGCCAGAGCTATTATCTCACTTGTCTGGGATTGCTCAACCGGGATGGAGGGCTCCTCGATGCCTCAAACCTCGAGTACTGTCTCTCCATCCTCTGTTCATGGCTGTCAAACATCCTCTGAACGGGGGGTGGCAGGCAAGTACAAATCCAAGACGAAGCACATGCTTAAGAAGCCTTTCAAGCTGGCGGAGAAGCAAGCCAGCCGTAGGCACCAGGCCCTGGAGAAGGAGTTCTCCAGGGCACAGAGGCAGGCCGGTTTGGGTACGGATCAATTGGCGGCTCCTGAAGTTGACCTTCCCTTAGGTCCCTCAACTTCAGCTCAGGGCGTGTGGTCCCTCTCAGGGATGCCAGTCACGTTGGGTTCTCCATCCGCACAGGCTCAGCACGCCACTATGGCTCCAGGCCCAGCCCCAGAGGCCACATTTACCCCCACAGCGGCAGGACTCAGGGGGCCGGACATCGGGGATATTTTCTCCGACGGCTGCCTTGAAGCCTTGCTTTCCAAGGTCGTGGACCAAGTGCTAGCGCAGCGTTGCTTTCATACACCAGATCAGGGGGCCTCTACGTCAGCCATGCCATCTTATGGTCCCCCTGTGGAGACATCCATGATTCAGGACCCCACTTCTCCAGCGCACTCCTCCATGAGTGGTTACTCTTCCCCTCAAGGTGAGGAACAGCCGGACTTTAATTTATCAGAGGAGGAGGAACTTCCTCCTGAACCCTCTCCTTCGGGGGGCTTATTTAACCCGGCCCTATTTCTCACGCTGTTGCGCAAGGCCACATCTACGTCCAACATTGGATCCGATCACTTCCCGCAACCGCAGGCCACATCGGACTCCAGCCCCAATCCTATCTTTTGTGAGACAGTAGCAACAGAACACCATGTCCCGTGCCCTTCTATTTTTCTTAAAAGGATCAAAAAACAATGGGCTTCCCCTTCCTCATTCCCTTCCGTAAGCGGGAACGAGAAAAAGCTCTTTAGCACCTTCACAGACCTCACTGATGCATTGGAGGTCCCCAAGGTGGATGAGGCCTAGACCCTCCTGGTTTCCCAGACTGCGGTAGCTGGGGACCTGTCGGAGGCGCTAAAGGCGGATGATAAAAAATGGGAGCAGACCTTCCAGAGGACCCACCAGTCTGCAGCATTGGCAATTAAAACGGCCATATGCACGTCATTTTTTGTTAGGACTACACTTTTATGGCTACGCCAGCTACAGGCCAGAGTCCCTGCTGAGAACATTCGAACCCACCAGGACCTAAGTAAAATGGTGGCGGCCACTGAGTACGTGGCGGATGCCACACTTCAGTCAGCCAATTTTGCCTCCAGGTCCATAGCATCCAATATCGCCGCCAGGCGGATGCTATGGCTCAAACACTGGCAGGCTGACGCCAGGGTCAGATGGCGTCTAGCGACTGCACCTTACCTGGGTAACAACCTATTCGGGGAGGCCCTGGCTCCGTACCTGGTAGAAAATAAGGACAAGCGCATGGTCATGGCTCATTTAAACAAAAAGCCCAACAAGCGTCCCACCCCATACTTTCGCAGGCAGTCCTTTCGGCCAGCAGCGGGTGCAACAGTCGCCCAACCCACCCGCTCATACACTCCCAGACATGAGAGGCCGTTTGACCGTCCCTATGAAAGGCCTGGGTTTCGACCCAGACAACAGGGCCAGGCTAAACGGCCATTTTGAGGGGCAGGACGCCCCTACAGGAAGTCCAAGTGACTCCTGCACAAGATTTCCCATCGGGGGAAGGCTAACCCACTTCTTCCACCAGTGGGAACTCACTTCCTCGGACAGCTGGGTTTTACAAACCATCCAGTTCGGTCTATCTCTAGAGTTTCTAGCCACACCCCTGGACCGATTCATTGCTTGCTCTGTTTCCAGGGACCCATTCAAACAGGGCCTCATGCAGGAGGCCATCCAACACCTTTTTCAACAACATGGCTTCTCGGTAAATTTTCAAAAAAGCCAGACAGTTCCCTCATCCAGACTTCTGCACCTGGGAGCCGTCATAGACACCACAAACTGCATGGTTTATCTATCCCAAGAGCGAATAACCAGCATCAGAGACCTGGCCCGTCAGGTGCACAGGAAACACTCAGTTCCATTGGTCTTATTATCCCAATTGTTGGGAAAGATGGTTTCTTGCATAGCCAGACTTGCATAGCCGTTCTCTGGGCCAGACTTCACTTGCGAGACCTCCAGTGGTTCCTTCTCCCGTTCCAGCGGGCGAATGCCAGTGCATCCAACCATCAGGTCAGGGTACCGGTCCACATTCGTAGGGCACTGCGCTGATGGTTCTCACAAGCGGTGACCAGAGGCTCACCTTCAAGGAACCGGATCGCATCACAATCACAACAGACGCCAGTCTGTTCAGCTGGGGAGCCCATCTGCAGTCTCAGTATGCTCAGGGCCATTGGTTCCACGCAGATCTGAGACACAATATCAATTGGCTGGAGCTCAGGGCCATCCATTTAGCTCTACGCCAATTCAGACACTGGATCAGGGGTCGTCACGTTTTGATCCTCGGAGACAATGTGGCCTCCAAGGCGCACGTCAATCGTCAGGGGGGCACCAGATCCAGATCCCTCATGTCTGAGGCACGGCTCCTGAGTTCCTGGGCAGAATCCAACCTAGCCTCAATCAGGGCCGAACACATCTCGGGGGTCATGAACCGGCAAGCAGACTTTTAAAGTCGCGCCACGGTGGATCCCTCGGAGTGGGGGTTGCATCCGGATCTCTTCTCCGAGATTTCCCACAGATTCGGCCTTCCACTACTAGACCTGTTTGCGTTGTCAACCAATGCCCAACTTCCCAGGTACTATTCCTGCTATTTCCTCCCAGGGGCGGAGGGGACGGACGCCTTGCAGACTCAGTGGCCACCAGGCCTCCTTTACGCCTTCCCTCCCCTCCCACTCATACCGGCGACCATCCGCAAGCTGCTCCTGGAGCAGGCGGAAGTAATCCTCATGGCCCCTTATTGGCCACAGAGGCCATGGTTTGCTAACCTGGTGAACCTTTCCCGATCTCCCCCTTGGCAGATCCCTCCTCATCGCGTGTCATTACACCAGGGGACCATACAACACCCGGACCCTCAATGATTACAGTTGACCGTCTGGCACTTGAGCGCAGTATAATGACTCAAGAACTGTTTTCTCCTTGAGCCATTGATATGATTCAAGCCTCTCGTCGTCCAGCGACCAATTGCATCTATAATTCCATTTGGAAAATTTTTTGCCATTGGTGTCGTGGGGGACAACTGAATATTTCCAAATTGACCGTCCCTCAGATAGTAGATTACCTTTTGGAGGGCCTGGACCATTCGCCGGCAGGTACAATACTCATTTGTGCAGACTCAGTTCCCTTAGCTCACCATCCCAGGATTTGCGCCTTTATTAAGGGTGCGTGCAACACCAGGCCTCCCGTGGTACACAGGTATCCCTCGTGGGAATTGCCACGCGTCCTTCGAGCTCTAACTAAACCACCCTTTGAACCCATAGCAACTATCCCGCTGCGGAATCTATCCCTTAAGGTGGGGTATTTAATCGCCATTATGTCGGCCAGACGTATTTCTGAACTAGCCGCCTTATCGGTCAGAAATGACCTTTGCATCTTCCACAGCGATAGGGTGGTTTTTTGCCTGGACCCCACCTTTGTGCCCAAGGTGAACTCGCTTTTACATAGAGCACAGGAAGTCATTTTACCAAATTTTTGTCCCAATCCTTCCCATGACCTGGAGCGGCAGTGGCACATGTTGGATGTCCGCAGGGCACTGCGACGTTATATGAAGCTCACGGAGCCTTTGCGTAAGTCTGAGGCACTGTTTGTATCTTTCTGCCCGGCTTCACTGGGCCAGAAGGCTTCCGCAGGGACTATTGGCAGGTGGATCAGAGCCTGTATTGCGGAGGCGTATCAGGCCTCTTCCCTGCCAGCTCCAAGTCATCTCACTGCCCATTCCACTCGCAGTGCTGCGACCTCTGCGGCATGGGCCACTCAGGCGTCCATCATGCAGATTTGCAGGACTGCGACACGGTCCTCGCCCTCCCCGTTTGTTCGCCATTACAGAATTGACTGCTTGCTTCAGCGGATGCCTCCTTCGGTCAGCGGGTCCTTCAGCAGGTGGTCTCCGGGGACACTATTCCGGCCTTCTCTGTTTCCCACCCAACGGGACAGTGAGGCTTTGGTATGTCCCATTGGTGGATTCTCCATCTCCTGTACTGGAGAAGGGGCGTTGTCTTACCTGAACGCCTTTTCTCAGTATGGAGATGGAGAATCCACACCCACCCTTTAGGTCAGTTAGGCCACATTAAGGGTTTGAGAGCCAACACCTCATCCACCTTCAGCCACTTCGCCCTCGTTAAGACTGGATCTCCTAGCAAGAGGGGGTGTGTCAAGTTTGGCTACTTGGTCTCAAGAGCAGGCAGACTGAGAAAACCCATTGGTGGATTCTCCATCTCTGTACTGAGAAAAGGCGTTCAAGTAAGACAACGCCCCTTTTCAATTATTCATATAATGTTGATATATCTTCAGCCCTATATAAATTGCTATACAGACCACAGTGATTTGATGCTTCCTCAGAGAGCTTTATTCCACATTGTGGTTAAGGAAGGTCATGAAAAAAGGGCCAGACAAAATCAGATAGAAGTAAAGAAGTAGATAAGCAAAGCTGAAAGGGGGAGGGAAATAAGCAAAAGTTTGAAGAAGGGTTTTGTGAATAAGGATGGGCAGAGAAAAAAGAAGGAGTTAGGGTGTACCTAATGTTAATTTCCACATGGCTGACCAGAGAGAGTCAGCCAGAAAGTGTTGCTATAATTTTTTACTGTGCCTCTTGCATGTGGAATTTGGTGCTAGATATTTATTTTTATTTTATTTTATTCGGATTTGTATGCCGCTCCTCTCCGAAGACTCGGATATGCGGCCGCGCGAGCTGTCTTGGGTCTCCCAAGACATGCTCATATCACCCCAGCTCTCCGTGAGCTGCACTGGCTACCAATTGGTCTCCGAACACAATTCAAAGTGTTGGTTATGACCTATAAAGCCCTTTATGGCAACGGACCAGGTTACTTGTGGGACCGTCTTCTACCTCATGAATCCCAGCAACCGGTGAGGACACATAGTGTTGGCCTCCTACGAGTCCCGTCTATTAGGCAATGTCATCTGACGGGTCCTAGGGTAAGGGCCTTCTCCGTCGCTGCCCCAGCCCTCTGGAACCAACTTCCCACAGAGGTCCGCACTGCTTCCTCCCTCCTAGCTTTCCAGAAACTATTGAAGACCTATTTATGCTGACAGGCTTGGGGCGTATGAACAGTGCTCTGCCCCCGGGCCTAGGAACGTGCCTCCATCGTTGATTGTGTGTTTGATTGTGATTGCATGTTGTATGTATGTGTTTTAGATTGAATGAATGTGTTGGATGGTTGATTATTATTAAATTTCTTATATGTAATTGTATTGTTGTTGTGAGCCGCCCTGGGTCTTAGGAGAAGGGCGGCATAGAAATTTGATAAAATAAATAAATAAATAAAGTCAATAGCCCAGTTGCTGCAGATTTTTTTTCCAGTTCTCATTGGCTAATCTATTAGGTCTTCCTTTGAATAAGATTTTGATGCTCCTTAGACTTTATCCTTCCAAATGACAAGTTGCAGCAATATACAGCTTGCTTATTACATACAACAAAATGGAATCAGAACTACTCTGAACACTTGTCATGTATTGGTCATGTAAGGAAGTCTATGGCTATTTCCAAAAAGATCTGTGTATATCCTTTTGTGGAGATAAATATTTAGGAAGCCTTTTTGTAGAGGTTGTAGCTGCAAAGAGTGTCTTACCAAATCTTTCTTCCCCTTCATCTCTTTAGCCAAAATCTACTATGCAGGTTCTAAAGATGCTAAAGCAAGGAAATCTGAACCGTACACAGCACCCCACAGACATGAATGCCACTTCTTCACGATCTCATGCAATTTTTCAGGTAAGCACAGTAGGGTTCATCAGAAATGCTTAATAGCTTCTTATAAGACATTGTAATTAGGGAAAAAAAATCTTCATTAGTATCATTAATCCATCAATCACATTTTCTCCTTCAAGAACATCATTAGATAAGATCTTCTCCGAGCATGTGAATTCTTGGAGGCTTCAAACTAGATATTATTGGAAGTAGAGTGCTGGATGAGATAAATTCTTAAATGTGTAGTTCTACTCCCTTCTTTTTCTATTGAAAGGGAGAAGATTTTTTTTTATGTATACCCTCTACTTATTTTATGGGACTCAGTATTTGATTAGCCAAAGGTAGGAAAGTGAATATCTACTTTCCTTTGAGCTAATGACAAAGGTAATTACATTGATTGGTTGTGCTTGAAAATGATGGAGCACCTCTGAATTTTTTATAGTGTCTTGCCTTTTTGCTGAAGCAGAAGCACATATTTTTGGTGATCCACTTCCTCTTTCCAAAAAGGTTAGCTTTAAAGTACACAAATATGAAAAATACATGTCATTACCTAGTGTTTTACTGATATATTGGAGTGGCTCCTGAATGGAAAATAGCAAACAGAACAAACCACAAAATCCACAGTCAGGCAGTGTCTTTATTGCTAGCAATGAACACATCCATTACATAGAGAATAATTTTTCAGTTTTGCAGAACTGAATAGTACAAAATATATAAGAGTGAAGGAAAGAGGAAAGACAAATCAGAACAAAAATTCTGCCTAGCCAGCCTATGGGGTGACAGATGTCACTGCCAGATAACTGCCTTACATTCATAGAATGAAAGAGGAAGGACAAATCAACAAAAATGAGGAAAGATGTTATAGCATCTTTGATTCATGATTCAGTCCTATTTTCTTGAGACTTGTCTGTTCTTTAGACAACCCAGCATCTGGTATCTATACCAAACTCTGCAATTCTTTGCAGATCTGTGTGAAGCAGCAAAATCTTGTGGCGGCCATAGATCAAGATCAGCTAATGGCAAAGATGAGCCTGGTTGATTTAGCTGGCTCTGAACGTGCCTCTGCTGCCAATACCAAAGGAGAACGACTCCGTGAGGGTGCCAACATCAACCGATCCCTACTGGCTCTCATTAATGTTATTAATGGGCTGGCAGATGCCAAGGTAAATTATCTCTTACTCCTCAACTACTGCTATTTTGTCTGACTACATTTAGAGTATAGGGATTTCTTTGCTCTGTATTTTTAATTCTAAATTTACACCTAATTATTATCTGTCAGATCAGATCAATTATCAATTATTATGGCCTTTAAGCCAGCTATAAGATGGAGAAGGATAATGAAATAGAGAAGCTCTGATCACAACATTACAACCATTTTGACTTTTTAACCATGCCCTGGAATCACGTCTGACAGCGAGATACATTGAAAAAGCATCTCTGTTTGCCATATTTCCTCCATATAGATATCCTTCCAATGTTTCCATTATTACATTATAAATGTGCAACAGCTATATTCTTTAAGGAATGCATATGATCCACTTTTATGAAATAATGTTACTAAACTAACATCTGTAATCCTTGATAGTTTCTTGTCCTATAAATCAATAAAGATAGGGCAAGAATCTTAAGCTTCAACTCTGGGAAGGATTTTTCTTCTCCAGAATGACAGATGATACTGTAATCCTATAATGGCATGGAAGAGCCAGTTTGATATAGTGCTCCATTAGAAATGCTCCACTAGAAATCAGAGTTCTAATTCTGGCTTAAACATGAAAGCTGGGTGGATGACTCTGGGCCTATCACTCTTTTTCAGCCCAAAACTCACAGGATTGTTGTGAGGAAAATACAAGATAGAAGTATTGTTTGTTCACCAATACTAAAGGCAGGATTAAATCTAATAAATAAATAGAGTTCTAAAATAAACAGCACTGTGCATATTTCAGATACACAATTCATTGTATTCATTGGCCTTAGACATAATAGGAATAGTAGTTGTTTTATTTTGACTTTAGAAGTGCTATTAGCTCAAATTAGAGCTAACAAAGAGATAAAGGGTACAGGTTAAGACAGAAGAGTATAAGACACAGGCATTTGCGGACGATTTGGTCTTTTTTATTGAGGAACCAATAGAGAGGAAATATTTTGATGAACGAAATAGAAAAATATAGAATAGTGGCAGGATTAAAAATTAATAGAGAAAAGACCAAAATGTTAGTCAAAAACCTAACCGAAAAACAGAAAAGGAAATTAGAAGAGAATCTGGAATTGCAAATTGTAAAAAAGATCAAATATCTAGGAATTTGGCTTACCACAAGGTGTTCCTCAATAAAAGAGGGTAACTATAAAAAATTGATATTACAAATGAAAAAAGATTTTGAGACCTGGGGGAAATTACAATTATTATTAGGTAAGATTGCGTTGATTAAAATGAATATATTACCAAGATTATTACATTTATTCCAAACAGTCCCGATAAAATTAGAAAAAAATTTTTTTTGAAGAATTGGACAAAATAATAAACAAATTTATTTGGTCGGGCAAAAAAGCACGGTTAAACATGAAAATATTACAAGATAGTAGAAGTAGAGGTGGACTTGGGCTCCCAAAATGGGAAATTTACTATCAAGCTGGACTACTCTGGATTAAGGATTGGATAAACCTAGACAATAAAAGGATTTTAATGATCAAAGGACATGACTTACAGGCTGGTGGCATGCCTTTTTATGGGGAAAATATAAGAAAACATACACATATTTTTATCAACATCAGATAAGAGATGCGCTGATTCGGACGTGGGGAAAAGTTAAAAAAAGACACTATAGGAAAATCCCAAATTGGATTTCACCGATGGAGGCAATGATCCAGCCTAACACTTTGGATAAAAAAAAAGATGATTAGATACAAAGAACTATTAGATAACCAAGGAAACCTCAAATTAAGAGAAGAATTAGAAGAACAAGGAGTAATCATAGATTGGTGGCCATACTTACAGATCTAATCTAAACATAGTAAGGATATGGAAGAGCACGGAATAAGCCAGACCCCACATCAATTGGATAAAATTTTAACAGGTAAGGAAGGAAATTTGTTTAACAAAAACCTATAAATATTTATTAGAGGTAGATTTGGAGGAAGAAATAGTGAAAGGGCCAATGATAGCATGGGCATGAAATGTGGGCCGAAATATAAAACTGGAAGAATGGGAAAGATTATGGAACACAAATTGTAAACTGACATTGTCAACTGCATACAGGGAAAATCAATACAAAATTTATATATTTTATATTTATATTTATTCGGATTTGTATTCCGCTCCTCTCCGAAGACTCGGAGCGGCTCACAACATATATATAAAAACAATTGCAACAAATCCGAACAACATTAAAAATACAAACCCCATACATACTCATCAATCACACCACAATCAGCAATCATCCCCAGGCCTGCCGGCAGAGGTAGGTTTTTAAATTCTTTCGGAAGGCCAGGAGGGTCGGAGAAACGCGGACTTCAGGAGGTAGTTGGTTCCAGAGGGTGGGCGCCGCAACAGAGAAAGCCCTCCCCCTAGGGCCCGCCAGATGACATTGTTTCGTTGACGGGACCTGGAGGAGGCCGACCCTGTGCGCTCTCACCGGTCGTAGAGAAGTATGTGGCAGAAGGCGGTCCCGTAAGTATCTTGGTCCCAAGCCATGAAGGGCTTTATAGGTAATAACCAACACATTGAATTGGGCTCGGAGACCAATAGGCAACCAATGCAGCGTGCGGAGAGTTGATGAAATGTGGTCACAATGAGGAAGACCCACAACTGCTCGCGTAGCTGCATTTTGCACTAATTGTAGTCTCCAAACACTCTTCAAGGGTAGCCCCATGTAGAGAGCGTTGCAGTAGTCGATCCTCGAGGTGACAAGGGCATGTGTGACTGTGAGGAGTGACTCCCGATCCAAGTAAGGACGCAACTGGTGCACCAGGCGAACCTGGGCAAATGCCCCCCTCGCCACTGCCAACAAATGATGATCCAATGTCAGCTGTGGATCGAGGAGGACTCCCAAGTTGCGAACCTTCTCTGAGGGGTTTATAGATTCACCCCCCAGGGTAATCGAAGGACAGATAGAAGTGTCCTTGGGAGGCATCACCCACAGCCACTCTGTCTTATCGGGGTTGAGCCTTAATCTGTTAACACCCATCCAAACCCTCACAGCCTCCAGACACCGGCACATCACCTCAACCGCTTCACTGATATGGCCAGGAGTGGAAATGTACAGCTGAGTATCATCAGTATACTGATGGTATCTCACTCCGTGGCAGTGGATGATCTCACCCAGTGGCTTCATGTAAATATTAAAAAGTAGGGGGGAGAGAACCGACCCCTGAGGCACCCCACATGGGAGTAACCTAGAGGTGGACCTTCAATCCCCCACAAACACCGACTGCGACCGACCAGTGAGATAGGAGGAGAACCACCGCAATACGGTGTCCCCCACTCCCAATCCCTCCAGCTGGCGCAGAAGGATACCGTGGTCAATGGTATCGAATGCCGCTGAGAGGTCAAGAAGCACCAGGACAGAGGACTGGCCTCTATCCCGGGCTCGCCAGAGATCATCCATCAGAGCGACCAAAGCAGTTTCGATGCTGTAGCCGGGCCTGAACCCCGACTGCAGAGGGCCCAGATAATCGGCTTCCTCCAGAGACTGCTGGAGCTGATGCGCCACCACCTTCTCGACAACCTTCCCCACAAAGGGAAGGTTGGAGACCGGACGATAGTTGGTCAAAATTTCTGGATCCAGGGAAGGCTTCTTGAGGAGGGGGCGCACAAGTGCCTCCTTTAAGGGAGCCGGAAAGGATCCCTCCCTCAAAGAAGCGTTGACAATCTCCTGGATCCAGGTACGTGTCACCAACCTACTGGCCGAAACCAGCCAGGAGGGACACGGGTCCAACAAACAGGTGGCAGAACATACAGATCCAATGGCCCTGTCCACTTCCTCAGGCGTAACAGCCTCAAACTCTCCCCAGATGACCGGACAAGAACATGCCCCTGTCCCCTCAACTGAATCATTATCAGTCGACTCTGCTACACAATTGGAGTCTAGGTCAGCCCGGATCTGAGCCACTTTGTCTGCGAAACAGTTATTAAAGTCCTCGGCACTACCCTGCAAGGGAGGCCCCGGACCCCTTGGGTTAATGAGGGATCGGGTCACCCTAAACAGGGTGGCCGGACGAGATTCCGCAGACGCGATCAAAGCAGAAAGATACAAAGATCTTGCCGCCTTAATCGCCTTCAGATAGGCTTTAATAAATAAGCTCAATCTGGTTCGGTCAGATCCGGACTTACTTTGTCTCCATCGCTTCTCTAGACGTCTCTTATGGCGCTTCATCCCCCTGAGCTCCTCAGTAAACCAAGGAGACCTCCTGGGGCCAGCACCACGGAGAGGTCGCAAAGGCGCAATCCGGTCAGTAGCCCCGTTCGCGGCCGTATTCCATGCCGCTACCAGGGACTCCGCCGGACTGTGAATGAGGGAGCTCGGTAATTCCCCAAGCGCCGTCTGAAAGCCAATTGGATCCATCAGGCGTCTGGGGCGGAACCACCTAATCGGTTCCGCCTCCCTGCGGGGAAGGATTGGGGCCATAAAATTCAGTCGAAGCAGAAAATGATCGGTCCATGACAAAGGCATGATATCTAAGCCCCTTAAAACCAGATCATTACCCAACTGCTCCGAAAGGAAAATCATATCCGGGGCGTGTCCACCCTCATGCGTCGGACCCTGCACTACTTGGGTCAGGTCCATGGTTGTCATGGCGGCCATGAACTCCTGTGCTAATCCCGAGGATTCGCCAAGCGACGGCAGATTGAAGTCCCCCAGAACTATAAGCCTGGGGAACTCCACCGCCAGCCCAGCAACCTCCTCGAGTAGCACAGGCAGGGCTGATGCCACACAGCTGGGAGGCAGGTACGTAAGCAATAAGCCCACCTGGACCCCTAGGTCCAGCGTCATAAGGATGGACTCGCAACCCGGAATTTCGGAAACAGTGAGTCTACGTAGACTGAAGTTCTCCCGGGCCAAAATAGCCACTCCTCCCCCCCTTCCCTGGGGTCGCGGCTGATGCCATACCTGATAACCTGATGGGCACATGCCCGTGAGGGGAACTCCCCCCTCAGGGCCCAACCAGGTCTCAGTCACACACGCCAAGTCGGTCTCCTCATCCATGAGAAGATCATGAATGAGGGGAGCCTTATTGTTAACCGACCTGGTGTTAAGCAGCAATAGCCTGAGCCCAGGGCCCGAGCTACACCCATCACCAGAATCGTGGGGAGAGCAAGTTTTTTCAGAAGGGCCAGAACAAGGAACTGCTACGAGACAGCAGGACCGAGTTACCCGTGTGCGGCCTACCCTCCTGCTCCCGCCATACCTGCCTCTTCCCTGAATGACCAGTATATTCCAACCCTCATTGTCTCCAGAGTCCTCATCTCCCCAGTCCCCGGCCTCCCTCAAGCTCGGCAGGCCTGTCCATTTATCTATCATACATTCTTCAAGCATGTCCCTGTCCCATACATACATCACTCACCCCCCCCAATTTGATAAAAATTTAAATTTAAAAATTTAAAAACAGACGTATAAACATATTAAATTTAAAAAACCACAGTATAAAACATATTAATTAAAAGAACCACAAGCAGAGATACAAGAAATAAACCAGTCGCCCCAAAATGCCTCATCAGGGGCACAGAGTGAGCTTGAAGGTCAACTAAAAATGTTCACTTAAAGTTGCTCTCGGGAACTCCACAGCCATGTCCCACAACATCTTCTCTTCCACTGTAAAAAGGCTCTCGAGTGGGGGCAGCAACCAGTGGACATAATCAAGCCCCCCGACCAAAGCTGTACAAGTTCCCAGTTCCTCATCCTTATCATAAATAGTATCTTGGTTATTGTCCCCTGATAACCAGCATACACTTCCACCGACAAGCCAGCATTGGGACCAAAACTCGGCAAAATAGAGGCCGAGAAACAATTGGTGGCAAAAAGCAGGGAAACCAAAAAACTCTCCTGTTTGAAAATCCCCAAAAAGCCACAAAATGTTCTATAGATGGCATTTAACACTGGCGAGATTGGCCAAAATGTACAAAAATATGAATCCGGAATGTTGGAAATGTAAAAATAAGGAGGGAACATTCTATCACATGTGGTGGCTGTGCCCTAAAGCAAAGACCTATTGGGAACGGATAAGGAACTGGATACAGGAGATAACTAAGGTACAAATTGAACTCAAACCTGAACTATTTCTTTTGGATATACGGTAATAAATTTAAAGATGGAAAAACAACTCCAATACATCATTATACATATATTAACAGCAGCCCACATAGTATATGCCCAGTGTTGGAAGGGTGAAAACATACCTACAAACGATATGATTATATACAAAATTCTAGAATGCGCGGAAATGAACAAACTTACGCTAGAATTAAAAGAGAAGGAGGTAACGGAATTTTATGAAATATGGAATAAATGTTATGATTGGCTAGAACAGAGAAAGAAAAAGATATGATTACTGATGTAAATAAATTGTAAATAATATATATGAGATGTATAACACAGTTCTGTTAAGGGAAAAAATGTATTTTTCATTTTTATTTTTGTATAGTGAAAAAGGGATAAATAAAAATTTAAAAAAAGGAATAGTAGTTGTAATGGCAGAAGAATTATATGAAAGAGTTGTTTCTTATAAAATCTAAATCCTCCATTAATTTTGTTGATCCATAGAGTAAAAAAGCCCACATTCCATACCGGGACAGCAAGCTAACGCACCTCCTAAAAGATTCTGTTGGCGGAAACTGTTGGACAATCATGATTGCAGCTATTAGCCCTTCCATACTTTCCTATGAGGACACATACAACACACTCAAGTATGCAAACCGGGCTAAAGAAATCAAACTTTTAGTAGGTACCAAAAATTGCATTTGTAGCTTAATAATTTGCTTGAAAATTATTTTTTTACTTTTTCCTCTGGATAAATCTCTTAGCCATGTCATTATGCCCTAAAAGTGTATCTACTCTGAGTTCTTGAAAACCTCAGAATAATATAAATCTTCAACTTATGGACCTCAGAAAATATTAGTTAATATTTCCCATAATTCTACAATTCTAGGTTAAAAAAATCTTTAAGAATGTGTCTAAAGCATTTCCTCTCTGTAGCCCCCAGCACAGGTAGTCCTCGACTTATGACAGTTCATTTAGTGACCATTCAAAGTTACACTAGCACTGAAAAAAGTGACTTATGACTATTTTTCAGTTACAACCTTAGTATCCTCATAATCATGTGATCAAAATTCAGATTCTTGATAACTGGTTCATACTTATGACCATTGTTGTATCCCAAGGTCATGTGACCACCTTTTGCAACCTTTTTACAAGCAAAGTCAATGGGGAAGCCAGATTCACTTAACCAGATTACTAAATTATCAACTGTAGTGATTTATTCAACAACTGTGGAAAGAAAGGTTGTAAAATGCGGCAAAACTCACATAAATATCTCACTTAACAATAGAAATTTTGGGCTGAATTGTGGTTGTAAGTCAAGGACTACCTGTTATTCTGTTTGAGAAATCAGAAATTCCACTGGGGATTTTAAAGCTTTATTCTAAAGCATGAGGGCTAGAAACCTTTACTATAAGAATTTAGAATTTACAGTCTATACAGGCTCCATAAAATACTTGAATTTATATTTTACTAGAAATTTATCAGAATACATTGAACTAAGTATATAGAGGCAATTTCATTAAATGTAGCCTGATGGCAAAAATTTCCAGTAAGTTGTTAGAGTAAAATTAATGTAATTTAATGTAATGTGATTTTAAATTAAATTAAATTAAAATTAGGATTAATGTATATTTTAAGAGGAATTCTAGTGTTCATTTTACATAGATAGACAAAGAATGAAAAAAAATATGGGCAAATTGTTGTCTAACTAACCTATAAAATTTCCAATTGTGCCATTGGGCTGTTGATATCTATATTCTGGGTGAGAATTTTTCTGGGTATTATCATTTTGGGGCTTATTGAGAGACAGTGTTTGTAATTTCTCTGAAATCTTAGCAAATTTTAAGTTCCAACTATGTTAAACAGAGATTTCCTTTCCCACCCTGAATACTGCTCAACATATTTAGTTCTTAATAAGTAAGCAAGTTTTCATCAAAAATCACATGAAAACAAAAACATTTGGAAGAGCTGAAATCTGAAAATAGCACGGAAGACGTTCTGTTGGAATGCCTGGGCCAAACAGCAACACATTCCTTAAATCAGTTGATTCCTATTGGTTATTTTAAATATTTTAAGATTTTTTTCTGATAATTTACCTGTAACATCTCTCTGGCATCAAGGAATGGATTCTGGATATTACCTCTGTTACACATTTTTGAAAAACCTTTATGTTCCAAACCTAAGAAGATGAAATAATATGTTTCAGTTATGGTCTAGATTTAATGGTAAGCTTAAATATTGAATTAATTATATGGATACTACATGGATCTTTTAACTAATTTTCCCTTTTTTTCTTTTAACCTTTTCTTTTCTCACCATATGAACACTATTGTATTTTTTTTCTGTTGGTATTATAGTTACTTATATTCCATTCAGGCTAGAAATCTGTGTTTATAGATATGAAACTAATGGCATTTGGAGCCTAGATTTTTTCCTATAACTTTCTGTAATTGTACAGTATTTGATGGTTCTAAGTCACTTCTTTTTCTTCTCCCAAGGAAAATTACTGGATGAAGTCAAGGGGGCCACCTGTTACAATAGTCTTTTCAGTATTGTACATCATGTTTACAAAATATATATATTGTGAGAAATTGACAGAAATTTATATTGTTTCAGACTTTAGAATCTCTAATTTTGTATTTGAACTAATAATGGTGTAAATATTTGGCACTCTTTTTATACCAGAAATGAGACAAATTCTGTTTCACTGGCTTTTGGCAATCTTTCATTTTCTTGGATATATTTTTGACAAATTCTATGGAAATTTAATGAATTTTATTTCTCATGTAGGGGGTTATATTTAATAGATTCTGTTTCTTTTTCCAATATGCTGAAATTCATTAGATCAACTGTGGCAACATAGGCAATGAGGGATTTAAGCCTCACATATTTTGGCTTGCTGATATATTTATGGATCTCTGATATTCTACAACATTTTCTACTTTATTGAAAATGTAGGGTGGGGGGTCCAGTTTGTGATACAGTATTAATCACTGTATCTAAGCCTTCTTGCAGTCCTTATGATAAACATTTTTTGCTTTCTATTCTTTGCCCTGGTATACAGATAAAACCTAATGTGGTGAGACTAAACCACTCTAGCAGCAAATATGCAGCTATTTGTGAGCAACTAAAGATAGAGGTAAGGGGTTCTGACATTATGTCTCAAGCCCAAAATATTTTTATTGGGGTGAGAAGTCAACGAAAGGCAAGAATTCCATACAATAGAATAAGATACAGTATTTTGTTTGATTTGTCTGACCCAATGCACAATTAAGACAATCTTAGCTGTTGATGCATCTATCAGAAATTCTGAGTATATTGTTAGAAAAATGTCACTTGATAATCCATACTTAGCATCTCCAGACAAGACTGAAAAAGATTCTTTACCTGCAAATCCTTTGGAGAATAGCAGCATAGGGCATACTATAATAAGTAAGCCCTGTACTTTTGAAGAAGCTTTTCAGGGTAGAGGATTCTGCTCATTGTGAGGCATGTTGGCAATGCAAGGTAAAGACACAATCTTGCTGTTAATGTAGTATTCTAAGTGTGCTGTAGTAAATATCAGTACAAGGCTGTCTGGTTTGGTAGAGTGTTTGATGATTCTTGTTACTGGCCTCAAGTTAATGCCTAAGGGGATTGAGAACAATTTTTTATTCATTATTCACAGAGGGTTATTTCAGTCAGGGCAACACGTCTAATGTGGATAATCTAATCTGTTTTAGGTAACTTTAGATTTACCCAAAATAAGCATACCATTTTGTCCCTTTCAGGTGGCAGACTTAAGAGGGAGGCTCCAAGCTTATGAAGAAAAAATGCCAGAGCTTAAGTTCTTTCCTGCTTTGGCTCCTTGTACTTCTGAGCAGATGGAGCTCTTCAGGTGGTCCATTACCTCTAAAGCAGAGTTCCCCAACCTTTCCGGCTTTGCAAACTGGCAGGGGAAGAGGGGGATGGTTTTATGCAAGTGGTGGGCACAGGCTTGCCTGCTGCTTGTGCAAGTAGGGATGTGCGCACGCATGCATGCCTGCCACTTCTGCAGCCTGGTTCTGAAAGGCTCAAGGTCTACGGTCCAGGGATTGGGGACCTCTGCTCTAAGGGGAGAAAAGGTAGCAGATAGGCAATTTGTCAGTAAATATGATCTTTTCTGCATGAGACAATACCTTTTATTTTTATCTTCTGGGTTCCAAACTGAAATGCCAAACTCTTTATCTCTTCTTTTTACTTCACTTACTTAAAAAGAAACAAATATCTTATTCCTATTCAGGGACAAATTCTTATATTTCATTTATAAGAATGAAAGCTATTTTAAAAAAATATCCTCCATGGTTCTAAGTATTGTAAAATCTATTTTGAGAGCGATATTGTTCATACATTCAATAGTTCCCGATTCTTTGGCATAAAGAGAGAAGTATAAATAAATATTTAATATTGCCCAAGGTGGGAATAGTTTTTTCTACTATGCAAAGTTTTTTTCTAGCATATCATGTTCCAGATGCTTTTGGCAGGCCACCGCCTCTTAGATTTGCAATATGGGGATGATAATTTTGACTATCTCTACACAGATTGGAAGTGCTTTGAAAACAGTATTTCTGTAGAAATATTAAGCAATAAAATATAACAGGAGAGTACCTTATTTAATAGTTTGAGGGATTACCTTCTCCCCCCCCAATTAAAATATATGTGATATCTCACACTTTGTTAATATATTTGGGTCTGGATTTCATTAGCAAACCTTCAAACTGAACAAATTTGTGCCTTGAAAAGGGGTATGGGCAAATTGGACTAGAATGTTTTTGATTCTGTTCAAGTTGATGTTAAAATAAATTTTTATCTTTGCTTTGGATGTAGGTCAGAAGAGATTACTTTGAATAATGGAGTGTTGCAAAAAGATGATTCCGCAGAAATGGGACCCTTCCAACTTTTGACACAAAATTCCTCAAGAAAAAGCCACATGAAGGAGGTAAGAGCACGAGAATTATGAAAGGAGTCTAAGTCAAAGTTGTCCAGCACATAGATAATTTCTCTCAAGGTTTTTGCAAGAATTACTTAGCATTAATTTGTTCTTTCATCCAAGCAGGATTCTGTGTGCCTAGTGTGTAAATGAATCCTATGAACATTTCTAAACTAACATCTGGCAGCAATTGCTCCTTCCTTGTTTAGTGGAAAGAAATAGGATTCATCACAGTTTGGTCTCCTTCAGCTTATGTTCCCTGGGTTTACTTTTCCCCCAGTTTCTTCCATTGTGTGTGAGAGAGAAAGGCCAAAAGAAAGAAAAAGCTGTCTGTTTCCACTTCTAATTTTGATCTTGTCTGGCTGTCATTATATACAAAATAATTTGTTCTCAAGAACTACAAAAAACCTCTGCTTCCTTTCAGGATACACTAGACCAGTGGTTCTCAACCTTTCTCAGGTTGAGACCCCACTTGCCCCGCCCATGCGCGCTGCGACCCGCGCCGGAAAAAAAATTAAAAAAACAAAACAAAATGGCGGGCGGATCTGCGCATGCACGGATCGGCCCATCGCACGCGCCGCGCATGCGCGCATCCGCCCGTCGCTGTCCGCCGTTTTTTTGTTTTTGATTTTTTTTTTTGATTTTTTAAAATTTTTTAATTTTTTTTTTAATTTTTTTTCGGCGCGATGGGTGGATCTGTGCGTGCGCGGTGCGCGCGCGCCCAAAAAATAAAATTTTTTTTAAAAAAATTAAAAAAATTTTAAAAAAAATAAAAATAAAAAAAACAAAATGGCAGCCGGCGGTGCCCGGCGACCCCCGCGAAATGGTCGCGCGACCCCAAATGGGGTCGCGACCCCAAGGTTCAAAACCACTGCACTAGACCAGGAGTGTCAAATTGCCAGCCCATGGGTCGGACGCGTCACATGGAAGCTGCGCCCACCCCATTGCTGGCAATGGCAAAACTGTCCTGATAAGTTGCGCGACGTCACATGACGTCGCGAGTTTGACATGTCTGCATTAGACTTAACCCTTTGGTTTGTATTTAGTGTCATGGAGAAACCCAACCACCATCTTAGCTGTTGAATGAACGTAACTATTATGTTAAACCATTATGATTTATTTGTACATAGCACATGATATTAATAAAGCAATGGTATGCTGTTAAAGAAACTTCAGCCCATTTTGTGGTGCAGTATTTGAATTAAGTTTTTTTCTTGGCTTTCTGACTCTTACTTTTAACATCCCCATGATATAACCACAGTGGCAGCAAAACACTTAATAGGCTTTTCCTTGCCAGCACTAGTTCTTCTTTTCTTCTCTTTCTTAAAGATGTATCTGTTCCCAGCCAAGTTGACTTATTTTCTTCATAAAACCTATATTACAATGTCAGCACCATTGATCCACAAATATTCCAAGCCCATTTCTATGTGTGCTTTCCATCAGGCAAACCTTTTTGATATCAGAGGCATTTCTCATGTTAACATGAAGGAAAGATAAAATTGGCAAAGATTTCTTGCCCATCAGAAATCTCAAAAGAAGGTTGTGATTCTTAATGTGAGATGTGTTTTGAAGAAGGTTAAAAAAAGCATTTTTGTAGGATTTGCAATTTTCTCTAAAGTATGATAATTGATTATTTTTTCCCTTTTTTTGCCAGAGAGCTATGAACATTCACTTTTAAAATGGCAAATTGGTTTGTGGATGTCTGATCAGCATCTAGTGAACTTTTCTTTCTCTTCAGAATTTAATGGATACTCTGACATCATAGCAGCTCAGCCAATTGATGTCTGAGAACTTGTAAATAACAATTACAGTTTTGTAATTTACAATTATAATATAGATCCTGCAATCTTGTACCATTTTTTCTTGGATAAATTCAGGATTCAGAAAGAAAATTTGAGTGCTGCTGCCCAAAGTTTTCAAATCCAATTAAACATCAGGAAAAAGTGGGAACTCAGTTGCAGGGCATGGACAAGGAACAATTGAAGAGGTGAGTTGGTATATTTCAGTTCAAAATGAAGGATGAGTAACTTTTTTTTAACCTGCCACTTTTGTACATATATAACAGATATATTGGACTCAAAGAAACACTGCAGATGCTTTTTTTAAAATTTCCCATACCCTACCTTTTTCTAGGGATTGAAAGGAAACAGAGACCAGCCCAGTCCATTCCACTGCATACATTTATTTGAACTTTTACAGACTTCCGATTTGCACTTGTAGCACATGGTCGTGCGAAAGCAGACCTCTGCTCCCCATAGCTAATTTCGCCACCAGGAGGACTCTAGATGGGTCCAAAGTTGCCCCGGAGAGATGACCACGAAGGAGGGGTGCCCCATTGATCACGAAGCGACGTCAATCACTTCGTTTGATCCAGGAAAAGCCCTCCCAACCCGACAGGAGAAAGGCTAGCCGCATGCCAGCGTCTAGCCCAAGCTACTGCAGCTGAAGTCCAAGAGCACTATCAAGAATAACAGAGAACAGCGTGCTTGGAACTGGTGAGAGTATTTGATCTTCTCTCCCTTATTTTACAACCAGTCCCTGGGAAAGATCCCCAAAGCAAACAACCTCCAAAAATGAGGGGAGAGGACTACATTCCCATTCCCCCATAGACGGAAACGGTGAATTAACCTTTAAGGAGGAAAGAACCTTATTGAAATTAAATTCAAAATACTACAATCTGATCAAACTTAGAAATTAAAACAAACTGCTAAAATTATATTCTAAAACAGCGGTTCTCAACCTGTGGGTCGCGACCCCATTTGGGGTCGAACGACCATTTCACGGGGGTCGCCAAACGCAGTCCGCCATTTTTCCCCCTTTTCCTTAGCTGTGCTACTCCCTCTTATTCTATTGGCTTTTGGAAGCCAATAGAATAGACTCTCTTGAATAGAGTCTAATTCTATTGGCTTTCAAAAGCCAATAGGAATTGTCCAGGCTGTCTCTGCCCTGCTGAGCCCACCAAATGTCCCAGTCTGCAAATGGTGCTGCAAGTTGTCTGCAGCGAAGGCGAGCTGTCTGGAAGTTTCCACCCCTCCCTGCTGAGCAACTACTAAAAATGTAAGTAAAAGAGGGCCAGAGGTGGGAGGTGGGAGCCGGCGGGTGCAGGGAGGGTTGCTGGCACGCGTGGAGCCCGGCGGGTGCCTTACCTCCCTTGGGCTGGGCCAGTTGGTGGCCCAGCCGGTGGTCACCCTGCACCGTCGTTGCCCCTTGCCAGCTACGCCTCGGCCGGCGCAGGGGGCGGCATCACGTATGCGCGGCGCTCCCAGGCAGGGAAATAGTCCTCGACTTACAACTGGTTGGGTAGTCCTCAACCTACGACCGGTTGGGTAGTCCTCGACTTACGACCGGTTGGGTAGTCCTTGACTTATGACCGGTTGGGCGTCGCGGCATTAAAAAGGTTGAGAACCACTGTTCTAAAAGATTTTGATTGAATTGCATTAAAAAAAGAAAATAATAAGAACTTTTTGTCTGAAAGAGCTGGAAAATAAATATTTGCTGACGTCTTGTGGACAATGAGAATATAGCACATTAAAGATGCCAGTTCCCATGAACTCTAATAACCTTTAGGAAGATAGTTGCTAAGGAACAAAGAAGAGATTGCAAACTGGGCAGGCTATAAGATTGGAAAGTGTTTGAAAGATACTTTGAGTGTGGTTTAAATTTATGAACTGTTTAAAATTTATGAACTATGATAAATTACTGAAAAGGGAAGTTACAGAAGGATTTAAGCTGGTTAAATATATTGAGTTGACAATTGACTCCTGAAAGAAAGAATTGTTATAAAACATTGGTTTTACTGAAACCTTGACAACTGAAAATTACAGTGGATTACAAAATATATATAAAAAAACAAGAACTATACAAAATTGGACTGTGTGGATTTTGAGTTTTGATTATCTTGACAAGGCTAATTACAGAGACTATGGCATTTATGACTTAATATTTACTCCTGAAAGATTTAGCCTGAAAGATCAAAGACCTTTAGAAACACTTCAAGACAAGAAAAATACTTTCCAAAACGAAATTTATGCAGTCCTACGACAGATACAAACTACAACAGACTTAAACTACAAGGAGATAACTTTTGATACTATAAGTGAATATACTTCTGACTTAAATCTACAATCAAAAAACATCCAAGGAATGATGGTAAAGAATGAACAATCAAACCAGACAACAGAATGTGAACTAGAAAAAAATGATTCAACTGGCGAAGTTACAAATGAAGGGAATTATAACTTAATACAAACAAGAAAAAACTTACAAGACTTGGATACAACAATAAATATGGGAAAGATACCTTATACATTAGAACGTCAAAATAAACCTGAGAAGAAAGAAGACTTAACAAAATGGACACTGCTAGGAGAATCATTGTTTGGAAGACAAAAAGCAGACATTCTATCTACTACCGGTATATATCCTCTACTCCTAACAATAACTACAAAAATACAAGAACTGTTTGACGAAAATATTTGGCAAATTTTGAAAACAATTGGCAAAGGAAGAAGATTAGAGACGGGCTGAAGACACTGGTTTCACCCTACCAGATGGAATATTATATGAGTAAACACTTGTTTGAATATGGCTAAATAAACAAATAACTTTGGCCATAAAGGGATTTTAGAATAAGTGGGATAAGAATATAGTATTTTTTGATAAGATACAAAATGTAAAAATATTAGGGTGTTGTAAGTGAAGGAAAAGTTTGAATTTTAAAGACAAATTAAGTTTGAAAAGATTTAAGATTAAAGAATGATTGAAATATTGAGGGGAAATTAGGCTTAATAAGAACTCTGAAAAAAGGATATAGTGATTTAACTAATTTTTACAAATAGAAGTGAAATATAAATTGACTAGAAATATGTTATGGATAGATGTTATGATAGATAAGAAGTATAGGATTTCTATAATATATGAAAGATGAAAATACTAAGATGATATATTTAAATGGAAAATTTGGATATTTAGAAGTTAAATACTGGGGGAAATATGATGAACAAGAATTGAATATTATGGAGAAATTGAGCTTAAGATTTATGAAAATAAGATACATGGTGAATCAATAAGATGACTCTTACAAAAACATAAGCTGATAAGAAAAAAAAATGCGACATGTGGACGCTACTATTGTTGGTATAATTATAGAAGAAAATGTTTTTATTTAATCATTTAAATATGGAAAATTTCAAATATTAGAAAGTATATTTGTTTAATGTTGTAAAAGGAGAATACTAGGTGAAGAGAAGATCAAGGAAATATATTATAAATTGATATACTAATTATGGAAATATAAAAATTAATTATTATTGATTGTTTTAACTATTATTAATTGTATATTCTTTCCTAAAAAATTTATGAATCAAGACAACATGCTATACATCAGGCACTAAGGCTGTTATTGTAAAAAACCAATAAAACTTTTACAAAAAATAAATAAATAAATAAACTTTTACTCTTGCACATCTCATAGATCTGTTTTATTTCAGGCTTGTAATAGCTGCTCTGCTGGTAGCTCAAAGACAGTACAGTTGGTTGAAAGTCACCAACCTACTTACTCCTGAAATGATAGCACAGTTTGAAGAGCTGACTTCCATACTTCATCAAGAGTCCCATGGAGCCCTGAACATTTCAGTTTTGGATGGACATGATAAAGAACCGGATGTGAAACAATTTATAAATCGCAATGATTCTTTGGGTAAAGTTCAGAGAAAGATAAATATTGAAAGTGCAGACCAATTCAGGTCTAAGTGAATACCAACAATGTTTGTTATTGTTTGTTTCTTTATTATAGCTGTCTTCCCTGCCTCTCTTACTGCAACCAATCATGCCAGTCCTAAGGTCAATCCTGGAATACAACCTGTTGAACCAGAAGCTGAGCTGTTTCCACATGCTGTCTTGAAGACCCCCCACCACTCAGCAAAGAAGAGGAAGACATCGCAGTCTGAAAGAAGCATTTCATCTAGCCAAAGGGAGTGTGCAAAGCGCTTTCAGAAGGCTTGCCTCTCATCCCAGAAAGTGGATTCTCTGAAGGAATGGTCTGATTTTGCCCCAGTAGACTATACCAGCACCCCTCTTGGAGTGAAAGCAAAATCTCTCAGACCAGTTGATCATCATACTCCGTTATATTGCCCATCAACAGTTACTAAGAGTCACATGCCCCTAGCTCCCCCAACCATTCAGAATTGCTCTCCTCCACAAAACATGAACATAACTTTTGACCTCTTTGAGGAATCCTGCCCCCCAGCCTTGAAGGTCAATACTGTGGAATGTCCTTCTTGGGAAAGTGTCCAGCATGTCTCCAATCATCAGGATGTGCCTTTTATACCCAGGTAGGACCTTCAGAAAGGCAATTGTTTTCAATTATCTTATTTGCAGAGATTTAACCCAGTAGTCCTTGGATTCCAATAGGGGTGGGCAGTCTATTGTCCAATTGTCTCAAACAAATGGCTTTTGTGGAGTTTAGAGAACTCCATCAAAAAGTTGTTTTTCATCACCATCTGCTAAATTTGTGGTGGTGGTACATTGACCAAAAGCTCAGATTACATGCATGATATTCTGAGAAATATTCAGATAGCAGGCTAGTATATTAGTCATTTTCTAATCCACACTGTCTTCTTAGGCTCCATTGAAACAATCTGTGAGTAAAGGGATCTCTACAGTCCATTATATGAAATCTATAAATAATATTTTCCTTGTCCAGTGTCCAGATAAAGAAGAGGCAAGATTTGTGAGATTTGTTTCATTTTGTTTTGCAGTGATAAACTGGTTTGGGAATTAATAGGCAATTAGTATGGCTGGAAATCAAAGGGTCTACTGTTATAGACCCACCCCAAACTAACATACTGTGTTTCCCCAAAAATAAGACCTGGTCTTTTTTGGGGGGAGGGGGGTCTCCAAAAGAGACACCAGGTTTTATTTTCAGGGGGTGTCTTTTATACTCACCTACGGCACCGACAGCCCGCCTAGCTGGTCCACTTCTGTAGCCGAAGGAGCAGCTTCATTCTGCAGCTGCATTCCGACCAGCATTTTGCAGTCAGGCCTTTCCGGAAGACCTATGCAGCCGAGTAGCCCAATCCATAGCTTGGTTCTCGATTCCAGAGATCTTGCAGAACCAAGCTATGGATTTGATCCATAGCTTGGTTCTTGGCTGCACAGGCCTTCCGGAAAGGCCTGTGACTGAGAAATGCAGGCCTGGCTGCAGAAGACTTAGGCTGGCGAGGAGAGGCCTGGCTGCCAGGTAAGTGGGTGCGGGGCACGTGGGACAGTTCCATCCCCCCCCCCTTTAGCTGGATTTTTAGGTTTGTGCCTTGCCCTAAAACAGGCTTATTTTGGGGGTAGGCCTTACTTTCGGGGAAAATAGATGGTGATCTTACCTCACCTAAAGCTGTTGAAAGATAAACGGTTATGGATAACACTGATACTTTCAGCAAACGTGGTCCCAGCAATAGTTTGCCGAGGGGTTAAGGAGTATAATTTGCTATAGAGATCAGTACGTTTGGGAGGTGCTTTAACTTCTACATGAGCCACACGGGTTCCCCTTGGTTTCCACATAGGTTTTGTGTCATGACTGTAAAATCTTTGAAAGGTAGGATATATAACCTGGCATGTATGTGAATGCTGATTTAGTTCCTAGTCTTCTCAGTAGAGCATCTCAGCCCAAAAAATCATCTGGCTATTTTTCAAAATCTTTTCCATTGTATGGATTAAATGTAATCATATGTATAATGTATAGATTCAAAGACTAATCCTGAGGGAAAGCACTTTGTTTTGTTTAAATGCTACTAATCTTTTGGGAAAAGCAAAAGACGTTTATAATATGTTGATATATTTGAAAGCAGCTGAGATACTTTTTTCAATTCTTTTCACTTAAAATAAGCTTCATCCTTGTCTGTTTTCTGAAATTTTGTCCATAGTATATTCCAGTTTTTTTAATGTGTTTTTCAGATCAAATCAAATCTTTATTCTGTCATAGATCAGCAAAAGAAAATCCCTCTTAATTAATTGTTGACCCTTGTGTTTTATTTGCTGGTCTATGACCAAATAAAGATTTGATTTGAATGTTTTTCTTTTCTGATTTAATCTTATTGTTATGCTATGCTGTCTAGAAAACAGATTTCTTTTAATAGAGAGCTACCAAATCCACCTGCATGATTTACCATCTCTCATGGTTCTATTTCAGGGCCTCCAAGCCTGTGTTTATTATGAAAGGCTCCTCTATCCCAAGAGCAACATCTCTGGCTTCCAAAGCATCATTACAGAAGAGGAGACATACCACAATGTAAAGTCATTCTCAGCTTTGAGATAAGTTTGATTAATGTGGAAATTATACCTAGGTAACTTTTGGTGGCAGGGCGAGGGTGCTTTTGAGTCAGTGCTGACTAGTGCTTGCAGTTTTCAGATTTTTCAGAAGTGGTTTGCCATTGACAGCTTCCCACAGCTTACAGAGAGACAAACTAGTCCAAGGTCATTCAGTTGATTATGTGCCTAAGGCAGGATTAGTTTTAGATGCTTTAACCATTACAACAAACTTGCTCTCGAGGTTGATGTTTACAAAGAGTAGAATGGACTGTATGATTACAGACTTGGTGGCAGGTGATTCCTTGTTTGTTATTGGGAAGATAGCAGCTGTTTTTTGTAAGATCAGTTTTTCATGGGTACCAGAAATAACATCACTTCTTGCACCAGTCTGAAGTGATATTCTTCATTTCAGTTACAACCTCATTCTTTGTTACGGTTAAAAACTCATATAAAACTTTGTCTCTGGGAGCATGACATAAAATCTGTTTACAGGTAGTCCTCAACTTACAACCGTTCATTTAGTGATTGTTTGAAATTGCAATGGCACTGAAAAAGGGGACTTATGACCATTTTTCATACTTATGACAGCTGCAGCATCCACGTGGTCACACGATCAAAATTCAGACACTTGAAAATTGACTCATATTTATGACGGTTGCAATGTCACAAGATCCCTTTTTTAACCTTCTGACAAGGAAACTCAATGGGGAAGCCAGATTCACTTAACAATCATGTCACTAGCCTAACAATTGCAGTGATTCGCTTAACAGCTGGGGCAAGAAAGGTCGTAAAATAGGGCAAAACTTACTTAACTACTGTCTTGCTTAGCAGTGGAAATTGTGGGCTCAATTATGGTCATAAGTTGAGGACTACTTATATCTGTTTTTCAATCTTGCTTAAGGGTAGATGGAATGTATAGTCCATGCTAATAGATTCTTGGTATGGGAAGCTGTACAAAAATTGATTACATACATTCTGAATGTATAAGAATAGGCAAATTATTTGGTTGTTTGATTTGGGAACTACATCAAACAGCTAGGGAAGTTGTAGAATAGTTTTCTGAATATGCTGCTCTCAGTTACGTTGAACCTCAGCTCCCATGATCCCTAGTTTCCAAATATGGCTACAATAAAACTATATTCTCTCTCTTTCCAGTTCTACTTCTCACTTGACAAGCAGCCGCCTTGGTAGGCTCCAGCGTTGTTCTGTAAAGTCTTCACAGATTGTGAATGCACCAGGTAAGTTTGCTTTAGAAAGTCAATAGGCAAAATCTCCCATATTGTAATGGAGTTTCAGTTGGTAGTGGAAAATAAGAGGAAATGGAATTAATGAAAAAGTTTCTTATTTTAAAGCACTACTGTTCCATTCTCAAACGAGTGTTGTGGAAGCATTGGCGCTGATTTATATTTTCTGTTCATTCATATTTATATTTGCAAAATATATACATTTATATTTGCAAAAGCATGGAAATGCAAACTAAGATTATCATAAAATCTACAGCATGGGTATAACATACTGTTTCTGCAATTTCTCATAGTTTCTCAAGGCAAGCATATTTTTTCCTTCTTTTAGCTTCAATCCTCTTCAGGCTGTAGACATTTTTAGTCTAGTACTTAGCTGTTATGTCAGTTTTTAAGCACATAACAGGAATTTCAATAATAGCGCCAATACTGCTCTATGAATTGAATGTTTATGTGTATGCTGTTTGGGGTACTTGTTAGTTTGCCCCTTCTCATTCTAGTTTTATGTGAAGTTGTTTTGTTATTTGTTAAAGGAGTAAGTGCTTTAAAATAGTACAGGTTGTTATTGCTGGAACAGAAGTAGAATAATCCCTAGTTATTATCATTTACAGTTTTACCCATCTTAATATTTTTTCCCCTTCTGCCCAGGACGTCCATCTGGCATCCCTGCATGGAAATGGCGCTAGAGATCTGTTCATTCCTAGGAATCAGCATTCTATTGTAGGCTCATTCCATGAAGCTTCTTTATAGTTTCTACTTGAACATTTTAACATTCTGACAACATATGTCTTCACCTTCCTCTATTCTTATATAACTATATCTGTATATCCATATCTACCTTTTTAATAGCAGGTGTACATTGAATTAACAAATGACAGCTCAGTAGCCATAAATTATTAGGAAACAACAGCAACCTAAACTGTAACGTTTGGTTCAATACTATACAACAGCTTCCATTGTAGTTATAATATTGTAATTATGATTATAATATGGTGCTCAGCATGTATCTGTTGGGTAGAAAGTTTTCAAAACTAGCTCGTTCTGGACCAAAATTAATGATTTTGTACCAAAGTGAATGAATTTTTATTTAGTCAGCTTCTTTGGCTAGTTTTTGTTAATAATAATAAAAGCTAGTTCCTCCTCCTTGGCACACTGAGGATAAGCGCGTAAAAGTGTGAACTGAACGAACTAAGCTGCCAAGATAGTCTGTAACATTGTACTGTGGATATCCCTGACATTGTATGCCATACAAAATAAAAAAATATTTTAAAAATCTACTCTATTAACTTTGTTATTTGTCTTCATTTTTGCACCAGAATCCAAGTATAGAAGGGTAGGTAGTAAAAAAGATACTCTTTAATAACACCTGGATGCTATTACATGACAACCCTATATTCAAGAGAGAAGACAGATTATGTACGGTTATCCTTTAAAATAAATATGAATATTTCCTATCTATGAAGCTTTCAGTGTAAAATTTGCTAGAGTCAATAAAAAGCACAAGTGATGCTGTGAATCATGAGTTAGCTGGCCGGTCAAGCCCCTTTTCTACACAGATGTGTCAATGCTGTTATTTTAGAGTTAGGATTTGGGCTAAGTAAGAACCACGCTTTATGCTTCCTTAAAAGCCCCTTGTGTGCATGGAGAAAAGAGAAGAACATGGAATATTTCACAGAGGTTATATTTCAAGGGATAGTGGTCTCTGGGATGGTGACAGCACGCCTCACAGAATTTTTCTCATTCTCACTCTCTTCTTATTAAATACAAATCAAGCAACTAAGGTTGTAAGGAGATAAAATGAAAGAAGGTAAAGGGCAATAATAAATGCTCCTGTTTTATAATCAGATCACACTTTTTTGCAAACTGTCCCAGGCAATAGGAAACAAAGGCAGATGAAGAAAGCAAGATGGAAATGGTTTGATGGAAAGATTATGTCTACAGCAAATTAAAGTGATTCAGATCATTTGAAATAGTATTAGGTACCTCATGGGGCTCAATTAAATGTTTTTTTAAACATGATTAAACAGATAATATTACTATTATCAACCTGTCAGAAGATTTACCAAAAACAGTTCATAGCATTTCTTGAATTTCAGTGCAGGATTTTTACCAAGAGTTTGTATAAGTCAAGGCTAGTCACATTGGTTATTTGATGAAGGGAAACAAAAACAATTTGGTAAACTTTATGTAACAAAATTAAAACAGCATAGAACGTAGTAGGAACTGCACTGTTCATTATTAGGGAAACAGTATGGATCAAAAACACAGAAGCCACAAAATGGTGAGAAATGGAAAAAAAGTGTGGGATGTTATATTACTTTACATCTTGCTCCAGGAGATTTAGCATGACATTTAGTATGAGTTGGCCAACTTGATGACTGGGTTTATTTCGGGGGGGGGGGGTCTCGAAGCTCTTAATAGCTTACTGTGACTATATTGCTTGTGACCAATTGGCTAAACTCAAACAAGGAAAACCAAGGCAAGGATAAGTTCATTATTTCATGAAGAGTCAGGATGAGTTTATTGAACTATGCACTAAATATGGTATAGAAAGCCATCTTAGCAGACAGAGAAGGCCATTTATTCTATCTTTGATTTTACTCCTGATATTCTCCATCAAGGACAACATATATTGATATTTCAATTTGTAGTTCACAACAAAAATTTCGGTACATTTAACATTAAACAAAGCTTTATTGAGTATCAGCTTTGATGTAAACACTGAAGAACAGATAGCTGAAATGCAAATTATTAGCCTGGGGGGGAAAAAAGTAACATCCCTCTTGATTGCAGAGAGCAAAGTTTTGATAATGGCTTTAATCTCAGAGAAAATAAAAAGTGTTCAAATATCAATTTATCTTACTTGTGCTTCTGATTCTCTACATCTTGTAAGTATTAATACTGCACCAACCTATATTAAAATTTTCAACTATATTTTGTTCATGGACAGCAACTTTTTTTGTTTTTATGGACTAGTTCTCTGAGATGAAGGAATAGAAGAGAAAAAATACACACAGTTCAGATATAGTAATCAACATGGATCAAGGTTATCCATCCACTCACAGAATCTTCTGAGTATTCCTCAAGCATTTGAATGTACTCTCAAATTAGACTTGACACTTGAAGTCAAATCTAGAAGCATTGAAAAGACTTTGGCTAGTGTTCATGCCTTTTGTCAGCACGCTTTTAGTACAAGGTGTTTTCAGGTACCGATGACAGATGCAAGGTTTTACAAGCAAGAGAAATCTGTTTTGAATCAAAAGTAGGTCTCATTGCACATATTATTGAAAACAATACAATAGAGATTGCTGGCCCAACATGTTTCAGGTAGCATATCTTGTAGTGGAAACTATGGGAATTTGGAAGTAATTAATTCAAGCAGAAAGTTGAAAAGAGTATATATTGATGCTAGTAAGATATCATGTTTTATCTTCAGATGAATTTTTATTCAGAATGATGAGTTTTTGGATATTATCTGCAAATTGAAATGAGATTCAAAGCAACCAACATGTTTTGCATCCCATTTAGCTGTAAAATATGTGCAATTGAATCCTGAACAGGAAGAAGCTTCTACATCGTCTGCTTTTCAAACATCTGACATCTTTCTGAATATTTTTTTCTTGGGGAATGTTGCAACTGGAAAAAAAATAGTCCAATCTACTTGTGGGAAAAAGTAAAACTTGCCTCATTAATCTTATAAAAAAGATTTACAAAAAAGCCAGGTAGCCCATAAGTAAGTTTTAGCAGAAGGCATCTTTTGAATTGGGTAGATTTGGGCAATTGGGTAGATAGAGCAATTGCTTTAAATTGAATTGATCTATCAGTTTACTGCCATGTTGGTCCATTAGAATATCAATAACAAAAACTATATCTGGCTATTATTATTTTCAAAAGCAACAGTTAAAAAAAGTTATACAATAATCAGCAATGTATAAAGCAGAATCCTTTATGCACGAGACTGTATAAGGGATAGGGTACAAGCAATGATCAGCAATTTGTGGCAAATTTCTGAGCTCAGAAACAAAGGCAGCTACAGTATGATGCAGCTGATCCAGTTACTTTCTACATTTTACAATAAAAGATAAATCTGCAAGGCAATTTAATCCCTTTCTCATGAAACAGACCTGTTTGCCCCATCCCTCCCCATCATGCTTAGACCGTGAGGGTATGGCAACTATAGTATTTTCTTGAGAAAAAGGAAATGAAGAAATGAATGGCTAAGTAGTCTTACCTACACACACAAAAATGTAAGATATTGCCATATTTAGCTTGCCATCCCAAAAACATGGACATGGGCAATTGCTATTTATTGTCAAAATTGGAAATTAATTCAGGTAGCAAAATTTCATATTTCAATACCAAGAAAATTCAACCTGCTAGAAAATTATTAAAGGTGTATTTAATGTACAAAATGTATTTTTTTTGCTATTTTAAAAACTCATAGTGGATTATAAATTTGCTGACAAAATAAAATGCTCTGATTTAATTATGGAGAATCTAAAATTTGACTGTATATATGAATATCCTAGAGAGAAACAAGCGTGAGGGGGGAGTTATATAAATGTTCAGTGGCATCCATGGAAAAGAGTCAGAACACTCAATATGGCAGCTCTATAAATGAAGCTCTGCTCCTTTTAATTCACAGGTGTCAAACTCGCCGCCTCATATGACATGTCACGACGTATTGTGACTTTTTTTCACATTGCCAGAGCTGGGGTGGGTGCAGCCTCTGAATGATGCTGGCAGTTTGACACCCCTGTTTTAATTTCTTGTGTGATGTTATGGAGCAACTATCATGCAGTCATGGCAAAGGTTATGGAGCAACTATCATGCACTCATGGCTACCATCTTCACTTTTTCAGCCACCCCAAGAGCCTTGGAGAGATCACAGAGCAATTTAAGGCTAACCCAGTGGTGGGATTCAGCCAGTTCACACCACTTTGGCAGAACCAGTAGCTAATTTTTTGTTGCCCAGGCCCTGAACGGACTTACTGAAGCGGCATCCACACAGAGAACTGGTTGTTCACATATTTGAATCCCACCACTGGGCCAACTTGATCAATAGGTATTATTTTAGAACATAATTACAAGTTCTTTCTATTATTTTCCCAGAAGTTAGTCCTAGTATTATCAAGTATGATTAAATGATTGTTGTGGATTAGTGTTGTTTTTCTTTCTTAGAATTAGAGAATAGGTCATGAGTTGTTTAAAAGAATTGTTGGAACTCGAGAATTTACCAAATTCAGAACCAGGAAAGGTGTGGAGTCTTTTTTGAGGTGGGCAGTGGATAAAGATTGCTGGGTCTTTCCTAATAAAATGTAAGAGTAATGAAACCAGCAAAAGAAAACATGAAAGCTGACAAGGATTGTGTGAAAAATGCTAACTCTGCCCCGTATATACATGTGCAAAACCTTCTAATGATCAGTCTTTGCAGGATACTTTAGTCCTTCCAATTTATGATTTATTTATGGAAAAAGATTCTGTTAAGTTAAGCCTTTGAGCTTACCAGCACTTTTTTTGGCACAGACGTGTAAAAAAAAAAAGCTGTGCAGAAAGTCCCCTATCTCTGCTGCCCCAGCTCTATTTTAAAATCTGCTGGTTGTCCTAAGCCCACTAAATAGTCTAATTCTCAGGGGTACTGGTTCATGATGCAATCTCTTCTGACAGCTGATAATCCATCTTTGCTAGCCTTGGGATTGGTAAAAAAAAAAAAAGCAGTATCTTAACATTCTCCCTCTAGGGAGAGGTTATATCCCCACCTCCAAGCATACACATGTGCTCCTACTATGGTTCCTGACCTAGATTATGGAAGAATTGTCTTAAAGAGAAATCTGATTTGCAGATGGGGCACAACTTTGCCTCATTGTGCAAAAAGATTATAATTAAAATTCCAATTCCCTTTGAGTTTGTGCCTCTCATTAGGAAGTCATGGGGAAAAGATAGCTTTCTGCTGAAAGAAGAACGTACATGATTATTGTATTAGGATGTAGTAGTTGCAAATGACATGCCTGCTTTGAACCTGTCTTTTGTTGCAGAGGTAAAGCAAAAACAGATGGGCAGGTTTCACTGATTTCTTTTGCTGGTCACTCCAAATACTCTATTATTCAGTTGTGGGCCTTTTATTTCTCAGGTGCAAAGCCATCACCTTAGAAATAACAAATCCGCTGAAGCAGTACAGGGAGATGCTTGCCATTGTTCGATCCTCTTCTCCACCTGTCTGCTTTCATTCTTTGAAGATGCAGCAAAGCTGCAATTAAATGCTACAGGGTTTTTTTTATGACAGAACAAAAAGATATGACACTAGGCCCCGTTAATACTCTGGGATAAGACTGGTTTATTAGTAAAATGCAAAGATAAACAAATTAATTTTGGTAAAATGAAGCTCAGTTAATTTCATTAGGTTACATTATTTAACTCTTCCTTTAAATCAATGGTATGTTTTAAAAAACAGTTGGATGAGAAGGCATTCATTGCAGAAATCTGGTTTGAATCTCCATTCAAGCGTGAAGTCCCTGTTTGCCAGCTCTCAATCTAATCAGCCTTGCAAGGTTGTTATGAGGGTAAAAACAGGGATTTATTCACTGTCCCTTGCCATATGAGTTTTTTAAGGAAGGACAGGACTGAAGGATTGTTGAATAATATTAATATTTAATTCATGCAATTTTATCCCCACATTTTAACTCTTATGTTGTCATTTTGCAATGTGTTTCCAAACAGACCATTCAAAGACTGTTGCAATCCTTGATTCATGAAAATCATGTACCCTTCTTACCCTTCTTAGGCCAGGTTAATACATTTGTTCCTTCAGAAGAGTTCATACTACATGGTAAATATCCTTAGACATTAGGTGTTCAGCAGGGTGATGGCACAAGGGAAAAAAACTGTCTTTGTGTCTAGTTGTTTTGGCATGCAATGCCCTATAGCGGCATCCCAAGGGGAGGAGTTGAAACAGTTTATATCCAGGATGTGAGGGGTCTGTAGTTATTTTTCTCAGCCCTTTTTCTGACTCTTGCAATATATATGGTGAAAGGCAGGCTGGTTGCAATTGCTTTTTCTGCAGTCTTAACTATCTGTTGAAGTCTGTATTTGTCCTGTTTGATTGCTGTACCACACCCAGACAGAGTCCCATGTAGTATGCATTACTACTATCCTTCTCATATTTTCTACCACCTTCTGTTATTTGTATCTTATGATTACTTTATTGTTCGTATGTACACCGAGAGCTTGTGTATCTGAGACAAATTCCTTGTGTGTCTTATCACACTTGGCCAATATTCTATTCCAGGAGTCCCCAAATCCTGGGCCGCGGCCCACCTTGGGACCATGGCCTGTTGGAAACCGGGCCACGGAAGAGATGGGCAAACATGTGCAAAGTTCCACTCATACAAATGGAGGGCGCTTGTGCTTGCACGCAAAGCTTTACTCATACAAGTGGAGGACACTTGCGCACAAAGGTATATTCGCATGAATGGAGTTCATGTGAGTGGAACTTATGCACGCAAGCACAAATGCCTTCCACTCAAGCTCTCTCTGCTCATACGGGTGGAGTTTATGTGCAAAACTCCATTCTCATGAGTGGAGGGCGTGTCTGCCTGCCGCTCGTGCAAATGGAGCTGTGTGCGTGCACCTGCCATTCACACGCCCTCCCCTCTGGGCCAGGCCACCAAGCTGGGAAGGTTGGGGACTCTACTCTACTCTTTCCAGAATGACAAAGGAGTGAACAAGGTTATATACCCTCTCTTTATTTATTCAACCCATACACTGAATATATATTAAGGAAACAGGATTGGAAGAAGAGGACTGTTAGAACTGGAGGAAGAAATATCAATAATCTAATCTGGTTTGATACATGCTACAAAGCTAGTCCATTTTTGCCAAATTCTGTCTGTACTGTCATTTCCTGACCTTTATATAGATTTTGCATGAAGATGAGATGTTCTGGAATTCTAAGCGCATTCCATAACTTGATATGATCAACACAACCAAAAGCCTTTCTATAATCAATGAGGAATATGTTGATCGTTTTTTGTAATTTTTTTAGGTTTCTCAGTTATTCAGCATGTATTGGCCATAAGGGAATTTTAATAGACATGGATAAATGTGGGTATCCCAATGTTTGTTTTTTTTAAATCTGGTGCCTTTCTGATATGTTGGGGCTTCAATTTGATACAAAGTTGAAGAAATGTGTTTGCATGATACATTTGAGCATATTAACTTGATTTGCTGAATTAATCCAATTGATTGAATTTGCACAACATAAGCTAATAGTTTGTACAACATTCACAATGTGTGGAAACTCAGCCCTTTGACTAGTGTTGGCTGGTGCAGCAGATTAAACAACTGAAAAATGCTTCTTACTACCAAGACTACTCTAGTATCTAATATTATGACTAAAAAGAGTATACTAAAAAGAGAATACTAAGAGTATTCCCAAATTGTAGAGGTGGTCCTTTCCAGATGAGTACAACCCCATCTCACTAAATGAAACTAACATTGCAGATGGACATCTCCTTACATACCTCTTACCTTGTCAGAAGTGAGTTTTATACCACATTGATGCTCAACCTTGGACCCAGAGATGATAGATCTGGCCACACAAATGCAAAGGAGGGAGGGAGTGACAGAGAAATCAGAGTTAACCAATTTGGTCCAGTTGTTCCTCATGTAATTTTAATTGCTTAATTTGAAAATTATGGCAGTGAGAGAGACCAATCCGTCAAGGATCCTTTCCTCAGCACTTACCAAGGATACCTACTTCACCTGACTGTATTTCTTTCCCAATGCTTTTAAAAATAGACATATAAATACATTGAAAGTTGACATGCCGCAAAGCAATGTGTCAGTTCTAGTATCATCTATTTTTACCAAGAATGTCTCCAGGCCCCACATAAGCTCCAGAGGTATTTTTAGAAAGTTATGGATGATTGCAGTTCACAAGAATACTTTGTTTGGAAATGTGATAACTGCCCAACAAAAAAGATGAAGATAAACGAGAAGCAGCAGAGATACTGGGGAGAAGAAGAAAGCATCTCACCCACTTCATTTTTTGGTAAATTGCTGTTTTGTGCTTGACCAGGGGACCATTAAAGCAATCATTTTGGGAAAAGATCCATAGCATTCTCTTAATGTTTGAATGGGGAATTGATAATAGGCTTTGGTTATAAAATCTCCCCTTGGGCGAGGAAGTTGAGCCCACTCTGGATCAATCATTAAACAAATGAATAAGCCCATATTTATGGCACTAAGGGACACAACAGAGATTTTCACCCCATTCCCCAGCTATCAGGCACGCCACTCACAAGCTTATAGGGAATTTTTAAAAATGAAATATACTTTTCAGAATTTGGGGAAAATGTTGCACAGTTTGACTGGTTGTTGAATTCGATTGTTACCCAATGGTAATGTACGCATGTTTCAAGGTACTCCAGGCTGCATCTCAGTGTTCATCTGGAGAATTCTGTTCATTTGCTAATCTGAAATAATGCCAGGAAATTTTATTTTTTAAAAAATGGGTTAAGGTTCTATGTTAAGCTAACTTAAATAAATGAACTAGTGCTACTTTGTACCTTCATACAAAAAAAATAAAAAAAATTGCCCCACACCCCCAGACCAATATCACCTCTCGATGAGTTTGTTTGACTGCCATATCAAACTTACATCTGCTGAAAGCAGCTGTAGAATGTTTGAGGAAGTGGAAAAAAACAGGATGGATTTGCTCCCCCTTCCATTAGAAGAGCAGTGTGGCCTTTGTCCATTCTCAGCATATGCCAGCAACACAATATAGCATGGGAATAATAAATTCCATCTATCTATAAAACATGTAGTAGAAAGGTGCTATATAATTTTAAAATATTTTGTTGTTTACAGGTAGTTCTTCACTTATACTCAAGATCAGAATTTCCATTACTGACTTCCGGCTCCAGTTCGCGGTGTTCCTAGTCATATGGGGAGACTCGTCTCTTCGTCAGCTAGTTTTCCCTCCACCGGTAGACCCTTATGCAGGTCGAAAGTCGCCCGGGAGGGTGCGACTTCTGTCAAGGAGGCTTTGCTCGGCTGTGGAGGAGCTGTGGCTCCTCCAGCTGTCCGAGCTATCTCTGAGGGCCAACGGAGAAGAAAATCAGCCAGTAAAATGACCGATCACCCTGCCGCTTCAAACCGCAAGTCAAAGAACATCTAAGCTGTAAGAACCCCCGTGGTGAATCCGGGTGAGACTTTTCCTTGCTACTCTCTCTACTCTATTTTGTTTTTTGTGCCTGTAAGAGCCTTGTTGGAATTATTTCCTTGGCTTGAAAAAGCAGCTTCTACATGTTTGGGAAGAAAGGCGTTGTATAAAAATAGAGCAAAATTTTAAAGTCTATATTTTATTTCCATATTTTTGGGGAGTACAGAAAAATTTTTTTCTCTCTTTCTAAGAACTGTACTATCATCTTATGCTGGAAGATTATTTCTTTTTTCACATTATACTTTAAAAGATAGAAAAACGGAAATGGTGTCTGGAAAAGATCTTTTTTTAACCTACTGAGGACATCTAGTGGCGAAAACGTAATACTGCAACTTCTGGTTACTCTTTGAAGATGGAATAGATCTGACCTTCAAATTCTTTTTGAAGAGAAAAGATAAGTTGTGCAGCTGTGGAAATTGTGGGGGTGGACACTGCCTAACTTTTATTAAATATAGCCTCCACAAAAAAAGAAAAAAGAGACTCTTTTTAATTACTATCAAAATGGAGAAACCTCAGTTACAATTAAGCTGTAAACTTATATTGGAAAAGATTTATGAGGCTACTGCAATAATATGTGTTACAATGAAAGAGTTTACTACAGAATTAAGATCCAGAAATTTCACTTCAAACTGATGTCCAGACTACATCTGACTATTCTATAAATCAAAATATACTAGAAGAGGAATCAACAGAGATAAAAGAGGAACTTATTCTATCTTATAAACTTTCCATCTATAACTTTGAGGAACAGAAGAAGCAAAGACTGAGATTTGAAACTACAAAGCAACGATGCTTTAAGGATGAGAGAAATAGATGCCTAATGCAGAGGATGGGATTCCTAGCCTTTCAAAGGCCACCGCAAGCAACAAAAATAGATCTACTGGTTGAAAGGGAAGCTTGGTTATGGAAACCTGTCTGGCACAGAAAAAAAGCCAGAATCAGACTGAAAAGATAAACTTAAAATTGTGTAATGGATTAAAAGGCAATCTTGGATTTATGGACTGTTTTAAGGATTAAGACTTAGAGTTAGAAGTAAGAAAATATATATATATAGGAGGGTGATTATTAGAATAGATATTTTAAATAGATTAAGAATGTACCTTTTGGAATAATAGATTTATTTTGATGAAAATTATTATGTATTGGAATTGAAAAAAATGTTGATTTTTTAGATTTGGATGGTTTCAATAATTAACTGAGTGTTTTAAATTAGTAAAATGACCTTTTTGTATGATAATATAGATATGATAAGGCATGATAATCAATTGGAGGAAATTTGAATTTTGTTTAATGAATTGAAATGATTTAAGGTTTCACATTATTTTGTTATCTTAAAGAGATTGATCGGTTGTGGGATTATATATGTATAGGGTAGATTAATATGTTATTTTAATTAGGATATCTATTGTGTAGTGGAAGAAGAAATAAATGAGATTGGTGATAAAATGAGGGATGTGAGAGATTAAGAATTAGAATATATCTGGAAGGGATACCTGAATTGATAACTTGTTGATTGAAAGTTAAATTTGATTATGGTATTTGTAAACTGATAACGTTTTAAAACAGGGTTAGCAGTAATAGAAATTTAAATTAGAAATGGAATATTTTAAACGTATTATGCTATTTGAGGGAAATAGAGAGGGGACAGTGAATGTATTGAGTTGAGTTGTTTATATATGTTTTCACTTTTGAATATTTGATTACCCAAACAACATGGTGTGTCCTGAGTACTTTTTCTTAAGAATTAAAAAACCAATAAGATGTGTTTTTTTTAAAAAAAGAATTTCCATTACTAAGCTGTGCAGTTGTTGAATGAGTAATGTTCGATTTTACAAACTTTTTGGATGTGATTGTTGAACAAATCAGTGCAGCTGTTAAGTGAATCACACTGTTGTTAAGCAAATCTGCCTTCTCTCATTGACTTTGTCAATGGAAAGGTTGTAAATGGAAATCACATGACCCCCCAGGATGCTGCAACTGTCATAAATATTTGCTGTTTGCCGACTGCCTGAATTCTGATCATATGACTGTGGAGATATTGCAATGGTCGTAAGTGCAAGGATCAGCCATAAGTCACTTTTTTCAATGCTGTTTTTAGCTTCGAACAGTCACTAAATGAACAATTCTAAGCCAAGGACTACCTGTACTGTCTGCGCTTAGGCAGAATGGCATTGTATCAAGCTTTTAAATAAAAACCTAAAATAAAATTAGAAATATTTATGCCAATTCATATTATTTTTCAGATGCATAAGCTGCTTCCTATAATCCTTTTTATTATATTTTTTGTTTTTCACGTTTGGCAACTTCTAAGAGGCTCTTTTTTTAATAAGCAATTTTGAATAAAAGATCTGATTTATGGTCAGTCACCTTCTCTTTGATCTAGAGCCCAATGACGTAAAATGTTCAGCACTGCAATTCATAGCTGCCATCTAGTGTCATTCTAAAGCCCAGCCTATTCTATTTGTTCACAGTTCTTTTCCATTGGCTTCAGTTTAATACACCTTGCCAACTAGTCAGAAATAAATAAGCTGGCCAATACTGAGGTAATTATTATACAGAGGTCTATTTCTAAGTCTGTGTCTGCCTTGTGTTGTTGTTGCTCTTTCTAAAGACAAAATTTTCCATCCATATGATATATCTAATCACTGCATATACACTGGCTGGAGACTGAATACCAAGTCTTCTGGAGAGTTGGGCTAGGAAAAAACTGCAAGAAGGTCCCAGCTACTTGGTATCCATATCTTCAGTTCCCATCACAAATCCTGGTCCTAACTTATATATCCTTTGCAGTTCTCTTATTCCAACAAATGGCTGGGACTTTCTCACTGCCTCTGCTTTAGAAGTTTTATAACTTCTTGTTTAAAGAGTTGGACACATCTCTCGTTGTTTAAATGCTACAGCAATAAAATATCTGACTGATCCTTATGTATTTTCTTTGTATTTTAGGGTGGATTAGTGTATTTTACACTAGTTTGGAAGGGAGCTATTAAGAAATTCAGGACAATAAAAAGCTTATTTGTTTCTTTATTTTCTCTATTTTATTTTATTTTTATTTATTTCTTTATTGTAGGCTAGCACAAAAGGTAATGGGTGGAAGATCATTAAAGAGAGATCCAACCTAGAACTAAGGAAACATTTCCTGAAAGTAAGAACAATTAAACAATGGAACAGCCTGCCTCTGGAACATGCAGGTGCTCCATCACTGGGCAGTTTTAAGTGTTTTTTATTATCCTATATTCTTTTTCTTCAGTTTCTATTATTCTATGTTCTTACAATGAACATTTTCCTACTTCCCAGAAGACACTCCCTGTGTAAAGATATCCTCTATTAATAATGTCGCCCACTCAAGAACAATAAGATGGAAGACAGCAAAAGCTCTGAAATTGCTCATTAACACCTAGTATTCACGAAGGAGACAAAGCAAGAATAAAGATCACTAGGCTCCTATTATACCCATTGCAGGGTTTTTTTCCTTCCCGTGATTCAGACTGCACTTAAGGTACATTTTATTTCTCTTTCTACTATAATGTTAATTTCCAAATGTGCATCTTGTATATTGGTGCAACTTTTATACATATTTGTCAGTTCTTTTTCTCCCCTCTTTTGTCATGATGAAATCCAGTAAACACACTGCTTTGCTATTTGAAGCCTCAGAGTGGATTCTCTGGGCAGCTTGTTACATTACAAAAATCTTGCTGAGCCTTGCCTCAGCACTGCCCTTCTTTAAGAATTTCTCCCTCTGTGTTGCTAGTGAAGGCACAGAAGGCCAGTTGTTCTTCTCAGTTGAACAGCCCCTGGGCACACCCATGTCCTTACAGAATCTCCCGAGATGCCTTCTGCCTGAATTTTTTAGTTAATAATATTGTAATGTTAAAAAAGAATAATTAAAAATGCCAGCCTCTGGCATCTTCTTTATTTTCAAAAATGGATCCCATAAGCTTTCTTACAAAGTAGAGTTGATGGGGAATGGCAGCCCAATCCTTTGTTTGAAAATGTTCTTAGTTGCCCAGAAAAAAAGTAAGATTTTATTAACATATATAAAGACACATACATTCATCTTTCTACATATACCTACATACATACACCATATAATAATAAAAATGAAATTTTAATATAAAGTAATTTAAGACTGAAACCTTTATTATAAAACAACAACAACAACAACAACAACAACAACAATAATAATAATAATAATAATAATAATAATAATAATAATAATAATAATAATAATAATAATAATAAAGTTGGAAAGGACCTTGGAGGTCATCAAGTCCAACCCCCTGCTCAGACAGGTAGCCCTATACCATTTCAGGCAAATGGCTGTCCAGTTTCTTCTTAAAAACTTCCAGTGTTGGAGCATTCACCGTTTCTGGAGGCAGGTTGTTCCACTGGTTAATTGTTCTGTCAGAAAATTTCTCCTTAGTTTTAGGTTGCTTCTCTCTTTGGTTAGTTTCCATCTGTTGCTTCTTGTCCTGCCTTCAGGTGCTTTGGGGAATAGCTTGACTCCCTCTTCTTTGTGGCAACCCCTGAGATATTGGAACACTGCTATCATGTCCCCCCTCGTCCTTCTCTTCGTTAAATTAGACATACCCAATTCCAGCAACCGTTCCTTATATGTTTTAGCCTCCAGTCCCCTAATCATCTTTGTTGCTCTTCTCTGTACTCTATCTAGAGTCACAGCATCTTTTTTACATCTTGTTGACCAAAACTGGATGCAGTATTCTAAGTGTGGCCTTACCAAGGCATTGTAGAGTGGTATTTGTTATGTCCTGGGCCTGCTGAATTGTTCAGCAGGCTCAGGAAGGCTGCAGAGAATCCCGGGTAGACATGTGGTTGCCCGGGACCAGACAGGCTGTCTCTAGCCTTCTGCGCATGCGCAAGGCGCGATACCAGCATTGCATTGATTGGTTGACGCTGTCCTTGCAAGGAGACTATAAAAGGCCTGCGTGCCATTTTTTTTTACTGCTCTGTTCTGTTGCTGACTTGCAATAAAGAAGACTTGCTTTTGTGTTATTCGCTTCGTCTAAATGCCTTGGACTCACGAACAGAACGTTGGCAACGAAGGTGGGATTGCTGCAAGCAAGAACAGAAGAAGAAGTCCTGAAGCCCGGGGGAAATTTGGCATCCAGAAATTGCGACTCTGCCTGCCAGTACAAAATTGTACTGGCAGATAGGCTGGTTGTCAGAACTCGATACTTCTCACCCAGAATGCTGGAACTCTTATATGGCACGGGTGGAGAACTACTTTAGAGTAAATAAGATTAGAGAAGACAGCCTCAAAGTGGCTACCTTGCTGTGTGTTTGTTGGCAGGACATTTTTGACATAGCGGAAAATCTGGTTGCCCTAGCAGTCAGTGTCCTATGCTGATTTGAAGAAGATGCTGAGACAACACTTCGAACCTAAACTTTCAGTGATTGCTTGGCGACACATGTTCGAGCGGAGGGACCACAGGCCTGGTGAGTCTGCTGTGGACTTTATTGCTGCCTTAAGACAAGCTGCTAGACCATGTGAGTTCAAGGACCTGGAAGAGAGGCTCCAGGATCGATTAGTTTGTGGCTTGAGAAGTCGTGAGCTACAGCAGAAGATCTTCGCCAAAGAAGTTGTCTCGTTCCAAGATGCCTCGAGAAAGGTTGTAGCTGAAGAAGCAGCGGACGGCACTGTGAAGAAATCCTCCAGCCACAGTCGCCGTCCATCAAGAGGTCGCTTGAGAAGATTCAGAACAAGTTTCTGAAGAGGAGGTGGATAGGCTGCACCAGACAGAGGAGAAGAAGTTTCAGGAGCACAGAGACAAGGCCCCAGCATCCCCTCGGTGTTTCGGGTATGGAGGACGCCACAAGCGCTCTGACTGCAGATTTCGCTCTGCCATTTTCGGGGCATGTGGCAGGCAAGGCCACATTGCCTCTGTCTGTTTGGGTCGGCAGAAGGTCCGGTCTCAGGAAGAATTGATTCAGAAAGGGTGGGTTTCTGCGTGTCCCGCAGGAGCATTTTCAGGACAGGAATTCATAGGCCACTTAAGAAAAAGCTTCACATTGACGTGAAGTTGCAAGAGGTTCCCTTGTCGATGGAGTTGGACACAGGGTCCGCTCTATCGGTCATTTCTTTTGACACCTTTAAAAGGATTTGCAGCAGAAGTGGCCTACGAGTCAAACTCAGGCCATCAAATTTAATTCTCACTGACTTCCAGAATTCCAGAGTCAGCATAAAGGGGGAGGCCATGCTCAAGGTGCAGCGTAGGACTTTTGAAGGCCTGCTAGATGTGGTGGTAGTTGGGGGTGATCGCACGAGTCTCATTGGACTCGATTGGTTCAAGGCCCTTGGGATTCAAGTGACTGGACTGCACAGTCTGCAAACGTCAGGCCTTGCAGAAGTCTGCAAGGAGTTTGCTGATGTGTTCAATTCAGAGCTTGGCTCCTATAAGGGGCCTCCCATTGCCTTACGCTTAGACCCAGCTATTACACCCGTCCGGATCAAACCTAGAAGGTGCCTTTTGCCCTCAAAGGAAAAATTAATGCAGAGCTGGACAAGCTGCTCCAGCAGGGCATCCTAGAACCTGTGGACTCTAGTCCATGGGAAACCCCCATAGTAACGCCACTGAAGGCCAATGGAGAAGTCCGAATCTGTATGTACTATAAATGTACACTTAACAAAGCGCTGCAACAGCATGCATATCCAGTGCCCGTGGTTAGCTACATTCTGGTCTCCCTCAAGCGGGGGGCACCTTTTTGCAAAGGTTGATTTGGTACAGGCCTACCAACAGTTACCTGTTGATGAGGCAACAGCTGAGGCTCAAACAATTGTGATGCTCAGGGGAGCCTTTAAAGTGAAAAGACTGCAGTTGGGGTTAACGTGGCCCTGGCATCTTCCAAAGTGTAATGGAGCGAACACTCCATGGTATTCCTGGGGTCTGCCCCTACTTCGATGACGTCATCATTGCTGGGGAGTCATCTGTAAATTTAGCTGAAAGGCTGAGAGCTGTCTTGCTGCGTTTCTGCCAAGTGGGGCTAAAGCTGAAGCAAGATAAATGTAAGATTGGAGTCACCTCCACTGAATTTCTGGGGTTCCATATTGATGCTGAAGGCACCCATCCTGCTGAATCCAAGCTTCAAGCAATTCAGCAGGTCCCAAGTCCCAAGTCCAAAAGCGAACTTCAAGCTTTTCTGGGACTCTTAAACTTTTATCATGCATTCCTTCCCCACAAGGCTGCAGTGGTTGAGCCGTTACACCAGCTCTTGGACAAACAGGCTCCTTGGCAGTGGACTAAGGTCCATGAAAGGAGCTTTACAGAGGTCAGGGCCTTGCTCTCTTCAAATGCGGTTTTAGCACATTTCAATGAGCAATTGCCTGTGTGCATCGCATGTGATGTGTCCCCTTATGGGGTTGGGGCTATGCTTAGTCATCTGAAGGCTTATGGGACACAAGTCCCTGTGGCCTACTATTCAAGGACTCTGTCATGTGCAGAGAGTAATTACACTCAGATTGACAGAGAAGCCTTGGCGATGGTGGCTGGCATAAAGAAATTTCATGATTTCTTATATGGCCACCATTTTACAGTCTACACAGACCATAAGCTTCTGCTGGGTTTGTTTACCACAAATAAACAAACCCCACACATAATCTCTCATAGAATGCTGAAATGGTCAGCATACGACTACACTTTGGTGCACAAACCTGGCAAAGAAATGGGCCATGCTGATGGCCTCAGCAGATTACCTCTACAGCAGATAGAAGTAGATCCTGTTCCTGCTCTTCACATTCTCTCCATTCAGGAATTGCCTGAATCTCCCCTCAATGCTAGGGACGTGGCTGCAGAAACTGCCACTGGTCACATGCTCACACACATGCTGACATGGGTGTTGTCAGGATGGCCTGACACGTGTCCAGGTACTGAGTTTCAAAGCTTCTGGCAAAGGAAGCACGAGCTTTCCACTTTCAAAGGGTGCCTTTTATGGGGTAGCAGGGTAGTCATCCCAGCCTCATTGAGGACTAGAGTCTTGCTCTCTCTGCATGAGGGACATCCAGGCATAGTCCGGATGAAAGCGTTTGCATGTAGCCATCTCTGGTGGCCTGGGCTCGATAAAGAGATCGAGACCCAGATTCATGGGTGCCAAGTGTGCCAACCGTCAAGGCCTGAAATGCCTCAGGCCCCTGTTCATAGGTGGGAGGAAACACTTTCCCCTTGGCTGAGGGTGCATATCGACTACGCTGGGCCCTTTCAGGGGCAATTTTTCCTTCTCCTCATTGACAGCCATTCCAAGTGGCTAGAAGTTGTGCCTGTCTCCTCCACTACTACTGCTAGGACCATCCAGGTGTTGCGAGGAATCTTCGATTCTCATGGACTTTCAGATGTCCTGGTCTCAGATAACAGCCCCCAATTTACTTCTTTTGAGTTTCAGGCTTTTCTACAGGCCAACTTGATCCAGCACACTACTTCAGCACCATTTCATCCATCTTCCAATGGCCAGGCAGAAAGGATGGTGCGCAGTACCAAAGTTGTTCTTAAAAGAATCACTTATGGCAGCTGACATCACAGGCTAGCTGATTTCCTTCTTTCACAATGCACCACACCTTGCACAGCCATGGGGAAGAGCCCAGCAGAACTCCGCTGGGGTCACCGCCTTATCACCAAACTGGACAGGTTGCACCCAGACCAGGTGGCTTCACTGGTGTCACAGCTGCGGGCACCTAGGAGACTACAGGTGGGCGATCCGGTCTGGACAAGGAACTATGGACCTGGACATCTCTGGGTTACAGCAGTGGTATGCAAGGTCTCTGGGCTGCTGTCATATGAAGTGGCCTTGGATGATGGTTATGTGATCTGACGTCACATTGACCAAGTGCACTGGAGGCTTTCCAGCAACACTTCCGCTTCTGGCTTTGCTCTCGGGGGCGGGAGGAGGACCACAATTACGATCGTGGACCACAGTCTCTCTGGCCAAGCACTTCAGCTATTGCTCCAGAAGGGGGGTTTGCCCGGCCAAGTGGACATTCACAGGCTTCAGCTATTGCTCCAGAAGGAGGGTTTGCCATGGAGGCGGCTCCTGACTCTGACCCCTGTGGCACAGACACTGGGGCAATGGGACTTGGGGAATTCCACCCCACCACTGGACTTGGGGAATTCCACCCCACCAAGGAACTCTGGCTTGGATTTAGCAGATCCAGCAGTCAGCAGCTGGGTGGGTCACCTGGATCCTTGGGGCAACAAAGTCCTGGTCTGCCTAGCCTGGCAGGCGAGCTGGCAGCCAGGCACACACACTGGTCATAAGAAGGTCACAGCAGGCCAAGGGTCCACCCAAACATCTTAAGGACTATGTGAGGTTTCTGTCAAGCCTGAGGGAATCTTGCTAGTTCTTTAAAATGCAAATAAACACTCAAATGAAGGGGTGTTATATTTCAGTGTATTAAACATTTTGCTGTATTCTTGCACATATAAAATGCAAGATTGGGTCTGCCTGTGTGCAGGCATAATGTGTTTAATGATAACAAATGCCAATAGAACACATGTATATGTTTGCTGCTATAACAGTAAGGGTTACTTATTGTTTTATCCAGGGGGAGGGGTGTTATGTCCTGGGCCTGCTGAATTGCTCAGCAGGCTCAGGAAGGCTGCAGAGAGTCCCGGGCAGGCACATGGTTGCCCGGGACCAGACAAGCTGTGCGCAAGGCACAAAACCAGCCTTGCATTGATTGGTTGACACTGTCCTTGCAAGGAGACTATAAAAAGCCTGCATGCATTTTGTTTACTGTTCTGTTCTGTTGCTGACTTGCAATAAAGAAGACTTGCTTTTGTGTTACTCGCTTCATCTAAATGCCTTGGACTCACAAACAGAACAGTATTAATATTTCATGTGATCTTGATTCTATCCCTCTGTTAATGCAGTCCAGCACTGTGTTGGCTTTTTTGGCAGCTGCAGCACACTGCTGGCTCATATTTAAGTGATTGTCCACTCGGACTCTGAGATCCCTCTCACAGTTACTACTGTTGAGCAAGGTATCCCCTATACTATACCTGTACATTTGGCTTTTCTTGCCTAAATGTAGAACCTTACTTTTTTCACCATTGAATTTCATTTTGTTAGATAGCGCCCAGTGTTCAAGTCTGCCCAGGTCCTCCTGTATCTTAAGCCTCTCTTCTGGAGTGTTGACTATTCCTGCCAGCTTGGTGTCATCCGCAAATTTGATGAGTTCCCCACCTATCCTCTTGTCCAAATCGTTGATGAAGATGTTGAAGAGCACTGGGCCCAGAACAGCCCTGAGATACCCCACTACACACTTCCCTCCATGTAGATGCAGTTCCATTGAGGACCACACGCTGAGTATGACAGGTCAGCCAGCTACGAATCCATCTGGTGGCTGATGCTGTCTAACCCACATTTTTCTATCTTATCGAGTAGTAGGTTGTGATCTACTTTACCAAATGCCTTATTGAAGTCTAAGTAAATTACATCCACAGCATTCCTCTGATCCACTAATTTTGTCACTTGGTCAAAAAATGCAATAAGGTTTGTCTGGCATGATCTGTTTTTGACAACCCATGTTGGCTTTTAGTAGTAGGCATCTGTATTTTCTTTTCCATAAAGGAGAAACATAAAAGTAAGGGACAGTGTTTCTTTTCTCCCCTTGTACTGCATGATACATATGCATGCAATGTGGGATGCTCTGGGGGTGCCTTGAATGGAGCAGCTGCCAATATTTGGAGTCTCTGCTCAACTACCTCTCCCATTGGGATGCAAAAGGAGTTTTTTTTTTTAGGGGTTTTTTTTTCTTTATCACAGCCCCAGCCTATTTTCAGACTTGATTTTTTTTGTTTTTGCTGGCTTATTCCTCTATATCACAGGTGTCAAACTCGATTGTGTCACATGACATATTATGATGTACATGATGTTTTTGCTTTTGCTAAGCCAGGGTAGGAGTGGCCTGCATGTGACGCATCTAGTTTGCAGGCTGCCAGTTTGACACCCTGGCTCTACATCAAATATGATCCCATTCCATTCAGTTTTAAGACTTTTGTTATCTAAGGCAGAGCCCCATCCTCCTTGCATCGTATACTTCCAACATTTAATTGGGTTTCAAAGTATTTTTTTTAAAAAAAACCCGCTGCAAGCATCCAACAGTACATACTGAATCAGCTAAAGCTGAGAATTAGATCCATTTGGCAACTATTCATTTTTTTTTTCCTCTTGGTCTGTGGTCCTGCTATATATTTGTCATTGGGAAAGAAAAAGCAAACTAAGCAATGAATAGTTCATTTTTTATTTTCTAGTTGTAAATTCTCTTACTTTACTGCCTTTAGCAGTTCAAAGAAGCTTTTGTGTTGAGATACTGGCAATAGTAAAATGCATTTCTATTTAATTGATCTTATTAAACTACTTATAAGCTAGTTAGTGATCCTTCTGGGATATTACTGTCCTTTTCTTGTCCTTGTTTTCCAAATCTATGTCCTGGATTCTTAGCATCTTCAACCATCAGTTTCCAGAACTCTACCTGTTTTTCAGGCAGCTTCTCTGGTCTCCCACAACTTCTGTTGTTCAATAGAAAAAGACAAAAATGCCCTCTCCCCACACACATCACTTTGACTGGGAATAAAGAAACTCTTATGTTTATTCAGTAGCCTCATTAGAGTCTCCCATTCTGATTGGCTGATTCTGATGTCATAACATTCCCCAGGCTCTCTGGCTATTAAACAATGAAAGAAAAAAAATAATAAGATATGGGCTCCAAGTGGTTTGGCTGATGGTCAGCTTACCCACAACAAGAGTATTACAATGGAATTTCTTTCAAAATCTATCCAAAATCCACTTCGCTCTATTCATTTCTTCCAATCCTGGGTTAAGTGGATTTGAGGTCAACAGTTCAAATTCAGCTGCAGGTCACTGTGAGTGAGAGTTATTCTCAGTGCCTGCTTTTCTCTACTTTTAAGCTATTGTTAATTGATCCCAGAGTGGCTTCCTTGGAAACAGTGAGACTGCCAAAATGAAAACAAGATCCTGTTGTTCCATCATTAAGTACAACGAAACGATCTGACTAGCTTGATGTTACAATCAAACATGCAACTGGTTATTTTACATCAATGTATGAGCTTTGGCTCACTCTGTGTCATAAAGATAAGGTATATGCACAGCTAATAAGATAGATAAGAACTTTATTATCATTTTCTACTAAGAAATGTTATCTAACAGGAATGTTATCTATCATCAGAATTCAATCCACTCAGGCTGCAGAGAAACGTCTGGGGGGGGGGGAAGGCCAGGAATGTCTTAACAAGGGAGATCAAGGTAGCAAAGAAAAGCTACTCTGAAAAGCTGAAGAATCAGTTATCAGCTATTGTACCAGCAAATGTGTGGGGAAGCCTGAAGAGCTACAACAGAGCTCCCTCCCTTATTAAGGAGAATCATCAGTTGTCAAATGACCCAAATGTGTTCTATTGTAGGTTTGAGAGGAGATTACTGTCAACTATTGCTCCTTCCCCACCTCAGATTCACCAATAGTAACCAAATCTCCTACACCTATCTCCAATCCTCTAGGCCCCTCATCTCTGGTGAATTTAGAAAAAAAAATGCGTGAGGCCTATTTCATAAAAAAAAATATAGAAAAAGCACCAGCTCCAAACAGAGTAAAATCTTCCTGCTTGAAAACCTGGCACCTATCTTGACCTGCATCTTTAATAAGTCACTGGAGATGAGCTATATCCCTTCTTGGTTCAAATGCTCTACTATCATCCCAGTTTCCAAGAAACCCTCCATCAAGGAGGTGAATGACTATAGACCGGTTGGTCTACATCTGGTGTTATGAAGATCTTTGAGAGATTAGTGCTGGCCCACCTGAAAATCATCACAGATCCCCTTGCAGTTTGCCTACCAAGAAAATAGATTGGTAGATGATGCTGTCAACATAGCACTGCAGTAGATCTTACAACATCTTGAATCTCCAGGTATCTATTTACAGGTCATTTTCATAGACTTCAGCTTGGGATTCATTCTAGAAATTCTTCACTCCAAACTGATTCAGCTAACTACTTGTCTATATTTGTAGGTGGATTATTAGCTTTTTGACAAGTGAAGCTAGGGAAAATCACATCAAGCACTCCCGAGGACTGTGTGTTTTCTCCATTGCTCTTCTCTCTCTACACCAATGACTGCATCTCTAAGGATCTCTCTGTTAAAGTACTAAACTTTTTGATGATACAACAGTCATTAGTCTCATTTGAGATGATGATGAGTCTGCATATACGGTAGATGGGACCTTGAACAACTCGTCCTGTGGTCCAGCCAGAACAATTTGAAGCTGAACATGCTTAAAACTGTAGTCATCTCATGAGTGGGTTTTAGGAAGAGCCCTCCAACTCTACCAACCCTTACTATATTTGACAGCACAGTATCAGCAGTAGAATCCTTCAGGTTTTTTGGTTCTATAATCTTCAGTATTTGAAATGGATACCTAACATTAGAACCATCATTAAAAAGGCTCAAGAAAGAATGTTCTTCCTACATCAACTTAGGAAGCTCAGACTGTTGATACAATTCTACAAAGGAATTATTGAGTCTATCATCTGTACCTCGATAATTCTCTAGTTTGGTACAACAAGTAAACAGAATAGAACAGAACAGGTACAGACTCTAATGGATAGTTAAAACTACAGAAAAAACAATTGCAACTAGCCTGTCTTTTATAGAAGATCTGTATATTGCATGGGTCAGAAGGAGGCCTGAGAAAATGTCTACAGAGTCCTCACATCCAGGACATAAATTGTTTCAATCCTCCTCTAAGGACGCCACTACAGTGCATTGCATGCCAAAACAACTAGACACAGGGTCGGCTTTTTCCCTCGTGGTATCACTCTGCTGAATACCTAATTACCACAGTATTGTTTTATTTCTAAATATATTTATCCATGTTGTATGGCTGTAGATGAGATATCCTCATCCTCTCTACTACCCCCTCTTATGGTATCATATTATGATTATTATTACTTTGTTGCTTTGCATGTACACTGAGAGCATCTGCACCAGAGATAAATTTCTTATGTGTCTAATCATACTTGGCCAAAAAAAGTATTCTACATTCTAATTCAGCCATATCTAGAGGGCCACAGGTTTACCACCATAAAAAAATAATGGAAGTCATCCTTCCACTCATTATTTTTGCTCTCATTCATCTCTCATTCTCAACTTGTTATAAAATTGTATATCTGTCCTACAATTAGCTTGGGACATAATGGGATATAAATGTAAGTAATAATCCAATAAATAAAACCAATTGCTTCCTAATTTCCCCAAAGGTATCTCCATTCCTAAATTGTCCCTTAATATCATTTCCTGCAGGAGTGGGCTTTTATTAATTCTTTACCTTCTTGTTTTAATTATATAAACATTGAAAGAAAATAACATAGAAGGAAAACAGGAGATAAAATCATCCTTTTGAGGAACATTAACTTTTAAAGGGCAATTCAAAAGCATTAAGAATGGGTCAAATAGAAATCAGTTCATCATAATTCCTCACCTATATTCAGCAGAAAACAAGAGATCAGGCTTTAGTATTGCATAGAAAATCATTATCTAAATTTGATAGGGGCCAATTTTTCTATGTATGCAATAAAAAGTCTTGTCTGTGGGAAAACATACTACTTGGTAATACAACAACAACAACAACAACAATGCAGTGCAATATTAAGTGCCAATGGATCCATTGCATTGATTGGCTACTTTGGTATAGCAGTTAAGGCACAAGCTAGAAAATAGCTCTGCCTTAAATATAAAAACCAGCTGGGTGACTTTGTCATTCTCTCTCAGCCCAACTTGCCTCACAAGGTTATTGTTGTGGGGAAAATGAGAGGAGGAAGAAATATTAAGAATGTTCACCATCTTGAGTTACTTATAAAAATAATAAAGGTGAGATTTTTTAAAATGTGAATAAATCAATTGCATTTCCAGTAAATCACCAAAAATGTACTATAATTACAACCTAGTAGCATTATGGAGCTAGCCATTATTACTATGCAACTGATCTATGCTCTTTGTGAGGTACATCGGTACAGTAATAGAATCCCCAGAGTGAAAGATCTAGGGGCATCCAAAAACATTGAACAGGCGTAATATAGGTTACTATAATGTCATTGCAGAGATATACTATAAAGCAAGGTATCAAACTGCCGGCCAATGGGCCAGTTGCATCATACGGACATCGCGCCCACCCCAGCTTCAGCAATGCAAAAAAAGTCACGATACGTCACAACACATCACGTGACGTGGCAAGTTTGCTACCCGTGCTATAAAGCATTTGAATAATAACTCTGAAGTTCTTTCTTGGAAATTGCACAGTGACTTTCAAAGTAATGAGATGTTTAATGCATTATTATTGTGGTTACTGGCATGAATTCTCATTGTGTTATTTTTTTTATAACTCTTACCAGTCAGCAGTATCTGCTTCAGAATTCTACAGGAGCCAGCTGCATGCACCAAATTTTGAATTCTTAAATCTGTACTGGAAGGATTAATTAAAATTTCTGAATACAGTTATTGGCAATAGCGGACATGGCTACTTTTAGGGGCATTGAAGACCCTTTGTAGCTTTTCTTTTAAATGAGATTCACTATAGTAAATAAGATCAGATATATATATATATATATATATATATATATATATATATATATATATATATATATATATATATATATATATATATATATATATATATATATATATATATATATATATATATATATATATATATATATATATATATATATATATATATATATATATATATATATATATATATATATAGATAGATATATATATAGATATATATATATATATATATATATATATATATATATAGATATATATATATATAGATAGATAGATAGATAGATAGATAGATAGATAGATAGATAGATAGATAGATAGATAGATAGATAGATATAGATATAGATATAGATATAGATATAGATATAGATATAGATATAGATATATATAGATATAGATATAGATATATATAGATATATAGATATATAGATATATATATATATAGATATATAGATATATAGATATATAGATATATAGATATATATAGATATAGATATAGATATATAGATATATAGATATATAGATATATATATATAGATATAGATATAGATATATAGATATATAGATATATAGATATATATATATATCTGATCTTGTTTACTATAGTGAATCTCATTTAAAAGAAAAGCTACAAAGGGTCTTCAATGCCCCTAAAAGTAGCCATGTCCGCTATTGCTGAAGTTGCATTGTTTCCCAGAACTTTGCAGGGCTGAAATATCTGACTGAGTTTTATAGGTAGTTCCTCAGAGACATGCCAGGTCCCCCATCCTGTGGGATAAAGAAGATTTAATTACTATGCACAGGCAACTCCTCCTACCCTGCCCCCCACCATCCTATTCACAGCATCCAAGTTTTGCTCAACAGCCAAACAACAGTCTTTTCTTTCTGTTCCAATGGAGGACATGCTTAAAAGACTCTGGAGCTGGCAACAACTACCTTGACCTTCATTTACAGGGCAGAGGTGGGGGTTTGCACAGAGGGGGGGTTAAGTTTGGAGATAAGCCAGGGACAAGACGACCCACAATCTGTTCTATAGTTACATGGATGTAAAATTCTACAAAATAGCAAGTTAGTCACTATGGTATTTGGGTGTGCCTGGGTTTCAGTGCACAGGACGATCGTGATATAGGATAGAGTGTCCATGATATAGAATAGGGCACCAATAAATATGAGGCAGCAAAATTGTAAATGCAAAGGCATGGAGACTACAAATGCTATAGGTCAACTACTGCAACATTTATAGTACTGTAGTATGGCAGTTAGTACAGATAGTCCTTGACTTACAACAGTTTGTTTGTGACTGTTCAAAGTTACAGCAGCACCGAAAAAAGTGACTTACCATTTTTCACATTTATGAACATTGTAGCATCTCCATAGTCACTTGATCAAAATTCAGACACTTAACAACTGCCTCATATTTATAACAGCTGCAGTATCCCAGGGTTATGTGATCTCCTTTTTGCAGCCTTTTGACCAGCAGAGTCAATGGGGAAACCAGATTCTCTTAACAGCAATAGTTAAGTTACTAACTTAATTATTGCAGTGATTCATTTAACAACTGTGGCAAGAAACATCATAAAATGGGGCAAAACTCACTTAACAACTGTTTAGCTTAGCAACAGAAATTTGGGATTCAATTGTGGTTATAAGTTCAGTACTATCTGTATTGAAATTTCAGATCTCAGCTGTTTAAACTCTATTGAGAGGCTTTAAAATTGTTGATGATGAGCATGAATGTTATATACTCAGGGGGGTGCTAAATCCTTGGGGTTGGTGATCTCCCATTTAGAATTTGAGGGATATGTACAATGTACTAGCAATATGAAAGATGGAGGTGGGGACTCTTTATTCATATTACGGCTAGTAATAATAACTCCAATGCAGTCATTTTTCTATATCTCTCCAAACTAAGTGTTGGATCACAATGTGTTATTTTTATTTTCTATGAAAGCTTATGGATTCCTTTTGGGGCAGAGGCATTTGTGGAAATAAAGGTGATGAGAGAAGCTAATGCAGGTCAGATGCCCCCTTTAATTACTTTTTTAAAAAATATCAGGCAATAAAGTCATTTTTCAAGCTGTGTTGTTTCCACATGTCCATTGCTTGCTCTAGCAACTATAAGATTTCTTTAACACCAGACACAAATGACAGTAGCTCAGATTTGGTTTAGCAGGTTGAGATTATAACTTGGAATCTGCACCCTAGCTTTAAATCAACCACATACAAGTTGAGACTTTCCAAGAGTTATAGTCCAACATATTGAAGACTAAACTTGTTTATATTACTGGTTTATATTACTATATAAAGCAGTTTCTATCCTACTTCAGAATATATTAGTAAAGTCAAATTCTTATACCTGATGTTTTTGCTTGGTTTGTTTTTTTGGCAAGTAGGGGAGGAAGTGGGGCTATGTTTGAGAGATGCATTAGCTAAAGGGTTTGTAAACTGAAAGGAAGGGTAGTTACTCTAAATTCTGGAAGTCCATCTTCTTTTGCACCTAATTGGAGCAGCACTCAAAAGCCTGAGAATGAACATGGAAAATAGACCAAAGCATAAGCTTCTCACATATTTTTTTCTGTGACAGACCTGAATATATTTGAAAATATAGTAACCCCCTTCCCTTAAAGCCAAAAGACTTCCCCTTCCTCCGTCATTATTTTTGTTCTATTTCTTCATTTGATTTTTACCATTGGATAAACACATTTACGCTTTCAGATGAAAAATCTCTGAGTGATGTCATCAAGTCATGGATAAATGCATATAATAAAAAGATAAATCTGCAATTGAACCAGGAATGACAAAAGACTATTGTCAGACTACCTCAGACTATCTACTTCAGATACTAATTTGATGGAAAAACAACCTAGAGACTCTTGCCTGAGGAGTGGCTAGAATAAACTTTCCAAGGACCAAACCATTCTCTCTGGACAAGATACAAAGATATCCTATAAAAAAAAACTCATGAGAACAAATACAGATGGTTTGGGCTTGCAGTTCCTATACCATGTGACTTTAGGCTAGGGATGAGGAACTACTGTCCCTTTATGATCTGTGGGCTTCAACTCCTAGAATTCTTGACTCAGTTTCCCACCCCTGACAGTTGATATTTAGAATGGTATAGAGCTAGTAAAGTGGAAGGCAGAAGTGTGACTTTCAGCCTAAGTAAAAGCATTATCCCTGAAGCAATGTAGGATCTAAAAAATGTACTTGGAATCTTTTGCTGGCATGTAGTTCTTTAATCATGCAGCACTTGGCCCATCTATACTTCTACAAAGTTCTCTTTGACAGAGGTTTTCAATAATGCTTCCCCTCCCATCCCCACACCCCATTAATTTTGATTTCTTTGTTTTTGTCAATTTCTTCCCTGGGGACACTGTGTTCCTTCAGCAATTCTCAGTTTTTCTGACAATGGCAGTTGAGCTGGGAAGTTGGTATCAATCTTGTAATGATGAGCATGAAACGGGAAAGTTTGGGACAGGACATAGAGTACAAAGCTCCTTCTGTTCTAAAAAAAAGAGCTCATGCTGTGGCCTCAGGTCTATTAGTAAGGCTCTTTGTGGGACTGTCTGCTTCTGGCTCCAGAAGGACGCAGGGCCTGGTCAGCCAGGACTGTTCAGAAATTGGGTGGGGGGAATGGTAGTTAAGCAAGAACTGGAATGAGATGAGACAGCTGTAGACCAGGGGTGTGGCAGGGACAGAAGCAACTGAATCAAACTTTTTCCCAGCCATGGGTAATTTCCAGAGAAGTGGGAGCATCAAGGCCTATTTGCAATTAAAATGGTACTATATAATACTGAGGTGGGAAAGGTCTGACCAGTACCGTAAATGAATATGCATTACAATTGGCCTGTCCACAACATGGTAACAAAGATATGTCTGAAACATGCTCAATTACTCTAGCCCCTGTGCATCTTTCTATCACCCACCTGCTCCCGGATTTTAGGTGGAGTTGTATGGTAGGTTTGACCGATTCCTAGGAAAACGAAAAACTCACTAATGTCTTTTTACATTGATTTTCACGAGCTTTAGTCCCCTCCACATTGTTGAATGGCTGTGGTGGCTCAGGTGACACATGTGGTAAAATGTGGTCAAGAGCCGCAGAAGGGAGGGGCTCCTCCCCAGAGGCAGAGTGACAGTAGAGCTAGGAATGTCAGTTAGGCAGGAAGAGAGCAAGGTCACACCATTCCTAGCAATTCACAGAAAAACATCTGTTGTTATAGCCAACATTCCAGAAGACAGGCTTAGGATACAGGAGGATCTGGACAGACTTGAACACTGGGTGCTATCTAACAAAATGAAATTCAATGGTGAAAAAAGTAAGGTTCTACATTTAGGCAAGAAAAACCAAATGTACAGGTATAGTATAGGGGGTACCTTGCTCAACAGTAGTAACTGTGAGAGGGACCTCGGAGTCCTAGTGGACAATCACTTAAATATGAGCTAGCAGTGTGCTGTAGCTGCCAAAAAGGCCAACACAGTGCTGGGCTGCATTAACAGAGGGATAGAATCAAGATCACGTGAAGTATTAATACCACTTTACAATGCCTTGGTAAGGCCACACTTGGAATACTGCATCCAGTTTTGGTCACCACAATGTAAAAAAGATGTTGAGACTCTAGAGAGAGTACAGAGAAGAGCAACAAAGATGATTAGGGGACTGGATGCTTTAGCCTTATATGCTTTAGCCTATGCTTTAGCCTATAAGGAAAGGCTGCTGGCATTGGGTATGTCTAGTTTAATGAAGAGAAAGATGAGGGGGGGACATGATAGCAGTATTCCAATATCTCAAGGGCTGCCACAAAGAAGAGGGAGTCAAGCTATTTTCCAAGGCACCTGAAGCAGGACAAGAAACAATGGATGGAAACTAATCAAGGAGAGAAGCAACCTAGAACTAAGGAGAAACTTCCTGACAGTTAAAACAATTAACCAGCGAAACAACCTGCCTCCAGAAGTGGTGAATGCTCCAACACTGGAAGTTTTTAAGAAGAGACTGGACAGCCATTTGTCTGAAATGGTATAGGGTTTCCTGCCTAAGCAGGGGGTTGGACTAGAAGACCTCCAAGGTCCCTTCCAACTTTACTATTATTATTATTATTATTATTATTATTATTATTATTATTATTATTATTATTAACTTTTTATGAGATGCTTACTTATTGATTCTGAAACTATTCAGAAGTAATTCCATGTATTGTTTTTGGTTCTTGGGCCTGACAATACAACAGGAAACATGGTGTAGAAAGAAAAAGTTTTCATCAAGGTCCAGTCCAAGCCAGGAATAATCAAAATGGAGACTGCCTTAGAAAGAAGGTTGTAATTTATTGAAGAGCAGAGCCAGACAGAAAGATGGCTCTGGGAAGACTGACCACATGTAGCAGGGAGTGGTGGGCTTTTATACCTTTGGGGGCTCTTGAGGTTATTTCCTGTTCCTGTTTGCGGCTTTGTATTTCATGTGTCATGTACTTTGACCTGAGTCAGAGTGTGCCTTTTTGATATTGATGGGTTAATCCTATTATGTCTCCTGTCCTTAGAATTTGAGTGGGGGTATGTAGATTTTAGGTGTCTTTGTCTTTCTAATAGCTTTCTGACTCTAACCTTCCTGAATGGATTATTACATCTGCATTTCTAAAAGCTGGCCTCTGCCTAGTTTCTGCTTGGGGGAGAATGACTGGGGCCCTTCTGGGAGCTGGTTTCTGTTTTTATTTAAAGATCTTCTCCATTATTTCTTTGGGGAAATATATTCTGTCTTTTTAATATTCCCCAAAATATTTATTTCTCTGGACTCTTATCACAATAGGAATACTGGAAGCTATCTGGTTCATCTTGATCAGCACTGTAGACCCTAATGGCAGTGATTTTTACAGGCTAGAGTTTGTCCATCCTACATAAAGATGGTTAGGAATGGAACCTGAGACTTCCTTATGTAAAGTACATGCTCTAATACTAAGTTACTATCTCTCAGAGAAGAAGAACTAAATTGGAGAAAACTGGTTCATGTGGATAAAACTGTTATTGAACAAGACCTTTTTGCATTTTGTTTTCTTTAGTACACAGGTGGCAGAGGGCAGGATTTTAAAAAATGTAAATGATAGCAATCATAATGTAAAAAATGCAGTATTATCTTCTCTTTCACGTTGTGTTAACATCCTTTGTGCTTTCAGGTGAGCAAAATCATTTATTATTTGGAATCAACCAATCTTGTGTCTGCTGTCCACCCACTTATCTCAGCAGGATCAGAAACCAAGAATTCAATTAATGTCAGCAATGATGTGACTCATTCCTGGTTGTTCCTTTTGCCTTCTTCTTTTTTTATTCTTAGAAAAGTAAAGTGGTTATTTAAAGTAAAATTTATCCCTATTTAGTTCTTAATCTTGTTCAAGCAAGAGAAAGATTCTGATATATACAAGCACCATCTCAGGCCAGACGCATCTGATATTACAATGAATTAGTCTTGAGTAACAGCAACTTTCTTCAAGATGGGATATATCATTTAAAACCTGAGAATATCAGGTTTAGAAAGGATAAGCATATATATAGAAGTATTTTCCTAACAAGTTCTAGTCTGGTATCTCTTTATAAAACTAAGATAATGGATTGCTTGTGTGCCCACTCTTGTTAGTTCTGTCCCTTTTAATGGCACCATTTTCCAACTTGAATTAAAAAAAAATCTAAAATTATAGTAGATCAGTCTCATTTCTGTCTTCAAGGATCTGCTGGAATTGAAAGTCAATCAGAAGTTGAAAATTAAATTTAAAACCGATTTAATTAGTTTTTCAGCTATCTGTTTATGAGATGAATCAAACTCCTGGCATTTGGATACTTAAAGAAAATGCAGTAGATTGCTGAGAAAGAGACAGATAATGCTATTCATATTCCCAAAAAAAGCTCAAGTTTGCTATACTTCTGAAACCCTTTCCTATTCCCTCCCTCTCTTAGACCGAGGTAACTGAGGTGGTTAATGGTTGCAATGGAGGGGAGGTGCAAGGAGATCTAACACTTGATAACATCATATTGTTATTATTTATTATTATTATTATTATTTATTATTATTTATTAAATTTCTATGCCGCCCTATTCCGAGAATTGCCTTGACATGTGAGTTGCAAGGAGTTGGTGGTCATCATAGGCAAAGTCATCCAAGTCCTTTCTCTTTCTTTTTGATCAAGAATGCTCAAAGCTCCTGCCTAATGTCTTTCTTTTCTCTCTTTGCCAGGGCACTTGGCATGGTAAATATGAAATATGTTGGGGCCTGGCAAGCAACCTATTCCTCCCCCTCTTCCAGCCCTTCACAGGCGGATGATCAGGCAGGGATGGTTAATCCTTCTGCATAAAACCCAGTGCAGCACACATACAGAAAACCCTGAGTTTGCAGAGCCTGCAAAAACATTTTGACCATGGAAGGACATAGACTCTCATCCTATGGAAGACGCTTCGGCTCACAAACCACCTCTGTCCATCATGCCCTGAGGTTCTTGCCAGGCCGCAGATACTTTCCTCCATCTCCCACTACCCAGTTCTCTGTCACTAAGCTGAAGACAGCCAGGCTCAGTTTCCATTCTGGCCCCAAGTTCTCCTCTGACAAGGTGGATTTCTCTTTGGCAGATGCTCTCAACAGTGAATTCAAAGAGACCCGCACCAATGAGAAGGTGGAAATGATGGAGCTGAATGACCGTTTTGCCAGTTACATCGAAAAAGTTCGCTTCTTGGAGCAACAGAACAAAGTTCTTGTTGCTGAGCTCAATCAACTTCGAGACAAGGAGCCCAATAAGTTGGCCGACATTTACCAGGAAGAAATGAGGGAGCTACGTCACCAAGTAGACCAATTCTCCAACTCTAAATCCAGGCTGGAGATTGAGAGAGACAACTTGCTGGAGGATCTCAACAATCTCCGGCAAAAGTAAGAAAAGTTTTCCAGTTTTCATGAGGCAGGGGCAGAGCATTGAAATACAGAAGTATAGGTGAAAGCTGGAGAACGCTAAGATTTAAAATGGTCTAAGTCTAGGATTTCCAAAATGATCACTGGGGATAATTTAGTCGAGATCTGTATCTTCTGTATTTGAAACCAATTTTTCAATCAGTCAGATTAGTTAAATAATTTTAGGGACATACTTCCATTAGCTTGCCATGTGCTGCTTGGCTATGGAATTGGCTAGAGCAGTTTTCTCCAAACTAGGAGATGTTTCAGATGTTAAGACAGCAACCTCTAAAATTCCATTTAGCTTGGTAACCTAAAATTCTGATAACTGCAATTTCAGCACATCCTAGAAATTCCATATTGAGGAAAGATACTTCATAGAGCATAGAATTTCACAAAATGTGATTCTTCAGAAATCTATTGTTTCTTCAGCAAGACAATTAATAATGGTAGATTTATCTTAGTGATAGTTTCCAAATCATTCTGATCTTTTCCTGCAGTACAAGGCAGCAGCAGATTTTTTGGGGAAACGTTTTCCCCAGTAATACAATCTGATAGTGAAATCTGAATTTCTGGTCAGCTTACCTTATAAACTGAGTGTGAATTAATGTAAAGACTTTCCTGAAGATAAAAAACTTGGAACTAGGCAATTCACTTCAGAGAAAGCTTTTAATTATTTGCCTTTTTATTTCTGAATTATAATTGTTCATTTATTCCTGGAAGATTTCAACTAGATAGGAAACCCAAGGAAATATATACTGTATATACACATCATTTGTATATATTGGCTGGCGGGGACCAGAAGGCAAGCTCTTTCTGCAATAGCCCTTGCTCTATGGAACATTCTCCCCTTTGGAGATTAGAGTAGCCCCAACCCTGTTTGCCTTTCGTAAGGCCCTAAAAGCCTATGTTCCCAAGCCTGAATGTGCTGTTTCCTGGCTATATTTCTAATAGGACAAATAGCTTGCTTGTGTACCTTGAAATGGATGTTTTCAGTGTTCTTTACTGGTTTTGTATTTTTTTATTATTTTGGGGTAATTTTTAACTTTTTGTAATATATTTTCTGAACTGTAAGCTTGCCCAGCCATTGACTGAGATGGGTGGCCATAGAAATTGAACATATAAATAAATATACAAATAACATTATACCATATAATTCAAGCCAGCAGACACAGTATAGAAATTAAATTTGCTTTAACTTAAATGCAACTCATTTCATTTAGATAATTTGTATTTATTCAAAATACCTAATAAAATTCCCTCCTTTGGTCACAATTGAAATTACAACTCATTGTCAACTTTCGGAGGCACTGCAGAACAGTACTCAGTTCTGTTATTCCACCCTCAATTCAGTGGAGCCTTGAAACTCAAACTATCTTTAAAACAGGAGCATTATAGATGTTATAGTAAGAGCAAACCGTATAATTCTCAAAATCAAGAGAGCGCTGGCCCCATTACTAGACAGACGGAACTATTTGCCTCAATTGGCAGTTGATGAGATGACAAAAGATTTTTATCATTCATGAATAACTTCAGCTGCTTTGTTGTATATTCTTTAATCAAGTACTAAGGAAGCCTTGATTGTAAAATATGGCAGACAGACTTTAGATGCTGGGCTGGACTGACCATTCTTGAAAGAGAGAAGCCTTCAGTGAGGAAGACAATGATATGAAATGGATGAGATTGTGACCAGTATGAAATGGAGCAAAGAAATATATATTCATAGAAATTTGGGGGGAAACTTCGTTACCTTATGGTTTACAGTACAATGTGTATATATTTTGTGCCTCCAAATGGCAGTAAACTTCATTGCCAGTTTTCAAAAGTTTGGATAGAGGAGGGCTTCTAATTAACCATCCTGCCTACATATCAACATCACAAAAAATCCCACCTGAATGCAGACCAGCAGGAAGACAGCTATAGCAGCCCAAGAGCAATCTCAGAACTGTCGCTCAAATATGGGGGATCTTTTTTTTAAAAAAAATGGCATGGTTCACATTCCCTATTATGATAGGTAAGGCCATTCTTTTCTTTCTTCCCCTACCTCCCCTTTTCTTGGACTTTTCCATTCTATAGGCTGCTGTGACACATTGCTTTTAGAAGAGTTACAATCTAGACACTGGTCTTTCGACTTAAGCTGAAACTTGCCTAGAATAACAAATATTTTTATTTATTGTATCCCGCCTTTATTATTTTTACTAATAACTCAAGGCATCAAAGATGTACAACACATCTCCCTCCTCCTATTTTCCCCCACAACAACCCTATGAGGTAAGTTGGGCTGAGAGAGAGTGACTGCCCCAAGGTTTTCCTGGCTAAAGCAGGACTTGAATGTTTAAACCACCATACCAAACTGGCTCTCTGTAGGTCCTATAGCACCTTGCTCCCCAATATTGTGGCTACTCAGACCTGCTCTGAAGAACTGTACATGTGGGTTGTCCTGCTGACCAATTAAATTATAGAATAGGGACAAGATAAGAGACTTGATAGTTATGAAAAAATGTAAAAATAAAAACATTTCACATTATTTTCTCCTTTGGGAATTGCATATTCCCAAAGTGCTTTCCCTCAAGCCAAGTGTTAAAATCAATTAAAAGTCCTGACATTAAAAGAATGAAAGGTGAAAACTATTATTCACATCTCACTATATTTGTCAGATTTCCAGACAACACATACACACACACAGACACAGACACACACACACACACACTCAAAAGGCACATAAACCTGGAGCCTTCTCCAAGTTTTCTTCCTCACAATAGCTGACTGAAGGGGAAAAGTTGATTTCTCTTCTTGCAACTCCTGCTGGGCCTTCAGTGTATTCTTAACAAAAAGTAAGGTTATTATATTTATTATTATTTGAAACCCTTTACTGCATGCAGAAGTTTGGAGGCAGAGTGTTGTTGAACTGCAGGGGATTTGCAAAGGTTTTAGTGTTCCATAGAGGGGTTGAACTTGATGTTTGTCCTTGAGTATAGTCTCTGGTGGAAGAGTACTGATCATTCAATAAACCTACCTTACTTTTCCACCCTTCTCTCTCACTCTCATTTAAGATTACAGGATGAGATTAATCTGCGCCTTGAAGCTGAAAGCAATTTGTCTTCCTACCGACAGGTAAGGTGGAAAAATGACAAATCCTGTCTTGGAACAATGGAAATGAAATATAAGAAGTCTTCACAATTATTGCCTGATTTGAGATGGTGATTCTTTTGTTGTGTTTCACTTCAGGGGTATTTGCTGGTAGGGAGTCAAAAAAAGTCAAGATGGTGATCGCAACCAAGTGATCAAAGTCCGACTCTTTTTTACATGCATTGCAACACACGTAAAATGAGTGAGGCTTCAATCAAATGTTTGTAATCATCATTATGTAATCATCATGACACACTGTGAATACTTTTTGCACAGGGAATTATTCAAATGCTGAAATTAGCTACCTGCATGTTAGTTGAAACAGCCCATTGAATGTGCTCATTTTTTTCAGAAAACTTTAAACAAAAGTTTAAAGGAATTTTTGTAAAACTTTAAACAAAAAAGAAACAAATATTCAGGGATTCAGTATCTAGCATTCATTGTCCTCTGGCCTATTCAGATAGCTGTTATATTTCTACACTACCTGTTTATTCTGGACTTCATATACTTTATTCACTCTGTTTTAATCAGGAGTATATCACTTTTTCTGAACAAGGAGCAATACTTGAACTGCATACTAAAAGTGTGCTCCAAAATTTAATGGATGGATCCAAAATAAAAATTAGAAATTAATTCAAATCACATGTATATTTTAATAATTATGTTTACATAGTTAAAATTACATATGATTAATATGGTTACTCATGTTATATAGGGAGTCATAAAGAGGATCTTTTTAACCTCCTGAATATTATTTGTTCTCAGACGAAATAGAAACAAATGAATATTTACACCTTTTATCATTCACTTCCTGAACTATAGACATTACTCCCGCATATGCTATATATGTCCATATATACTTAACCAATATAAACTAGCTGATTAGATAAAAATGCACCACTCTGCATTTTGCTATACCATACAAAATAAATAAATAAGCAGATTAGATCAGATTTGAGTTCTAGAAGAACAGAGATGAAATGCCCTACCACGAATGGTGCCTAGCTTTGGGTGACAGCTCTGAAGTTAAAGAGGTAGAAGTAGTAGGAAATTTGGGGAAAATAGGTATGGGTATAGTCGTAATGGAGTTCTGTGGTGATAATAGATTGATAAAGATGTATTTTGGAGTTCAAAAATCAGAATAGAATAAATTTAGAACAATTATAAGTAGAATCCCATAGCAGAAGCTAATGAGAAAAAGAGAATGAGATATTTATTTATTATTTATTCATTTATAAAATTTATATAGCACCCAAGTCACTCATGGTAACCCCAGATGGCTTACAAAAATAAAACCCCAAATTTAAACCCAATAAGCACTCACCCCACCCTCTGTAACAACAATCAAAAAACAATTTGATGGGTCCATATCATTCTGGGGTCCCCAAGCCCACTGGCAAAACCATGTTTCAAAAGAATAGTAAGGTGGGGGCCAATCTTTTCTCCTTCTCCATAGAGAAGTATTTCAGTTGCCTAATTCCTAAAGAAGGAGATAGTAAAAGCACATTTTCAAACAATTCCAGTTAAGAGGGAAAAATGAGGACAACAGAAGAGGTTCATGTAATCAAATAAAAACCTTACTAAAAATCTGTAAAAAAAAAAGATGCACACAAATAACAGAAAAAGAGTCAGATCATAAAAGAATAGTAGAAATATTATGAAAGCAAAAATGGTTGGTTAGTGAAGGATGCTAAAAAATAACAAAAAGGACTTTTTTAAAGCATGTTCAAAGTGAAAAGGAAAAGGAAAGCTTCATATTATCAATTGCTCAATGAAGAAGACCAAATGCTAACAAAAAAATGAAAGACAGAGCTATTCAATTCCTATTTAGTTTCAATCTTCTCCAACAAAAATAAGTGTGTATTCCATCAGGAAGTTGAGAAGAGCAAGTTGAAGGGACAGGACCAACACCTGAAATTGATAAAAAGATAATCAAGGAATACTTATTTACTTTGAATGAGTTTAAATCTCCAGAGCTAGAAGGACTATACCTAGCTACTGAAGAAACAATTTATTGATGGCTGCCTGAATACTTCTTTAATCTTTGAGAAATTGTTAAGAATCAGCAAAATGTCAAGTATCTGGAGACAGCAAATGATGTCAGTGTCTTCAAAATGGAAAAGGGATGCTGCAACAAACTACAGACCCACCAATCTGGCACTGATACTGTACCTGAGAAAATTATTGAGCAGATCACAAACAGATCATTTTGAAAGAATCTTGAAAATAATGTAATTACCAGAAATCAGCATGGATTTGACAAGAGCAAAGAACAATCTAGCTTATTGGGTTCTCTCTGTTTCTCACTTTGATCCCTTCAAATCGTATTGACTCCTAGTGACTGTCAGGACAAGTTCTGCAGATTTCTTGGCAAGATTTTGGAAGTGGTTTGCCATAGCTTCCTTTCCTAGGTTAAGAGAAAGTGTCTTGCCAAGAAGGCAAGTTAGTTTCATGCCTTAGGTGACACTAGAACTTAGTCTCTCAGTTTCTAGTCTGGTGACTTAACTACTACTGTATACCTAGCTGCTCTCTTTGGGGGGTTTTGTATTGTTCAACAGCTTCTTTAAAGATGAAGGTGGAAAAACTATTTATCAGATTTGCAGAGGACCCACAATTATGTGAGATAGCAATCCCTAGAAGATAGAAATAAAATTCAGAACCATTGTATTAAGTTAGAAAAATGGGCTGAAAGGAATGAAACAAATGCAAAATTTTCACTTAAGAAATAAAATCAAATGCATAAATATGTGTGCATTAATATGGGTATATGTGAAAAACAACTTAGAATAGGATGCAACTGGAAACTGAATGTGAAGCAGTAGAGAGATATGACTGCGAAAAAGACAAATACAACTTTAGGTTACACCAATGAAAGACTACCATAATTTCCAAGATATCCAGCAGTTCTCAGGCTAAACAAAAGTATTATGTCTCCAGCTTTCAAGGTTTGGGAAACAATGGGCAAAAATCCATGGAGTTGGAAAGACAGGTAGAACAGGTAGATTTTAGTGTTCTGCAATAGGCAGATATTTTGTGCAATGCTGTAAGAGGTTGCATGCAATTCTGTAAACCAACCTACCTGTGTCATTACCTGAAAGCAGATTCGAAATATGGGGATGGGTATCTGAAGTAACAAAATTTACAACCAGGCCAGATGTCAAGTCTAAGAAATCAAATGATCATATATGATAACTACGTAGTAAAACTGATAAAAATGTCATAACCTATACCAGTCTTTTTTTCTGTTACATTTAAGATTATAATTTGGAAACCTTAACAGTTATGTATATTCAAGGCATTCTCAAATAAGGCCATAGCAGATGCAGCCTCTGATCTAAATGATAGTATTGCGTTCCTATATTATCTTCCTTTTTTTTTCAAATAAATTTTGTGCAGATTTTTGCTTGAAAACAAATCTATAACATACTATTTTATTCTTTCTTTTTAAGTAGTTAATGAATTTCTTTTTATTCACTTGCTCCTTTGTTTCCTAATTATTCTTAATTAACCAGCTCCAGTTCCCACTGAGAATCAGTGGATGGTGTAAGAATCGGAGAATATATTTTATTACTAGGTTAGATTTGCAATCAAGAAAAAATATCCTATACATAAAACAGAATTTTTATGAATGGACCATGCGCAGTAGCAGTCTTGTCCCCCTCCCCCTCTCCCCCACAGGAGATCAGATGGAACAAAGTGCCTTTCTGGAGAGAGCTTTGTTGCACATATTAGATTTCCCAAGAGAAATAATGGCATATTTCACATTCACATCATAAATGTATCTTCTCTGAACTGAGTATGAAAAGTGTCATTCCTCAATAGGGGATCAGTCAACTACCTTTTTTGCTGTCTATACTCCTGTAGTTTAATAAGATATTGTTTTATCAATAAAAGGATTCAAAAAAAGATATAAAGTCTTATTAATAAAATTATTCAGGAAATACATATGGGGTGGGTATAATTGCACATTGTTTCTCAAAGCTTGTTGTTTTAACTATTCCTATACTGTTTGTATCCTGCTATTTTAAATAGTGCTACACTGTTTAAATAGTTTTTATTTATATGGTTGCTATAATGAAGTGCTGTTGAACAATGGGCACAATTTTTTAGCATTGGGTCATCCTCTTGATCTGCTCAAAATATCTCATCAGTGGGTGAATTAAAACAGGGTCCAGCACAGGCCCAGTGCTGAGGCTTGAGTTTTCCTTCCTAATTAATGACTGTTGCAACATCACCATGGTCATATGATGAAAATCCAACCACTTGACAACTGGCATCTATTTAGGATGGTATCAGTGGTCTGGGATCATCGGATTGTCATTTCAATCCTTCCCAGCCAGCTTCCAAAAAGCGGTCAATGGAGGAAGCTGGAGTCACCTAATGATTGTATGATTCATTAAACAACTGTAGTGATTCACTTAACAACCATGGACAAAAGTAAAATTGGGCATGACTCACATAATGCCTTGCTTAGCAACTTAATACCATGCTTAGCAACAGAAACCTTGGTCTCAATTGTGCTCATAAGTTAAGGGCTATCTGTACAGTTAATCCTCATTTAGCAGTAATTATTGGGACCAACTCAGTTATTAAACAAAGTGTTCACTAGTAAACTCACAACTATGCTTACAATCTTACTTGAGTTTTTCCTTGCTATACAGATCTGCAACAATCTCTAATGCGTGGACTGGTCACAAGGTTATTGTTTCATCATATAACTGCAAGTAATTTTTTTAACGGGAAGTAACTGTCATAACTGCAAAGGATCACTAAATGAGTCATTGTGGTACTAAAAAAAATGAATGGGAATGATTTTCCCTCTCATAACCCAGTTTCTCTGTTCCCATAGGATGTCGATGATGCTGCTTTAGTCCGGATTGATCTGGAACGCAAAATTGAATCATTGCAGGAGGAGATTACATTCCTAAAGAAAATCCATGATGAGGTACAATAATTCACCATTGCCATTCTGTTGTTGTTTTTTACTGAGTATGGAAGGAAAATTGAAGACTCAGGTTATTTGCCTTACTAGACAATGTTCATTTTTTTAAAAATATCTAGAATCAGGCTGGGTTTACAAAATGTACAATGTCATAATTGCTTAGTTTTGTCTTAGCATGTTTGAACCCTGATTACTAGGCATTAATCCACAAATGTGTGAACCAGACCAGTTTTCAATTACAGAAAAACTGGACAGCAGCTTCACATAACCTGATATCCTGAAGATGTGTTGTTGAGTGGAAACTATAGAACCTGTAATCCCACACATCTGGAAGGGAAGAGATTGGGAAATACTATCATACAAAATATAATGGTGCTTAGTTATGTTGTTTGGAAAGCTAGCCTGCTTGTCATCAGATTCATTAACTGATTATTCTACTTTGTGCAAACGGTAGTTCTTATTTTTTATTTTGTTGCACTATTATGCTCAATATTATGTCCCACTCCAATTATCTGCCCAAAAGAATTCCAGAATGCAATAGGTTTAACTTCTTTTAAGAATGTGGTTACTGGAATGTTACATTACAGAAATCAGTAACATTCGTGGTGCACCTTTCAATAGATCATCTTCATAGTTCCAGCATGGCTCCCTGGTTACTAATCTCAACCTTCCTCAAAACTAAAAATGGACGATATTGTGTTATTTTTACAAAGATATCTGAATTTGTGCATTTGGGAGGAAAAATCAACAATCCAAATGAACAATCTTCTTATTCTTCTGGTCAAGAGCATTTCATCACTGTTAAATCCTTCGTTCACATGCGAATGATGAAGACACATGGTGACAACTAACAATGCTTTATTCTCCTACTCCAACTCCAAGCAAAAAGCAAAAGGCACACAGGCCTTTTTATAGGGCTTGAAACCCGGACAGAGTGAACCAATAAGAGTTCTTCTTTCTTCGCACCTTGCGCATGCACACAAGGCTGGCGCCGCTCTGTCTGGTCCCGGGCAGCTTTTAGAATGTCCAGGATCATTTGCAACAATTCTGGGCCTGCTGAGTTTTCTCATCAGGTCCAGGACACAACACCCCTCCCCCCTGGATAGAACACACACAATTACAAATTTCTTTACAATAATAATAAAATAAATTAAAAGAAAATAATAGTCTGCTCACATGCAGACACTCTTCTTATAACTAATAGAGTTAGCTAACCAACCCACTCTCTAATATGGACTTCGTGTGTCTATCTTCTACCCCACATAGGTCCCATCTCCTCAACCTAGACCTGTAAGGTCCCTTGTATTGACAAGAACCTCACATATTCGCCTAGATCAGTGGTTCTCAACCTTTTTCAGGTTGAGACCCCACTTGCGCCGCCCATGCGCGCCGCGACCCCGACCCGCGATCCGCCATTTTGTGGGGTTTTTTTTGTTTTTTTTGTTTTTTTTCATCGCGCGCGCGCGCTGCGCATGTGCGGTTCGGGCCGGCATGTGCACGCACCGCGCATGCGCGGATCGGCCCGTCGCGGTCTGCCATTTTGTTGTGTTTTTTTGTTTTTTTAATTTTTTAAATTTTTTTTGTCGTGCGCGCGCCGCGCATGCGCGGTTTGGGCCGGCGCACGCACACGTGCTGCACATGCACGGATCAGCCCGTCGCGGTCCGTCATTTTGTTTTGTTTTTTTATTTTTTTTACATTTTTTTTCGTTGCGCGCACGCCGCGCATGCGCGGATCGGCTCGTTGGCTGAGGAATTCTGGGAGTTGAAGTCCACAAGTCCCTGCCTTATATACTATTGCCAGGATAACTGCATGGGTGTCTCCATATAGTCATTAGGAGTTAAAATCAACTCAAGAGAAACATTACTCACTCTTTTTAAAAAAAAAACTTTGTTTAGCCCTTGGCCAAATGTAGCCTTCCAAGCAACTGCCAATTCATGTTTCTCTGCTTGCTTATGAGCTGTAGCTAATTGGTACCCTTTAAGCCACAGGTGTTTATGAAGTTTCTGAGGTGAAAAAAAATCATTTGATCTCTCAGAACAGAATCACTCTGTGACACTCTCCAATATGATGGAGACTCACCTCTATTTCTTAGTCCAAAGCTAGAAGTATAGACTCACTTATGGAATATACAAGTATGTCAATCCTTCCTCCTAAAGTTATTTCCCTCCAAAAATCTATTTTTTTCTTCTATCTTGTTTTATGATGGTTGTTTCAAGCCAATGATGTTTCCATTAGGTTCTCTACCATATCACTAGGAAAAAGCTACCTGAGGAGCTTATACAAGCAGGCAAAATCAGGCCAAACCATTTTTATAGGGATTATGAATTATTTAGAAAGGGTTAAAACTAACAATAACAATTACCGTATAATACCACCAATACTCCAGGGCAAGGCTCAACCACAATTAAAATTATCAGTTAAAGAAAAGCAGAATGTTCAAAAACACTATAAAATCAATATGCATTCTACAATACCATTAACATAATACCCATAGAGATAGTAAGTCTTTACCAGATAGATTAGGATTCGTTTTGCTGATACAAATTATTATGAAATCTTATAGTGCTCTGATTAAAGACTAACTTGCAAAGTGGAAGCAAAGAGCTAAGAAATGCTGTAGTTTGGTACCCCCAAGAAGATTAGAGCCAGGTAAAGTGTTATCCTTTTCTTCACAGGAAGGAGAATTCTGATCTACTTTGCTGACAAAAAATAGGAGTAAATCAGCAACAAGTATACACACGCAAACACAATATTATTTGTAACATGAGCATATGAATTTTCTAGCAATTGATTGTTCCTCTGTATTTAGGAAGTATGTATCTCATACTTATGTTATGTAGTGAGATAAGTGACCAAGAAACTTTAGACATTATCAACCTACCTCAATAGAACTGTTGGGAAGATCCACATAGGAAGACCATTACATGCACCATATATAATACTTTGAACATCTAGAGAAGTGTGGAATATAAATATAAAAAATGAGCAAACATGTATACAATGGAACAATAGATGAATTGGGGAAAACTAATGCTGACATTGCAGGCACACTTGGAACAATTCCCCTGTAAATTCTGCTCAAGATTTCATAGTGGAAACCTTTAAAAGATTGCTCTTTGAAAACGTCAGAGGCTGTGAACTCTTGAATTCAGTCATTTAAGAGGACATCTTTTGTTGTTGTTATTTTGTCTGAAATAAAATTGACTGGGTGGTTAGTTAGAAAGGAAAAAGACAGCCTTGTATTAAAAGCTGGCAATAGGGAATCATATTAGTCAAGAATGAACCTCAAAGGTCATAAATCTACCTGAATTTTCCATCCCTTGGAAAGAACAGTCAGGGTTCACCACTCTCTTTGAGAGACCACTTTCATGCAAGCAATTGCAAAATGGTAAAGTAAAACTGTTCTGAACTGAAGCACTTGCTATTTGGGTAAGGGGAGAGAAAGGGTGCCAGAAAAATCAGGTGCCATTGCTGGAAAGGTTTCTTTTCTGAATGTATAGAAGGTTTGTTACACATAAAAGCATTTAATGATACAACCATCCCTATGTACCAGATAAAGACACATGCAACAACCATGTTATCCCTTCCATACTGCTTGTGTGAATTTGTATGTCTACATTCTCTAAGGCAGTGGTTCTCAACCTTTTTAATGCCGCGACCCCCAACCGGTCGCAAGTCGAGGACCCCTAACCGGTCGTAAGTCGAGGACTATTTCTGCTCGGGAGCGCCGCGCATGCGTGGTGTCGCCCCCTGCGCTGGCCAAGGCATTGCTGGCAAGGGGCAGCGACGGCGCAGGGCGACCACCGGCTGGGCCACCAGCTGGCCCAGCCCAAGGGAGGTAAGGCACCCGCTGGGCCCCACGCATGCCAGCCACCCTCCCTGTGCCCGCAGGTCTCCCACTTCCTACCCCTGGCCCTCTTTTACTTACATTTTTAGTAGTTGCTCAGCAGGGAGGGGTGGAAACTTCCAGACAGCTCGCCTTCGCTGCAGACAACTTGCAGCACCATTTGCAGATTGCGACTTTTGGCAGGCTCAGCAGGGCAGAAACAGCCTGGACAATTCCTATTGGCTTTCAATTAGACTCTATTCAAGAGAGTCTATTCTATTGGCTTTCAAAAGCCAATAGAATAAGAGGGAGTAGCTCAGCTAAGGAAAAGGGGGGAAAAATGGCGGACTGCGTTGTTTGGCAACCCCCGTGAAATGCTTGAGAACCGCTGCTCTAAGGTTTCTTCATTCAATTTCAGGGAAACCCAGTCCTATCCCAAGTCTGATTTTATTGGTTTAAAAACCTTTCTGTTGCTTTCTCAGGAACTGCGGGAGCTGAGGGAATATCTGCAGCAGCAGCAGGTTCACATTGAGATGGACATGACCAAGCCTGATTTGACATCTGCCCTGCGTGAGATCCGCATCCAGTATGAGTCCATGGCCACAAACAATATGCAAGAGACTGAAGAATGGTACAAGTCAAAGGTATAGCCACAATATAAATGGAGTAAGGATTATCCACTAGGGAATGTAGCATAACTAAGGGCTTATGTTCCAATATCTTCTGGGCAGCATGTCTGATACTAAAAAAGGTGACAGGGCTAATCAAGATGTAGGACATTGACTGGAATAGGGTGGACAGCAACAAGTTTCTCTTTGGTGTCAGAATTTCAGGCTATCAATGTTATTTCCAAAAAAAGTGTGCTGCCTATTTAGCACGCTCCAGGCAGGTTATATTTCATTCTTCTTCTTTGCTACATAAGTGAAACTCCTTTGAGGGGAAGATGAATCACATTTATTTTGATTGTAGGAATAAGAACAGGGATATGTGGCTAAAATCAAAGATTCTTTTGTTCTCCTCCAACTGTATCTGTTATTGTCATTGCCTTCATTATTATTATTTTAAAAGTTGATTTTTAAAAAAAAAACACAGTATAATTTGTAACCCAGTCAACAAAGAGCAGGAGATTGTTAACTGTTTTGCATTACCTGCTATATGGAAATTGCAAATTTCTGATTTTCCTCTCCTCTGCCCATTTGAATTCAGATTTGGTTTCCATTGATAAAGACTCTCTTAATGGCAGAGATCCAAGCATAGTTAAATGGTCATTTTCAGGAATTGAGGAGATGCAGGATTAGAAAGGTCAGATAACATTATTTAACTTTCTGGTTGCAACTTTTGAAAACAACTGACTTGTATCTGATAGTTTGCAGATTTGAGTGATGCCGCAGCACGGAACATTGAGGCACTGCGTCTAGCCAAGCAGGAAGCTAATGAGTACCGCCGACAACTGCAAGTCCTCACTTGTGATTTGGAATCTCTTAAAGGATCGGTATGTGGAGTTGATGTTGAGAAAAGCCAACATATTGAAAACATCTGGCTAACAGGACAGTTGCCTGGTCCCAACTCATAGTTTCTGTAACAGCAGAGGGCAATTACTAACTCTCTCCTCAGTTACTTCAGATTATGAGATAAAACAGAGCATTTCTCCACTAACGCAGTTGAAATCATATATTTGTTTCCCCCCCCACCCCTCAAACTCCTCCATCAGCGGCAATTCTACATGATTGCATTAGTGGGTGATATGGTGAACCTCAAAAGCCCTTCCATCAGTTGCGCTGAAAGCAACCAACTGCTATTGATTCCTTCTTTCTCAATAAACATCATGTAGTTTTTACTTTCTTTGTATTCCAAAAATTGCCCTTTTCTATATTTTTTGTATTTTAATATTTAATATTTTTATATTTTTGTATTTAATATTTTAATAGTACAAATATACTGAAAAATTATGTCTTTTCATTAGACAAAATTCTAAATATCTGAAATTGCTTTTGTTTTTCTCTCTCTATTCTTTTTAGACCAGTGTTTCTCCACCTTTGCAACTTTAAAATGTGTGAACTTCAATTGCCAGAATTCTCTACAGTGGTCATGTTGGCTGGGTAATTCTGGGAGTTGGTTACTTTTAGGGACCATAGGTTGGTCAACATTGATGTCACGTAGAATTTCCTGTGAGCTGCGGTCAAGAGATAATAATAATAATAATAATAATAATAATAATAATAAAGTTGGAAGGGACCTTGGAGGTCATCGAGTCCAACCCCCTGCTCAGACAGGAACTCTACACCATTTCAGACAAATGGCTGTCCAGTCTCTTCTTAAAAACTTTTAGTGTTGGAGCATTCACCGCTTCTGGAGGCAGGTTGTTCCATTGGTTAATTGTTCTAACTGTCAAGAAGTTTCTCCTTAGTTCTAAGTTGCTTCTCTCCTTGATTAGCTTCCATCCGTTGCTTCTCGTCCTGCCTTCAGGCGCTTTGGAGAATAGCTTGACTCCCTCTTCTTTGTGACAGCCCCTGAGATATTGGATATCATGTTCCCCCCTCGTCCTTCTCTTCGTTAAACTAGACATACCCAATTCCAGCAACCTTTCCTTATATGTTTTAGCCTCCAGTCCCCTAATCATCTTTGTTGCTCTTCTCTGTAGTAGTTGATCATTGCCTTGTTGCCTTGCCAGGAAATTTTTCGTTTTTGTTTCCATTTTCACTTTCATTTTTCATTTTCTTCGTTTCAGAATGAATCTTTGGAGAGACAACTGAGAGAGATGGAAGACCGCTATGCTGTGGAGACTACCAACTATCATGACATAGTGATTCGAATGGAAGATGACAGTCGGAACTTAAAAGAGGAAATGGCTCGTCACCTCCAGGAATACCAAGAACTCCTCAATGTCAAGCTGGCATTAGATATTGAGATTGCTACTTACCGCAAACTCTTGGAGGGGGAAGAGGGCAGGTAAAATGCAGATCCATTTCTTGTACTGATATTGTTGCCCAACAACTTTACCAGTGAAATTGCTGAGAATCCTGTCAGAGGTCAGCCTTGCCCACTCAGAAAACTGCAGACTTCATTTGTAAATTAGCTTTGCTCTAGATATACAGCAGCGTGAGACATTAATGTCCTGAAGTTATAGAATAAATTGTATCATATCACACTGGAATCATATTTTAACATTTCTCCTTATATTATGTTCCTACCATTCCCTCAAAAAAAAACTGGCACAAGAAGGAGCTAACTGAGTTTCTAGGGAAGCATAGGCTGCATAACATGCAAAAAAAGAAGTGCTCTGCAGGTCTCTTTCCTCCATTTTTTTTTAAACAATCCCAGCAGATTATGGTATCAGCAAGCTGAAAGAAATAATTTAAAGCCCAGTCAAGAGATCAAGGAAATATTTTCCATGCTCTTGAAGCTGGCTGAAGGGACTGAAAAGCCTGTGAAGAGCTAGACATTTTTCCTTAGAATGGATAGGCTGAAAATCTGAAAAATCAGAGGAAAACTGTCATCTGGCTGAGCTTGCCTGAAATTGCAACAACTGATACTATGAAAGAAAGGCAATGTCAAAGCCAGATGGAAGTGCAGCCGGAAGGGAAAAGCGAACAGGCCTAGGACTATTCTTATGAAGAAGCTCTGTAGAAGTTAAGTAGGACACCAATTAAGACCTGTTAAAGAGGCCCAATGGTGGTGACCCACCAAACAGGTCTGATGGCCAACTGTTCTCCATCCTGTGGTACTTTCCTAGAAGAGGCAGGGGAAAAGCAATCAAGGAGGAGCAGCCCCCATAATTACAGTGAGCATACATCTTTATTATTAGGAACAATCTTTTATTTCAGAAAACTGTACTTTGGATAGATGTGACTTCTTGATTTTGCTCTTGAATTTTCCTTTGTAAAAGAAAGATATAATTCTTATGAACCTCTTTCCATCTGCCCCTCTTTCAGGTTTGTCTTTTATTTTTTCCAAGAAAATTTGGTTACTGTACTCATGACAGAACCTGCAGATAGAGGACCAGATAGGGTCAGGAAGTTAACTTCTAATGCAGCAGCCCTCTTGGGCACCAGAGACTGGTTCCATGGAGAGAGGTTTTTCCATGGACGGGAGAGGGCATGGTTTTGTGTGCTGCCTGCATCCCACAGATGGGGTTCCTTGTTTGCGCAGCCTGTTTTCTGGCATGCTGCAGACTGGTGCCAGTCCATGGACCAGGCGTTGGGGACCCCTGTTCTAGTGGATCAAAGGACTGTAAGGACCTTGCTCAGTACAAGTTGCCTAACCTTACATCCTTAGAAGGTAGCTTGGAGAAGAATTGCACTACCAGCTGGCAGCCAACCTGCTAATTAACTGCCAATTAAATGTTGAACCTATCAACAATTTCAATCTGTTTTCTGCTTGCAGGTGGGTAGGTAGATCAATGAATGGATGAATAGATAGTCAGATAAATAGATACTAATTAGCATCTACAATTTAAAATTATATTCTCTCACTTTAGAGCAGCGGTTCTCAACCTGTGGGTCGCGACTCCATTTGGGGTCGAACGACCATTTCATGGGGGTCGCCAAGCACCGCAGTCCGCCATTTTTTAAAAAAATTTTTTGGGGTCGGCCATTTTTTTCCCCTATCGCGATGTGGGCCGTTGCGCCACGCATGCAAAATGTGCCCCGTCGCGCCGCGCATGCGCAATGCGCATGCGCGATGCGCCCTGTCGCGCTGCGCATGCGCGATGCACCCCATCGCGCCGCGCATGCACAATGCGGGCCGGGGTCGAGCCCCGGAAAAGGTTGAGAACCGCTGCTTTAGAGTTCTTCTACCTCATTGTACTTATGGAGATCAGGTCTCCTTCCAAAGCTGGGAAGAAGATTATGGAACATCAAGAGAGACATAAAACATATACCTCTGGGTTGCCTTGTTGTTAGTCAGACTCACAGTTTAATCTTTTAAAAAGTGATCCAATACAATCAGGTTTGAAACAAGACATTCCCTTGTCCCACTGAATTACCATGTAAGTTCAAAATTCCAAATTCACATGCTAAAATTCTTCATTTCCTTCAAATGAAATGTCTGTGGAAAGCTCCTGACTGTTATCCTGGAAATTGAAAAAATGGTTGTTTTACTATTTCATTTCAGTTGGAGCAACAACTTTGTCAGATTGATTTTTTTTCAAGTAGTGTTTCTTTGGTCTTATATCTTGTCTAAAACACAATCTGAAATTAACTGATGAACTGGACAGAGACCGGGAAGAAGGGAAAAATGAAAAGATTAGTATATAATTCCTAAGCCCACACTGTTTCTTGTTTATTTCTGCAGGATTACTATCCCAGTACAGACTTTTTCCAATCTTCAGATCCGAGGTGAGATATTCATTCTCCTTCCTGGTCAAATATTGCATGAATCAGTACTATTTTTTTTCTGAAGAACTAAATGCTTTGCTTTCCTATTTTCTCAACAGTAGGCTATAGAAAGAAAATTTTAAATAGCGGATTGTCTTTGGAACAAGGAACTATGACAAAGTGCCTTTTTGTGGAAATATAATTATTATGCTTATTATTGTTTCCAATTGTTTCAGTAACCAAACTTCTTAAATTATAAAGTAACTTAAAACAGTAAGGCTCTCAAAACATTAAAAAGAATACAGTAAGTATAAGTAGGATCAAAATAAAAAGGTTTATAAACTTGTTTATTTTTTATATATTCATTTACTGTCTAAGTCCAAAATTTCTGAAGAGCTTTCATAAACATTGAGATTTTTATTGGAATTTTTTTTAACAAAATTGTTCTTTATTCAGATCATTAACTGAATCCAGAGTATCCTTTCCTTTGCTCTTGCATCTGTAGGGAAGTTATTTATTTATTTGTTTGTTTGTTTGTTTGTTTGTTTGTTTGTTTGTTTGTTTATTTGGGTTTGTATGGCGCTCCTCTCCGGGGACTTCTATGGCAACTTTATTATCTCCTCTTCACGGATGTGATCAAGTTCAGCAATACTGGAATATTGGATCATCTCAAGGCCTTTTGTTGCAATCCAGCACAGAAAAACTATAGATCCTAACATTCAGCCAGCTTAGAACAAAGTAGACTACATTTATTTATTTGTTTATTTAAATTTATTTATCTTGGCATAGGCAACTCTTGATAAATCTCTGCTTCTGACTTCCAAACCAACCATTTAAAAATTCTTATTCTTGATAATCAACTCCATGAAGCACAGAAGCATTACCATGTTAGATGCTACCTGTTCTTGTGTAGGTTTTTATATATCTTTTTAAATTACTACATTTTTGTTGTCTAATTTACGAAAGAGTGTTTAAAATATTCCAATCTAAAAAATAAAAAGACTATCTTACACCCTTAAATGATTTTTAATGTCTCCTAACATTAAAGATGTCATTAGGGATTAGTTATTTCCAACAACATTAGTTCTGTTTAGCCTATTTGCAGCACTCTCTAACAAAAGTTCTTCCATGTTTTCATGCTAGGTATTCAATGAAGCAGTATTAGAGAGAGAAAGATAAGGTTTTTTTTTTTACCAAAGTGGGTTTTTTTCCATCCCATCCTTCTAAGAAAGTCAGCATTTTCTTTGTCATTACTTCTCTTATGGTTTTATGTCTCAAACCTCACTACAGATCACCAATGGCTCCCAAGTCAAAGTTATGCTCAATAGCAGTGACCCAATTGTTCTTTCCCTCTTTACCAGAAACCAGCCTTGACACAAAGTCAGTTTCTGAGGCTCGTCTGAAGAGGAGCATTGTGATCAGAACAGTGGAAGCTAGAGACGGAGAGGTAGGCAATAGCTACTTATGCATTCAAAGCCTTCCAATTTTTTTTTATCATAGAGTTCATCTGATGAAATGTTTATGAAAAATCTAGTTTGACCTGTTGTTTTCAAGCATCTGCAGCATCCATGATGCTCAGACCATCCCTAATTATTTTTCATTCCCTTTCAGCTAAGGAATTCTTAATTTACAGATTATTACTCTGTGATGTTTCTTTCTTTCATCTTTTTCTGCCATCAATAGGTAAATGACTGTCTTTTTTTTTAGCTTTCAAGCTTCTTTATAAAGTTCCAGTAAGACAAATTAATCATCCTAACTTGTTAAACCAAATCTTTAAATAGTCAGCATTAAGGAATCAATATAGCTCAAAACTGATAAGCATAGTATTGCATTAAGAAAAGAGGGGGGGGGAAGGCATAGAAATTATATCATAAACAGAACATCATCAATAGAGTGCTCAAAAATCTTATTTCTTTCTCAGATCACCAATAACAACTAATTCCCCCAACTTTCTTGAAATGATAACAAAAAATATCATTGTGCATTACTGCAATCATAGTCTTACTGTCTAGTTTTAAAAGATAATAATATTTTTAGCCAGTTCCCACGACCTCCTGTACTGGGATTCCTTGTTTTTAAAATATTTAAAAGTACTCTGGTTTTCATACAGTTGTTTTCTTGCTGGTTCTCCAATTTACCAAATGAAAATATTGATAAGTTTTCTCTATTACAAATAGCAGTGTGCACAATTAAAAACAAATGTTATTTTAATGTATGGCAATATAGGTGATGAGTATGAAGAATGAAATTAGAAGAGAATGGAGAAATAATTCTGTAATTATTTTTTTAAATAATTTTATTAAAGATTATAATAGCAGTAGTAAAAATTAAACAAACTAAATGAAATTAGAGTAGAAAGAAAAAATGCAAAGGATCTTCATCACAAGTATAAACAATTTTCATAATTTTTAACCTCCTCTTAATTAAGAACCCATGATTTCTTCATCTCATATCCCAACTCCTATATATAAAGAAACCAGAAAGTATTCATATTTCAGTTCTTGTTGCCAGAAATAACAACGTATCTATTTTAACCTTGATAAATAAACTGACTTTATATTCCTTCCTAACTATCTTAATCTTTAGTCCATTCAAGTAATATAGATCTAAATTTCTTTTTATTTCTTTTTTACCTGTTCTTAGCCAAGCTTTAACCAACCTCATATAAAAGGTTTATCTATCACTCTCTTGATTTATTACTTGAAATTCCTTTCTGATTTTTAAAGCATCAACTGATTTCTTTTGTTTGCCCAATGAATCATCTTTTTCCATGTCATTCTTATAGCCTGTAATTTGTAGATCCATCTTCAATGCCAACTCAGTCTCTTTCTTATTAGATAAAACTTGTTCCTGTTCTGCCATTAGTTCCAAAACATCTTTTAGACAGTCTATCCACAGAAGTAAAAGTCACTACTGACATTGTTGATATTAACTTCAGATTCAAATTGTTAAAAATATCCTTCAATATTTTCAATGTTATAATATTTTACATCACTGTAGCTGCTATTCAGATTTATTTTTAATTAAAACCTTTAGTTCCCTCTAGTGTCCATTTTTTAAAAAATGGATTGTCTCTTTTATGTTATAGAAAAAAATTACAACAAATCAACTTTTCCCATAGGAAGAATTCTTTATAATTAATTCCAAAAACTTATTCCAAATTTATCTGGAAATGTAACCATTTATAACTTTCTAAAATCAAAAGTTTTAATTAGCTTTTTGCTGTTTATCTTTTTAATAACATTGTTCTTAAATTTGAAGCCCAAAATTTTCTTTCATTAAGGATTGAAGGCAGACTTGCCCAGGTCAATCCAAATTGTTTTTAATAGCTGAAAAATAGTTAATAAGCAATTTCTGAAAGTAAATAGAAAAGGAACTATGGAAATTAAATATCCTTTTGAAGATGCTGGTCATGGCTTGAGCTTTTGTACTATAGAGATATGTTCAGCTATTCAGAAAAGATAATTGTTCTTTAATTTATACATCACGAAATATGATGAGCAGCAGATTATAGAGTATTAATCAACTTTTTTGCCTTACCTCCTAAGTCTGATCATTTTGGATCAGCATGCAGAAACTATACAACTAGAATCATCATAATCATCATCTTTAGGAGTACTCTGTGGGTTTTATTAATATTACAGTATTTCAGCCACCTTTAATAAGATAAATCACCTTCATTTTAATCTGGTGGCTCACTCAAAAGAAGCATTTCTTATTTTATAGCTTAAAAGCATTTTTCCATAGTCTGCCTGGGGACTTTCCATCCCCCAGCGCCTCAACTGAAGTTTGAAATATTCACTTCCAACCATATCAGAAAGCTGAGAACAATGCTACAGCAGCTGAACTTCTGGTGGCAGAGAAAGAAAGTTGAGGAGAGGCAGAATAAAATACAGTCTGCCAGGGGAGAATAAGCCACCTCTAAGCTCAACAGAGCTGTAATACTTAGTGAAAAGATAGTTTTTACTGTGATTTGGTTGAGGAGCAAGACATTGATTTAGTTTCTCACTATAACCAGCTTTGTGAGAATGGAATACTCTGGAAGTGATAAACCCCATGTGAAGGCTGCACAATATATTACCAGTTACAGTACCAATGTTATGTGCTAATAGAATTCTATAATTTCTACAACTGAGTGTTTTTTCAGGACGTTTCTTTGCCTTATGTCTTAGGTAGGGATCCTTGGTGAACTTAGTTGTTTTCTTATAGACATTACATTACCAAACTAGACAACATCAGTAGTCTGATGATATTACCTAGTTTGATAATAAAACATCTGCAAGAAAATTACCAAGTTCAGAGAACATCAAGGACCCCACACCCTGAGCCACAAATATTCTCTTCTATCAATAACTCTTAGTCCAAACTAGACATGTCCTTTTCCTGCATTTGCTTTGCCTGCCAACCATAAGCAGCACTGTATTACCACTGTGTGGTGAAACACTTCTTAAAATTGCCAATAAACGAAAACAGAGCATTGGAAGCCATTGCAAAACTGCCTCACAGAATAGCAGAAAACAAAGATGGGATAATAGTAGCAAGACATCACTGTACCTTTCTTGGGGAAACTTGAGAAGCCATGAAACAGTTCACCCAGCAAATCAAGGAAATATTAAAATTGGTCTTTGCAGTGTTTCCAGGAAAACAGGAGCTGAAGAGCACAGATTCCAGTCTGCTGGAAGGCCTGTGGCAATGGCCTATCTTCATAAGTTCAGCACTTGAGCGTGGAAAAGCCTATGATGCTGTTGTGAGATTGTTAGAAGGATTTTGCTGTGCTTGTTTAAAAATATACCCAAAGGTATAGAGGAAGGCATTTGAACCTGAAGCTTATTGATATTTACTGGATGTTTCACCTAAGGCCAAATTTCCCCTTTAACGTGTTTTACAAATTTGTCATTTACCCAACAGCAAAAAACAAAAACAAAACAGAGCTGAAGGAAGACTGAAGGAAGACTCTTAATAAAAAAAATAGTGATGAGACCTTATCCACCAAGATGCACATTTACTTTTTTAAAATGCCAAACAAATAAAACAATGTAAATCGGCTAATGCAGATTTTTCCTCAACTGGAGTTGAGTAGAATCTCAAGTGCCCTCTTGTGTTTATAAGATAGATTACAGTTGATTAAAATCTTTCTTAGCTAAAATTTTCTTTTTGCATGTGTAGGTATCACTTGCTATTAACAGGTGACAGGTTCTACATACTCCTACTGGCATGTATATTACAAACCATTAGCTAAACTAATACATGAAGGTATTGTTGCAATAACGAGCTGGATTAATTGCTTAATTTCTAGTGTTATGATCAAAAATATGGGTGAAAACCAAATGTTTGAAGAACTGTCATAGGGAAGAGGGTGTCAGTTTATTCTCTAAGCATCTGAGGGCAGGACAAGAAGCACTAGGTGGAAGCTAGTCAGTGCAAGAGCCAACCTGGAACAAAGGAGAAACTAAGGAGAAACTTCCTGAGAATAATTACTCAATGGAACAACTTGCGTCCCAGAGTTGTGGATGTAGACTGCATAGACATTTGTCTGGGATGGCATAAGGTCTTGCACAAGGGGTCGGATTAGAAGATCTCCAAGATCATAGATTCTATGATTCTATATTTTAAACTCTATTTAATCTAGAATCGGTAGAGAACTATTTTGATTTTTTTAAAAGAATACAAAATGAAGCCCCTGTCTGGACAAAACAAAGAGAAATGTCGCAATTATAGTTTAAACACCAATTGATATAATTTTCAATTCTCTCCACACACTGTAGGTGATCAAGGAGTCCACCCAAGAACAGAAGGAAGTGGCATGAAGTAAAAACCAGATCTCAGTACATGGAAAAAAAAATCTAAGTTAAGATGCTAAGAGAGCTTTGCAACCTTCCAGTCATCAACCTTGAAACAGAAAGTTTGAGATCTGCAGCAACCATGAAAATAAGAAATATGCAAATTTAATTACCATGCCAGAAAATAACCAATTACTCAGTAGCTGGTGCTTCAGTTGACTATAATGGCTTTTTTGAGTTTATTTTTATCTTCAATATTTCCATTGCAGTGACTTTTGGAGTGTCCCAAATAGCACAGTATTATATAGTTTGGCTATAGTTTGCTAAATAATTGTTCTGGGCCAGCTTAACAGCAATAACTTGATGCTTCTCATTAGAACCAATAAATAAATAGGAATCATGTTACTGTATTATTGATTACATAAAAGTGCTGGTTATGTTTATGTGTGTAAATCATTGACTTAAAGGGAGTATAATTTAGAAGAAGTTTCTTTACTGAAGATATAATAATAATAATAATAATAATAATAGTAGTAGTAGTAGTAGTAGTAGTAGTAGTAGTAGTAGTAGTAGTAATGATAAAATTGGAAGGGACCTTGGAGGTCATCTAGTCCAACCCCCTGCTCAGGCAGGAAACCCTATACCGTTTTGGACAAATGGCTGTCCAGTTTCTTCTTAAAAACTTCCAGTGTTGGCGCATTCACAGCTTCTGGAGGCAGGTTGTTCCACTGGTTAATTGTTCCAACTGTCAGGAAGTTTCTCCTTAGTTCTAGGTTGCTTCTCTCTTTGGTTAGTTTCCATCTGTTGCTTCTTGTCCTGCCTTCAGGTGCTTTGGAAAATAGCTTGACTCCCTCTTCTTTGTGGCAGCCGCTGAGATATTGGAACACTGCTATCATGTCCCCCCTCACCCTTCTCTTCGTTAAACTAAACATACTCAATTCCAGCAACCGTTCCTTATATGTTTTAGCCTCCAGTCCCCTAATCTTCTTTGTTGCTCTTCTCTGTAGAGTCTCAACATCTTTTTTACATTGTGGTGACCAAAACTGGATGCAGTATTCCATGTGTGGCCTTACCAAGGCATTGTAAAGTGGTATTAATACTTCACGAGATCTTGATTCTATCCCTCTGTTAATGCAGCCTAGCACTGTGTTGGCTTTTTTGGCTGCTGCAGCACACTGCTGGCTCATATTTAAGTGATTGTCCACTAGGACTCCGAGATCCCTCTTACAGTTACTACTATTGAGCAAGGTACCCCCTATACTATATCTGTGCATTTGATTTTTCTTGCCTAAATGTAGAACCTTACTTTTTTCACCATTGAATTTCATTTTGTTAGATAGCACCCAGTGTTCAAGTCTGTCCAGATCCTCCTGTATCCTAAGCCTGTCTTCTGGAGTGTTGGCTATTCCTGCCAGCTTGGTGTCATGGATTGTAAAGCTTAGATCTATAATTTTTTTAGTAATGAAATCAAATACATTACTTGGGAAGGGACAAGGGAACTGATGCATAAGAAATTCCCACCTTGGCTTCTATGTCAGGATTATTCCCATTTTCTGATAAAACAGTCATAATTTTAAAAAATGTATAACAGACTGAAATTTGAGGGGCAAAATATCCTACTACGAGTTTATAATGAAAATAATCCATGAGAAAGTTTTAGCTATGTATGGTAAAGGCATAGCTTCTTTCCTGGGAAAAATATGCAAAGATTCTCAAAGGGCTTCCTGTACCTTTGTAAGAGGGAACCCTAGTCAGTAGGAGGCAAGTTTTATCTTTAAAAAAATCTTTCTCCTAGAACTGTGGTGGCGAACCTATGGCACACGTGCCACAGGTGGCACGCAGAGCCCTTTCTGTGGGCACGCATGCCATCGCCCCAGTCCAAGGCCTTCAGTTGGGTTTCATAAAACCTTTTTGCTTTAGGCCTCCGCCGGCATGTGCAAAAAAAAAAAAGATTCAATCAATCAATTTCAACTTCTCGTAGGAAAAAAAAGATCTCGCAAAGTTGGAATTGATTGATTGAACTTTTTAGTCCACACAATCTGCCGTTATCACCAAAGCCACGCCCACCCAATGGGCCACACCCACCCAATGGGCCACGCCCACCTGGCACCCGACGATATGTAAGTGGGTTTTGGGTTGCAGTTTGGGCACTCGGTCTCTAAAAGGTTCGCCATCACTGTCCTAGAAGGCCTATAAATCTACACATCTTAGCTCAACCTCCCTCTTTGGAGTAGTGCTTGGTAGTGGAAAAATAAGAAAAAAAAATGAGGAAAAAATGAAATGTGTCTTTAGCACTGAGCATGCAGTTAAGGGCTAAGCCCTTCTTCCTTTTCCTCTTTGAGAGATAGATCAATCTCACAAAAGAGAAATAAAATATTTTATTTTTTAAGAAAGGGGGAAGGAAAAACATAAAAATACCACTTTAGTTTTAAGAAATTGCATGCAAAAATCAATGAAAATGGAGATAAAAATATAGGATTATTCAAATCACAGATCATGAATTTAAAAAAAAAATCCCATAGGGAAAAAAATAAAGGGCAATATATGACTATGTGCAGATCAAAAGATGTTGCTTGTCTATTCTTACTTTAGAAACCACTTTGCTGTAAAGAGGTTCCAAGTTGTATAATACAATTAGTGATCTTATACAAAGAAAGTAAATAGTCCCCCCCCCAACCTGGTGTGCAGAGGATGACGAGGAGAAGTAGTGGGAAAAACATCAAAAGATGAAGTGGCAAAAGAGAGGGAGATAGAGGAGGAAAGGTTAGGTGTTTCTGAAGGGCAGTGACGAGATGCCTGTAAGATTTGAGGTTTGGCAGGAAAACGCTTGATAGAATTTCGTTTGGTTTAACCAAGTCAATGGAAAAATAAAAAAAGTTAAAAACTGATATGATTTCAAATATTGAAGCAATTGCTCTAAACCAGGGTTAGGCACTTTGAAGGTTACTGAATGACAATTTCCAGCTTTCCTAAGAATTATGGCTAATGCCTGCCCTAGCTGTAAATGACAATCCACTCTGTGCTAAAGGCTCAGAGAGTTATTCTTTTATCATTGCTTCAGCTTAAAGCAAAGCAGAATTCAATTGCAGAGCAGAAAGTTAAGCTGGTAACAGAAATTAGGATTTCCCAAGGTGTGTCGACAAGGAAAGAAGGAAGAAGGCAACATGTCTTTCACAGAGCATGCCTGTAAGAAGCATTGAGAAACTCTTTTTTTTCCCCAACTAAATGAACACAATTTGAGGGGAAAGGGAATTTGAAGAATGACTGGGTTTTCGCACCTGTTATATCAGCCACATGTTCAAGCATAATTTCAAGAAATCAACCTGCTTAATGAAATAACATATAAATCTAGGGACATACATTTCTTATATGACCATTTTAGATGGCTGTGTGAATGCTGTCACTTACAGTATCTATTGCTGTTATATAAATACTGCTAATTGCATTTTTCAGTTTTGATTCCTTGCATTGCATGCACTTATGCATGGACTACATGACTTGCTGTTGTTTTTGTTTTTAGTGGTATTTTGGAAAAGAACATTGAATGATGTTTATGCTTAACCTCTTTTTTTCCTTCAATGTCCTATATTTAAATTAATAGCTGTGACTGTAGAAGAAATGGCATAACTTTTATTTTTCTTTTAAAAAATAAAACTAGGGAATATGGTGGAACTCATCATTTTCCACCACAAAGAGCTACACACACAATTTATCTATTTTCCAGTAAAACTAACTGTCCTAACATGAGCAATGTGGATCATATAAACATGATTATACATTATGACTAATTAATATTTTGGATATATTCCTTTTAGAATCACTATGCTAAAATACTTCATAAGTTTCATGCTCTGCTTTGTATGCTAGCCACATAAACATGCTTGCATATTTATAGTAATAGATGAACTTCTAATTATATTTTTACAGAGGATTGTATGTAAATGCTTAATAGAAACTAAAAGTATAATGAGGCTATAGCAATGTCATTATTTAAAACTGCAAACTTGTTTATTATTATATTTCTTTTACAATTAAACATTACATCAAAAATTGCTTCTCCTTCAGTTTCTCACTGCTCATTCCGTTTCTTTATTTGATATTCTCCAAAGAATTCTCACAGTGGCTTACAAAGGAAAAATATACATACATACATACATACATACATACATACATACATACATACATACATATATATATAAACAAAATACAGAAGTTTCTTTTAAGATAAAAGATGCACAAAATCAATTGCTTGTTCTTTGTTACATCAATTAAAGTAAACTGTATAAGAAATGAATTACCCATCTACCTTCAGTGTCAACCGAATGATTGCCCTATGTGTGACTGTTACAGATTTGCAATATATGTATATTGTTCAAGTATATTTGAACCTGTACTAGTTCAGCAACAGGAATCTCAGACTGACAATGCTCAGTTAACTATTTTTCTGGATTTTTCTCAATACATATGGATTTTAAATTGATTTACCAATTAGGCATAGAATTCTACAGTAAAAAACTATCATATTTCACATATAATGAAAAAATATTAGTGCCCTTGCCTTCGAGTGTTAACAGTTGTTTACTCATTGTATATTGGCTCTCATATTTAAGAGAGCTGATTGTCTAAAATTTATCTTCACTGAGTGTTCTACAGTATTCTAAAATTGAAATATTTAATTGATAAAGAAACAGTTGCTCAATTAATTATTAAATTAGTTGTGAAACAAATCATCATCATTTATTAGGCCTGTGGTCATTTTCTTGAGATGCTATTCCATAGCTGTACATTTCAACATATAGAGGCAACAGCGAACAATGTGAATGATGATAAAAAGGATGATGATGAGCACATAGCTTGTGATAATAGTCTTAATAGCATACTGACTTTCAGGATCATCAAGACTTCGTCTGTGGCGACTTTCATATACTACAGAGAGCCGGAATCCAGCAACTATTTCTCCTTCTCGCCAACAATAATAAATACCTTTGTCATTCATCTGGGTAAAATGAATGTGGAGGTGATTCCCATGGTCAATGAAGACCCTCATGGTCTTATTAACCCCAATGAGAAACCTATTGAGATATAATCTTGTTGAATCTTTATCCCAGGCAACAGCATGTTCTGGCCTAGTACCAGGGCAAGCAATGATCAATCCTCTGCCAAGGGACTGCTTGTGGAATTGAATAGGGATATTGGAAATCCAAGGTTTTTCTCCAAGCTTTGAGATAATGTTTGAAATTGGTGCTTCTCCTTCATTTGAAGGTATCTTCCTCTTACAAGATACCATGCAACTTCGTATAACAACTTCAGGCTTTCTCATCTGAATACCATGAAAGAAATTCTTTGGGACTGATTTTGAGCCACAAGATGCCACCTCTTCTATAGTGGTGTGGTATCGCCTGAAGAGAGAAGGACTCTTTATGTAGCAAAGCCCAATTCTTCGTTGCTCACCTCTGACATCACAGCGGTTGCATTTAGTCCAGTCCCAGAAAATGGTGAGGACTGTGAAATTTGCTTCCTGGAGGTCATTCTGTGGATGCTGACCCTCGTCTGCAAAGGTGACAGCTATTCTCCTTGAAGGCTGTACATCTATATCATAACCGTAGAAGAAATCCCCTTTCTTTGTACCACAAATATAATGCCCTGAATCTTCTACTTGAATCCGGAAGACAATGAGACTAAACATCCTAATGCTGAAACGACGAAGCATGTCACTGCCTACCTTGATGTGGCGTGAGTCTACTATCAAAGTGCCATCAAAATCTGTCAAGACCTTAGTTTGCTGACTGCCCATGTTTTTTTGAAAGTACCAAACTACAGTGGTTATTTCCTCTGGCTTACATTTACAGGGCAATTCAAAACTCATATCAGCCAAGTAAGCAGCATTCTCAAACATCAAAAAAGCTGGGCAAGGATTCTTCTTGAACACATCTTCTTTTTCCATAATAGCAAAGGCATGAAGAACATCAGCAGTGCCAAGGACCATAGCTATCACAGCCCATCCTGCTGATACCATTTGATGGCTGTCTGTATTATATTATCCAACAGTTTCCACGTCCTATAGCAGAAGCTAATTACAAATTTTGGAGTTTACATTTTAACTATGCACATCAATGAAGAGAACCTTCATTCTAGAATTGCTGGTTTTGTTCAAATTCTTTCAGAGCTGACCTTTTAACAATGTACATCATATGTACATATTATCTTTGCATAAGAAATAATGACTCTGGAATTGCTTCTCTGAGTTCTAGAATGCCAACTGAGTTCTGATATAGACAAATCTAAGCCCTTGCAGACCATTATGACTGACTGTATAAATGAAACTGCCTCATTATCAGAAAACCTAGGACCACATTCTGCTCTGTTGTTAGAGATTTTCAGATTGTACTGCCATTTCTGTAGTATAATTACTGCAATGTTACAGTGTTATTTCCTATCATTTTAAGAAAATACAAAAAAATCCATTATGTAATTCTTTAAATGAATTTGATGTTGAGGAACAAAAATTATTTTCCCATTTGCACCTACTGTAAGTACAATATTAACACATTCGGCAACCTGTTTGGTTTTTGTTTGTTTTGTCAGGGTTCATAACATTCATCTTAATCCCAGCCTATCAGCCTATGATTGAAAGGATTTCGTAAGACATCCTTCATTTTACTATTGTAATGTTAAAGACTGCTCCCATTATGTTGAAAGTGAGGGTCAATGTGATTAGAGAGGTGCTGATTGGTATTTCAGGCTGAAATGAGCACGCATTTTCCCCTTCAAGCTTCCCAGAACCGATCATCTGACAGAATTGCATAATAGTCTTAAACTGCTCAACCATCAATTGTTTCATTAACTGTTTCATTTTACCAAGATTTAATGTAAAATCTGAATAGGGGGAGGGGAGAAAGAGACTCAAACAGAAATTCTTTCCCTCCATCTATCTACCCTCTTATTATTTTTTTTACTGCTGTAGTATACTCTAGATACAACTTCATAACGTATCAAATTATATAATTGTTAATCACAATTATGATGACTTAGAGCAGTTGTAATGTAGATAGCCTTTTTTTTAATAAAAAGTTTTATTGGTTTTTTTCCATTTTTTCCCCAAAAGCTTAGGACACAACGTGGTGGTCAGGGTGTCCAATCATTCAAAGACAAAATCATATAAATATAGCTCAAATTAATTATCAAAAATTTCCTCTCTGTTTCTTAAATATAGTATTGCTTATTAAAATTAATACAGTTTTAAGTAAAGTTCAATCAAACAAAAATCATCAATCACATGCACTTATAATCTATATCCTGTTTTTAAGCTTTACTAATTACAGTTGTCATACTCCAATTACATTTTAGTAAGTATATAATTGGGATTTCAGGTATCCTTAATAAAAGATCATTCATTGAGACTGATATTTTTTTCTTCCTTATCACGAATAGCTCTTCCTCTCTCTCTATTTCAACATAGTTATCATATTTAAAATAATAATATAAGTCCAACAGATACAGTTCTATTTTTAAAAATATATTCTATCATTTCATCAGTCTACATCTATAGAAAATCTTTTTAAGCCGTTGATAAAGTTTATATCTTCAAATACTTATCAACTATAATATCAAAAAATTCTCATCTTTCATTCCTAATTAGATCAGACATACCCTCTTTCTCTATTACAACATAATTCTCATATTTAAAATTACAATGTAAGTCAAAAAAGAAAAAAGGAGAGAAAAAATAATAATACATTTCTATTTTTTTTAAAGAATATATTCAATCATTTCATCAATCTACCGGTACATCTAAGGTCTTTTTGTCCTCTAAAAAGATTTACTCCCTCAAATAATTATCAACCATGATAACAGTAAATTTACATCCTTCATTCGTTATTAAATCAGACAAAATTTCTAAAGCCTTTTTAACCTGTCAAGTAACATTTTATGTCACATTTAAACCTGACTCTAGCTTTCTTTCTATGCCAATTTGGTTCCCATAATAAAGCTTTTCGGTTACCAAACCTCAAGATTTGATTACAAAAATTTCTAACCAATTCAAACTGAACAAATTTTCTTTCCCTTTCCGTTTTATTGTAATTTCCAAAAGATTGTGTCTGAATGTCAATCTTTGTTATTTTTGGTAGTTGAACTGAGTCAATTACAGTTATTTCTTGGTCATCAAAGTTGTCCATCAGTTGTAAGTGACGTTGTGTAAGATTGGTTGATTCAGTAGTTTCCACATTTTCTCTCAGTGTAGATTCACAATTGGGTTGTAAGTATAGTGTCTCTGTCTCTTTAAGTTGTATGTAGGCCTGTTCAAGATTACTCTGTTCATCTTCTATTGTTCCTTGTTCCATAACTTTGTTCAGTATTGGAGGGTCGATGTGAGGTTCCAAGGTGGCATCTTTAGATTTTCTCCAAGATTTCCAATAAGTTTTGAAATCTTCTGTAAATTCTAATATTTTTTCCAGTATTAAATCATAGTCAAGATGTGAATAACTTTCAGTCATTTTGGTGGTAGATTTGCCTATTCCTTTATTAGAGACTACTTGAAAAAGATCCACAAATGTTCGCCTCTAAAGGTCTAATAGCCAGCTTCACCACCCAGCTGTCAAGTTATCTTTTCTTTTTTATTATCACATAAAATCCAATCCCTCTTCAAATAACAGGGAGAAGTACAGTTGAAATTTCGCTTTTCGCCACCAGATGTCCTCAGTGGACTATAAAGTCTTTTTTCCCCCAAGTTAATAGAGTTAAAGAAAAAAAAAGTTTTCTCTTTTCTTTTTTTTTAAAAATCAACAAGTATCTCCATTATCAAATTAAAAAAACAAAGTAACAATGTCCCTTTTTTCTTCTTTTCCCCTGAAATTCACCCAACAGAAGTACAATAGTAAAAAAAACAACCACACACACACACACACAAAATTAATCTTTTTCTTTTTACCTCTTCTTTCCGTATAGGCAGGCGCCACTTTCTTAATAAAGGAAATAAAGACTTTTTGCAGGAAAAGTTAGGATAGCGAGAGAAGGAAAGTTCTCACCTGGATTCACCACGGTGGTTCTTCATGCTTAGTTGTTCTTTTGACTTGCGGTTGGTGCAGCTAGGTGATCGGCCATTTTATGGCCGATCTTCTTCTCCATCGGCCCTCAGAGTTAGCTCGAACAGCTGGAGGAGCCGCTGCTCCTCCGCAACCAAGCACAGCCTCCTCGACGGTAGTTGCGCCCTCCAGGGGACTTTCGACCCAAACAAGGGTCTACCGGCGGAGGGAAGCTAGCCAAACGAGGAGACAAGTCTCCCCGTGCAGCTAGAGGCACCGCAATCCGGAACCGGAAGTCTAATGTAGATACCCGTGTTTCCCCGAAAGGAAGAAGTGTCTTACTTTCTTTTTATCCCAAAAAGCCCCACTATGTCTTACTTTCGGGGTATGGCTTATATTGATTGGAAAACAATTGTCAGTTTTATTTTAAGTATTTTAAGTATTTTAAGTATTTAAGTATTTTAAGTATTTAAGTATTTTAAGTATTTAAGTATTTTAAGTATTTAAGTATTTTAAGCAGGAGGCGGAAGTGGGCAGGAGTAATATGTCTTACTTTCGGGGTACGGCTTATATTAGCCGACCCCCTGAAAACCCCGATACGTCTTACAATCGGGGGTGTCTTACTATCGGGGAAACACGGGTAGCCTTTTAATGGCTGAAACTTTTACAATTTCTTTCATGGGACACCAAGGGATCTAGAGATTGAGACGATACAAGTGAATCTGGTAGAATCATGTTTTGTTTTGTTTTTTTGCTTTGAGTGTGAGTGTTGTAATTTGAAAGGAAAGTCCAAGGAACTCCTGAACTAGATAAAAAAAACATATGCACTTTGGCATAATATAACATTCCTCTTACAGCTCATCTGCTTATGTTCATCTGATAATGCTAAGCCCCAAAGTCTGATCTTCTTGGTTGAAACATGTATATGCTATTATGCTGTTTTCTGTTACTTTCACAATAATATCTTTTTATAATGCCATTTCTACTTCAGTGTACCCAAGATGATACCAGACCAAACAATTTGACCACTTAATAACAGCAAATTTTCTTGACAATGCATAGTCTGCATATTAATTTTTGATAAAGTAATGAAGATGAATGCAAATGAAGAGCTATAGGTACTCTCAGCTTGCTAAGGCCTCTCTGGTATCTGTGGCAACTTTGATGGGAAGGATGAAAGAGAATACATAGGATGTTCTGATCCAAACAAGAGATTTGCTTTATTCCTGTTTGTCACAAACAGATTAACTCCAAAGGCAGATTAATATTCAGATTATTTATTATTCAGGAATCTCTAAACAATAACTCACAGTTAAGAAGAGTTCTTCTGAGGCACGTATCATTTTTTCTTATGGTGTAAAAAATTAAAGGTAGATTCACCCATGTTCGTATGGAGCAAAGGGTCCTGTGGCCGTACTACACAAAACTTTACATGCTGGCATGTAGCCAGGAAATCCTGTCATAAAACATTGAAGTCCCTCCCAATGGCTAGTTAAGACATAAAACTGACCAATTAGAACACAGATATAACCATGTAACAACTAAACTACATTTCCCAGAAGACTACCCTTAAGGGGACAGCACTTTAACCCTTAAAATGCTACTTGCTCTACACACAGTTTTCTAAGCTAAATATATGCTCTGGCCAGTGTTACATACTGGTCCAGCACACAGGGTAAAGATTAAGTAAAAAGTATTATATACTGTAGGTCAGTGGTGGTGAACCTATGGCACGGGTGCCAAAGGCAGCACTCAGGGCCCTCTCTGTGGGCACGCAGTCCTAGACCTTCAGCTGGGTTTTATAAAACCTTTTCGCTTTAGGCCTGTGCCGTGTACAAAAAAAAAAGAGGTTCAATCAATCAATCAATTTTTTGTGGGGGAAAAAAGATCTCGCAAAGTTGGAATTGATTGATTGAACTTTTTAGTCCCACCCAGTCTGCTGTTACCACCGCAGCCACGCCCACCCAATAGGCCACACCCACCCAATGGGCCACACCCACCTGGCACCCGACGATGCATAAGTGGGTTTTGGGTTGCAGTTTGGGCACTTGGTCTCTAAAAGGTTCGCCATCACTCCTGTAGGTTCTAGATATATGACAGTTCCATCTGATACCATGATCCAAAATAATTTCTTTAAAATTTCCTTTCAAAATGTTTTATTGCTTTGCTGGGAATAATACAGTTTTTAAATTTTTTTCTCTATCAAGACTAAGTTAGTTGAAATCCCACCTAATATTGCCTCAAGTTAATATTAGCCTGGAAATACAATACTATTTTTGCTGTGACAGAATATGTCAGAATATTGCAGATACTCAAAAGCTTGCTTCCAAATGGTTAATTGGATTATTGCTATGGTGAGCATCTAGAAATAGAACAGACAAGCAATCTATCATACCATCCGCTGATACCATGTAGCTCTAAAGAATAAAGTGCATTCTCTCAAAATGCCTTAATAACATCCTGTTTATGATTAATACTTGCTTTCAGGTTCTTCAATCTGAACTGAAAGTTCGTCTCTCTGATTTCAGCTGAGTTGCTTGCTATGCTTACCTATTAGTCAAAAAAACCTTTAAATAAATATGCTCAAAGATGCCAATATCCGAGTTGTCAGTAGTGCCTTTGATACTTCAAGGACTAAGCCTTGTAACTAAAGCAGAAAATCAAGATGTGATAAGAAATATGACAAAAGTATTCAAAAAACAAATAATGCATACTTTTAAACTGATTAAGTTATATAACATTTTATTGCAATAGAGACAAAAAGCTAGAGGCAAACACTCTCTGACTAGGTATCTATTTTTCATATGCTCTTCTATTTTTCCAATACATACTAAAGAGCTAATATATATGTTCTTAATAGGCATGCTAGTCCTTTCTTTATGTTACAATATTTCCATCCTTAGTTACTAGTATAAACTCAAGAATTGATTGAGGACATTTGGTAAAGGTTCATCAGTTTTAGCATTTTTTTTTTAGTTCCTTTACCTGCTTGACAATGGATTTGAGTAGCGTCTGTATCATCTTCATTTGAAATCTGTTGAATTTCAGAAAAATTGTCAAGGCCAATTTCTATTTTTTGCAATTTTTCAAATAACTGCCTGCAGTTTTCTTTCTCTATCTCACTCAGAAGTTCAATGTTTAGTCCAAAACGTTTCGTGCCTGATAAATTCTCCAAGATATCCAAGATAAAATTGCAGTCTTTGATGCAAGCATTTTGATTCAGCACCACTAGAAATTCACCCAAGAGGCCAAAAGCAAGATCTATTTGGAAGATGCGGCCCAAGTTTTGGGATCCAAGTTGGAGGAGGAGGAGATAGCGATCTTGATTGTTTTTCATACATCTGCGCCAATCTCTGTAGAACTCTGCAGAAGTCTCAGGCAGGCGTTCCAATTCCTAGAGAATTTTTAAATATGACATAATCCCACCACCTAGATATTATTGTACTTTCCAGCTCCACAATTAAGAACTGAGCTTCTTCATTTTTAAAATATTAATTACATATTATATGGAAACTGAAATTTAAACAGGGCTGGTAGAAACTATTTTTTTAAAACAAAACAATGGCACAATATATTAATTAATGATGAGCAATCAGAAGTAGAAAATACCCAAAAGGAGAAAAGCAGAATACAAAAGCGTCATCTCTTTAAAAATATATGGTCTCATTGTACATTTTTGGGAATAATTCTTCAACAAAACAATACAAATTAGGAAGATGGATAGGATAGGAAAATAATAATCCCATAGTATTATTAGATTTATTCAAATATTGAGGAAACTATCTTCTACTTCCTAAATAAAATAAAACAGATTTAATTTAAAAAAAATATTTCACCTCATAGACAGAATTACTCTTACCTGAGGTAAGTCTATCTTACTCTCTTGTTTATGATTTGCTTTAACTGCACAAGAGTTCCACAACACATTCCTGCCACTTCCCATTTTATCCTTTTGCTCCAGAGGTTTCAAATGGGAGGCTAGAACAATATCTCTGCAGACAGAATGGAGGAAGGTTCTAGAGACATTTCAGATAATCATTTCAGCAACAGCAACTTGGTTTAAAGCTACCAAATACTCATTTCATCTAATTATTAAAGAAATAGGAAAGTTATATCATGCATCTTGCCTCACCTCTTAACTGTTAGCTTATGGGAAAGGCCACTCTACCTTATAAAACTCTGGATAACTTACAATATACAATAGAGATTGCAACATGTAGGAGGAAAAAAATGCAGTAAAGAGAACATCTTTCTTCCAATTTTAACTGGTAACTCCTCTGTGTTTATGTGCTCCAATTGTTGCTTCTTTCTCTGATATATTATGAAAAATAATAGGAGGAAGAGTGATTTAATTGTTAGTTATTTGGCTCCCTTCTCTCCGGTATGCATAAGTTAAAATTGAAGGTGATGGAAGCTGCACTATATTGCTAACATATATCATAGAAATGAATATCTCTGCAGTCTTGTACTACATTTCCTGCACAAGATAAAAAGAACTGGACAAGAAAGTCTCCTAGATTGCTTTCTAATGCCTATATTCCATGATTAACATTTAAGTTGCTATTCAATGTAATATATCATCCAACATTCTATTTTTTTTTAAAGAATATTTTTATTAATTTTTTACAAATTTTTTACAGAAAAAAATAACTCAACTGGTAACAATCATTTAAAAAAATTTACCATACAATCAAAGTAAGTGCTCGGTACCCCCACCACCACATCCTCCTAAACCTACACTATCCCCCTCATCTTACCATCTAACTACCTACTTTTCCCTTTCTCTACTTTCCCCTCCGCCCACCTCTATCTCCTATCTTCTCCCTCTTACTCTCTTCCTACTTGCCTCCCTTCACTCCTCCTTCCTTTTTCCATCCAATGTGGTGCCCAGCGGCCTCCTGAGCAACCTCTTAATACCTATAAATAAATACATACTCTCGTCTAAACCCCAATTACCATTGAGAAAACATAATATAACAAATATAAAGCCTTTGATAGACTGAACTGGTTATTCTTGAAAAGATTAGTAGCCAAGATGGGAATGGGGGATCAGTTTATCAATGCTATATTAGCAGTTTATCAGAAGCAAAAAGGGCAGATTATTGTGAATGGACAACTAACAGATTCATTTAATATAGAGAAAGGTACAAGGCAGGGTTGTCCCTTATCTCCTTTATTGTTTGTTTTAACTTTAGAGGTTTTACTGAATAGGATTAGAGCTTCAGATGAATTAAAAGGAGTCCAGATCAGACAACATGATTATAGACTATGTGCTTTTGCGGATGACTTACTCGTGACGTTGACACATCCAATACAATCGGCTCAGACATTGATGGAGATTATTCAAAATTATGGAAGAGTATCTGGTTTTATATTAAACATATCTAAGATAAAGATGTTGGTTAAAAATTTAGATGATAAATCAAAACAAGATTTGGAAAGCATAACGGGTTGTGAGATAGTTAAGAAAGTTAAATATTTAGGAATTTATATAAAAGCTTCAAATGGGAAATTATATAAGAATAATTATGAATCTTTATGGAATAAGGTACAAATAGAAATGGATAATTGGAAAAAATTACAATTATCTATGTTGGGTAGGATAGCTGCAATTAAAATGAATGTATTGCCAAAATTTTTATTTTTATTTCAAATGTTACCAATACTTAAAAAGGATGGGAATCTAGAGGAGTGGCAGAAAGGTATTAATAGATTTATTTGGAATGGCAAGAAACCAAGGGTTAAATTAAAAATTATTCAAGACCCAAGAGAGAGAGGTGGTCTGAAAATGCCTAAATTTAAATTATATTATCATGCAGCAGCTTTAGTAGCAATAAGTGACTGGATTAACTTAACTAATGAAAGAATATTGAATATAGAAGGGTACGGATTATTGTATGGGTTTCATGCGTATTTAGTTTATGATAAAAAGTTGGATAGGAGTTTTAAAGAGCATTTATTGAGAAATTCACTGTTGCATGTCTGGAAAAAGTATTATTATAAGCTAAATGGGAAAATTCCCTTATGGACAGTTCCCAGGCATGCAATTGAGAGTGTAAATAGACAACAAACTCAAGACGTCGTGCCCTATGAGAAGCTTTTAACTAAAGAAGGGAATAATTTAGAATTGAAGTCACTAAATAGATTAAGGGAAGAAGGTATAGACCACAATTGGTATTCACATATACAACTTCAGGCAAGATGGCAAAAAGATGTAAAGCTGGGTTTTTTGTTAAAGGATGAAAAATTAATTAAACAAGTTAGAGATCAAAGAATTATGCATATTAAAAGATTATATGATGTATTACTTGAAATTGACTCTGGAACTGAATTAGTTAAAGATTGTATGATTAAGTGGGAACGTAATTTTGGACATCCAATTACGATGGAAACATGGAAAAGGATATGGGTGAAAAATGTAAAATTTACACAAGCACAGCATTTAAGAGAAAATTTTTATAAAATGTTTTATAGATGGCATTTAGACCCGAAAAAATTATCACTTATGTATCCAGATATGCAACCTAAGTGTTGGAGATGTGAATCGATGGATGCTACTTATTTTCATATTTGGTGGACTTGTAAAAAAATTAAGGCTTTTTGGATAAAAATTTGGTGGATTCTCCAAAATATATTGAAAAAGCGTATAGAATTTTCACCACAGTTATTTTTGTTAGGCATTACAAAAGACTGTACCACCATAGAGACTAAGTTGATTTTGAACTTGATTACTGCAGCAAGATTATTGGTGGTACAATATTGGAAGACATCTGAGTTACCATCTATTGAAGAATGGACATTAAAAGTGGTTAATTTGGCAGAAATGGCTAAGATATCTGCATATTTGAAGAATCATTCAAGTGAAGAATTTGTGATGGATTGGAAAAAATGGACAGACTATATACAAAAGAAATATCAACTGAAGGAATTACATTTGGTATATAGTTAAATAGTTATATAATAGTAGTTTAGTGGGGTTTCTTGCGTTTTTACCCTGTACTCACTCTGGGAAGCCGGGGGGGGAGGTGGGAGGGTGCTAATAATTATCATCCAACATTCTACATGCAATGAAATAAACATATTAAAGAACTACTAATGTTATGAGACAAGTATTACTCTCCAGTTTTAACAGACTAATAGGCTACTATAAAATAAAAGATTTTTTCAGCACTAATAGAACAATGGGAAGGCAGCTGAAAAATAACTGTTAATACGAAAATTAACAGAAAAATTCAGATTTTAAAATTAACCAGAGTTACAATAGTTATATGTAAGTATTATTTAATTATTATATGTTTATAAATTTCCTAAATTCAAAGGAAGTTGCCCTCATGGATAATTAAATGCTTTATCCATATTCTGCATCAAATCAATAAAGGAATCTGAAAATCAAGAAACCTGAATTCTTCATAAGATGATACTTTCTGATGCACTGCTCGGAATTTAGCCTCATTTTCTCTCTGGTATTTGTCTTCTGTGGCAATAGCTTCTTCCAGCTCTTTCTCCAAAGCATGGAAATCTATCATGCCTTCCACTTTGGAAACCTAAGAAGAACACAACTACCCAATACATTATATATTTAATTTGAAAAAACTATGTATCTCTCTCAAATAATTGCATAAGAAAAAACAATCAGCTTCTTATGAAGCTGGTGAGTGAACTTATTCAGTAAAATCAATCAAAATAAATAGATTGGTAGATTATAATTTTTTTAGAGTCAGTTCAACCACTATATCCTTGCTAGTAGATTCTGGCATATAAGGGATTTCCTATTGAATGCACCCTTCTTTTGGGTCATTTTTTTCTCCAGAAACAAAAATTAAAATAAGCAAGAAAATGGTAAGAGAACACCTATCCGACCTTGGAAGGAGCTGGCAGATGTTATCTCGGAACCATTGCACCACATCTTTCAAAAATCCTGGAGCACTGGGGAAATACCTGAGGATTGGAAAGGGGCTGATATGGTTCCCATCTTCAAGAAAGGGGAAAAAAATGGACCCAGAAAACTTACAGACCAATAAGTTTAACATCAATACCTGGGAAGATCCTAGAAAAGATAATCAAAAAACAAATTTGCGAATAACTAGAAGCAAACAAAGTTATAACAAGTAGCCAGCACGGATTTATTAAAAACAGATCATGCCAAACCAATCTTATTTCATTCTTCAACAAGGTGACTAAACTAATAGACCAGCGAAATACTGTGGACGATAGATAGATAGACAGACAGACAGACAGACAGACAGACAGACAGACAGACAACCTTTATTGTCATTTTTTCCTATGGGCACAATGGCACACATTAAAAATGAAATTTAGTTGCTTCCTCTCAAAGTGTATACATACGTAACACATTTAAAACATACTACATACAACATACTTAGACTTCAGTAAGGCATTTGATAAAGTAGACCACAACCTACTCCTTGGTAAGCTAGAAAAAGCTAGAATAGACAACATCACAACCAGATGGATCTGGAGCTGGCTGGCAAACCGTACTTAAAGAGTAGTCCTCAATGGCACTACATCCACATGGAGAGAAGTAAGCAATGGGGTACCAGAAGGTTCTGTCTTAGGCCCAGTACTCTTCAATATCTTCATCAATGACTCAGATGAGGGAATTGAAGGGGAACTCATCAAATTTGCAGATGACACCAAACTGACAGGAGTAGCCAACACCCCAGAAGATCCTGACAAACTTGAACAATGGGCCCTATCCAACAAAATGAGTTTCAATGTGGAGAAAAGCAAAGTTTTACATTTAAGCAGGAAAAATCAAAGGTACAAGAACATATTGGGTGAGACCTGGCTCAAAAACAGTAACTGTGAGAGGGACCTTGGAGTCCTAGTGGATGATCACTTAACCATGAGCCAGCAATGTGCAGCAGCAACCAAAAAAGCCAATACAATCCTGGGTTGTATAAACAGAGGCATAGAATCAAGACCACATGAGGTATTCGTACCGCTTTATAAAACCCTACTACAGCGGTTCTCAACCTGTGGGTCGTGACCCCATTTGGGGTCGAACGACCGTTTCACGGGGGTCGCCAAACACCGCAGTCCGCCATTTTTTCCCCCATTTTCCCTCGGCTGTTGTGCGCGCGCTGCGCGTGCGCGGTTAGGCCCGTCGCGCCGCGCATGCACGGTTTGGCCCGTCATGTGTGCGCCGCACATGCACGATTCGGCCCGTCGCACACCGCGCATGCGCGATTCGGCCCGTCGCGCCGCACATGCGCGGTTCGGCCCATTGCGCCGTGCATGCGCGGTTCGGCCCACCGCGTCACGCATGCGCAATTCGGCCCGCCGCGCCGCACATGCGCGGTTCGGCTCACTGCGTCACGCATGCGCGATTTGGCCCACCGCGCCGCACATGCGCGGTTCGGCCTGTCGCACCGCGCATGCGCGCGCAGGTCGGGTTCACGCCGCGCATGGGCGGTGCAGGTGGGGTCTCAGCCTGAAAAAGGTTGAGAACCGCTGCCCTAGTAAGACCACACCTGGAATACTGCAGCCAATTTTGGTCACCATATCACAAAAAAGAGTGTTTGGAAAAAAATCAGAGAAGAGCTCTAGAGACTAAAAGATATGAAGAACAGCTGCGGGACTTGAATTTGGATGGTCTAACACAGTGGTTCTCAACCTTTCTAATGCCGCGACCCCTTAATACAGTTCCTCATGTTGTAGTGACCCCCAACCATAAAATTATTTTCGTTGCAACTTCATAACCGTAATTTTGCTACTGTTTTGAATCGTAATGTAAATATCTGATATGCAGGGTGTATTTTCTTTGTTACAAATTGAACATAATTAAAGCATAGTGATTAATTACAAAAACAATATAGCAATGCTCACTGGAGAAGCTTACTCTTCCTTGCTCAAAAATGTTGGGAGGGAGGGAAGGAAGGAAGGAAGGAAGGAAGATTGAAGGGGAAAGGAAGAAGATGGAGAAGGAAGGAGACTGAAGGGAGAAGGAAGGAAGGAAGGAGAGAGAGATTGAAGGGGGGGTGGAGATGGAAGGAAGGAAGGAAGGAAGGAAGGAAGGAAGGAAGGAAGGAAGGAAGGAAGGAAGGAAGGAAGGAAGGAAGGAAGGAGAGAGATTGAAGGGGAAGGGATGGAGATGGAAGGAAGGAAGGAAGGAAGGAAGGAGAGAGATTGAAGGGGAAGGGATGGAGATGGAAGGAAGGAAGGAAGGAAGGAAGGAAGGAGATGGAGAAGGAAGGAGATTGAAGGGGAAAGAAAAGGAAGGAAGGAAGGAAGGAAGGAAGGAGAGAGATTGAAGGGGAAGGGATGGAGATGGAAGGAAGGAAGGAAGGAAGGAAGGAAGGAAGGAAGGAAGGAGATGGAGAAGGAAGGAGATTGAAGGGGAAAGAAAAGGAAGGAAGGAAGGAAGGAAGGAAGGAAGGAAGGAAGGAAGGAAGGAAGGAGAGAGATTGAAGGGGAAGGGATGGAGATGGAAGGAAGGAAGGAGAGAGAGAGAGAGATTGAAGGGGAAGGGATGGAGATGGAAGGAAGGAAGGAGATGGAGAAGGAAGGAGATTGAAGGGGAAAGGAAGGAAGGAAGGAAGGAAGGAAGGAGAGGGAGATTGAAGGTGAAGGGATGGAGTTGGTGATGGAAGGAAGGAAGGAAGGAAGGAAGGAAGGAAGGAAGGAAGGAAGGAAGGAAGGAAGGAAGGAAGGAAAATTGAAGGGGAAAGGAAGGAGATGGAGAAGGAAGGAGATTAAAGGAGGGAGGGAGGAAGGAAGGAAGGAAGGAAGGAAGGAAGGAAGGAAGGAAGGAAGGAAGGAAGGAGAGATTGAAGGGGAAGGAAGGAAGAGAGGATTGATTTTTGGAGAGTCATGTTTTCCCAAATGGTGATGAACTGCAACTCCCAGCATTCCCCACTCTTCCACAGTGCTTTTTAGGGCTGCTGGGGATGGTAGTCTGGAGCCCCCCATCCTCATTACGGCACCTCTTGCCCTCTCCCAGGCACCCCCCCGGGACCTGCCCGCCCCTCCAACCTGAGCGCCATCACAGCGGCGGGATTGTGGGAGCTCCTTTCTACGCTGCGCAGCCGTTCACCGCCAAAGCCTTTCCCGATTCGTCAGACACGAGAGGGGCACGGCCGGAGCACCAGCTCCTGCTCAGAAGGCGCCGCTTCTCCCCTCCCGGCCCGTCCGGCTGGCCTCCGATGCACATGCAGGCATCGCCCTCTTCCCCGCCGCCTGGCTGCTTCCGAGGCCCGGAGCCCGGTAAGCCAGGAAGGAGCCGCTCCTGCCACACCGGGCGCCAGAGGGCCAAGGCAGCCTCCGATGGTGAGGGAGGTGGGCCGGGCAGTGCGGGGGGAAGTTCCGACGTGGCGTGGAGGCAGCAGCCCAGACCTGACTCAGCTTGGACCGGCCGCCCACGTCCGCATGGCCCCCAGGAGCACAGCCTGACTCCCGACAGTCAGCTGGGAGTTGGGTTGGAGTCCGGACATCAGTGGGGAACCGGTGGGGCTGCTACACACAGCCCGGCTCCCGACAGCCAGCTGAGAGTTGGCCCCACGCGCGCCAGCTGCCCTCCCAGTGCCCGCCGCTGCCCTGCTAGCCTTACCTTGGCCACCGCCCATTCAGGGCGGTGGCAGGCAGGCCCAGGTGCTCCTGGGCGGCCATGGCAAGCAGCAGCGATGGTGCAGGCCGACCACCGGCTGGGCCATCAGCTGGCCCAGCCCAAGGGAGGTAAGCCATCTGCCGGGCCCCATGCGCGCCAGCTACCCTCCCAGCGCCCTCCGCTGCCCCGCTAGCCTTACCTTGACCACCGCCCATTCAGGGCGGTGGCAGGCAGGCCCAGGCGCTCCTGGGCGGCCATGACAAGCAGCAGCGACAGTGCAGGCCGACCACCGGCTGGGCCACCAGCTGGCCCAGCCCAAGGGAGGTAAGCCACCCGCCAGGCCTCACGTGCGCCACCTACCCTCCCTGCGCCCGCCGACCTCCCACCCCGTCCCTCTTTTACTTACATTTAGTAGTTGCTCAGCAGGGAGGGGTGGAAACTTCCAGACAGCTCGTCTTCGCTGCAGACAACTTGCAGCACCGTTTGCAGACTGGGACTTTTGGCGGGCTCAGCAGGACAGAGACAGCCTGGACAATTCCTATTGGCTTTTGAAAGCCAATAGAATTAGACTCTATTCAAGAGAGTCCATTCTATTGGCTTTCAAAAGCCAATAGAATAAGAGGGAGTAGCACAGCTAAGGAAAAGGGGGGGAAATGGCGGACTGCGTTGTTTGGCGACCCCCGTGAAATGGTCGTTCGACCCCAAAAGGGGTCACGACCCACAGGTTGAGAACCGCTGGTCTAACAAAAAGAACAAATAGGGGAGACATGATAGCAGTATTCCAGTATTTGAGGAGCTGATACAAACAGGATGTCAAATTATTCTCCAAAGCACCAGAGGGCAGGACAAGAAACAATGGTTGCAAACTAATCAAAGAGAGAAGCAACCTAGAATTAAGGAGAAACTTCCTGACAGTGAGGACAATTAACCAGTTGAACAGCTTGCCTCCAGAAATCGTGGGCATTTCATCACTGGAGATTTTTAAGAAGAGGCTAGACAGTCACTTGTCTGAGATGATATAAGTTCTCCTGCTTGAGCAGGGGGCTGGACTAGAAGACCTCCAAGGTTCTGTTCTATTCTATTCTTGGATCGGGTACTGACGGAAAGGAAGTACGTCAATATAAATAGTAAGTAAAAAAGCAAGAACATATTCACCAACTCTCCCAGAAAATGGTAAACAAGTCGGCCCGAACCAATAACCTTTTGGCCACTCCATACTCAGTGCCGACGAATTCTACAGGTTTATGTTTTATTTTACTATCCCATGCATACCGCAAACACTGTTCTCGATTTCTCTCGCTAACCCGACCGTTACCAAATAGAAGGGAAGATTTCCCCACGTTTGTGGAAACGTGGTTCGATTGTTTCTTTTTCTGCCTGAGCCTCCACTTTCTATAGCAATTAAGCGTCAGTTCGGTTTCCATAACAATTAGAAAACGAAATGGCGAGATGGACCCATAGCGATCGGGGCAGTCTATAATATACGCCTGAGCGCAGTCAATGCTTATGAAAAATTCAATTTTTCTACAGCCCGAAAAGAATTAAGATCGAATCTCTAAATCTCTCTCACTTTACAGCATCAGACAGAGGGAAAAGTGTGAAAAATCAATCAGGCTGCTAAATGGACAACTTTATCCGGAGGAAATTGAAGGGACTTTTTGTGCCATGGTCGCATCGTGCGCCGGCAAGGGAAACGTCTCGAGCAACGCGCGCTTCCTGAGAAGGAGAACAAAAAGAGGTAAGTGTGTGCATACGTTACTATTTCTTGTAAAGCCTTACGATATAAAATAAAATTTTTATTTTTAAAGCGATAAACGGCCGTTAGATTGCACAATGTCTTTCAGTAGGCTTAAAGCACGCGCTTCGTACTTTGAACGAACGTGCTGGAATTCGAATAAGCGGATATGGCAACGCGTAGAGATTTGAAATAACTACCGTATGGAAGCTAATGGGAAGACAGATTTAGGAATTTTAAAAAACAAGACTTTGCAGTTTCAAATTGTAGAGAATAAATGTCTATACATCTTAGACAAGATTTTATTGAAGCATACGTGCCTGTCTTTATTAATTGCAGTATGAATGAGATTAATATATACTTAATCTTCCTCTGAAATAAAAAGGACTCAACAGTAAAATGACATGCATTAAGATAGACTAGGTTTGTTGTGGAAAATAAAGCTACAGCTACCATGTGAATTCTGATAAGATGCTATTTTTTGTTTCTTTTTCTTTTTTTAACCTATAACAGAAAGCTATCATACTCTAAAACTGGAAGTTGCGACTGATAATTCTGAAAAAGATACTGTTGAATTAGAAGGACTAATACTTAAGAATAATTGTTCTTATTCTGGATAAGGTGAATGCTGTGAAGTGAAGGCAATTGTGGCTAAAAAGGAGTTGGAGAAGTTATACCTGATAATTAAATTCATGGAGAATTGTGGAAAAATACTCTTATGTATAAAAAATACTCTTATGTTAATACTGAAAGAAAGCTAATGAATTGATAGCTTATAGCTGAGAACCTGAAAATAAAATGTGAAACTATAAGCAAAGAATAAGCTATTTAAAGGAGTAGTATTAAATGCTGATAAAATATCAAGCTTGCAATAAAATTAAGGTATTAAGATAATAAATTGAAAAATATCCCAATATGAATCCTGCAAGCAGGGGTAAGGCACATTAAATAAATTGCAAAGCAATTAAATATTAAAGTAATATTTTCAGAATACAAACTAGCTCTATTTAATGATTTATTTTTATATTCAAGACCCAGCAACATGGATACAGACTTGTATGATGAATTTGGAAATTATATTGGTCCAGAGCTTGATTCTGATGATGACGATGATGAAATGGGTCGTGAGTCAAAAGATCTTGATGAGGTACTGATTTTATGCTTCTGCTACAAACAAATTTATGCTTAAGATCATCCCTTAGTTTTTTTATATGCTTCTGTAATTCAGTTTCTGTAATGAACAGATTAAAGATTAAGCTGTTATTTTGCATCTCTTGGTCTTGAAAACAATGTGAGCTTTAATTTTCAGAGTAGCTCTTAACAAGATGCTGAGAAAGTTCTTTCTTGTTTGGCAGCATTTTATAAACTATCCAATATGCACATATGTTTGCAAGTTATAACTGAGTATAGATATCAGCTCTAAATGTAAGTGGAAGTCTGTTATTAACAGTTGGCTGAGGGCAAATTGTTTTGGTTTCAGCCTGATGATGATGATGATGACGATGATATGGGAGACCATGATGAAGATCACCCTGGGATGGATGTAGTGTTGCATGAGGATAAGAAATATTATCCAACAGCTGAGGAGGTATATGGTCCAGAAGTAGAAACTATAGTACAGGAAGAAGATACACAGCCTCTTACAGGTGAGAAATTTAAATGTTGCAACTGGCATAAAAGAACAACTTTTGCTTCTTCGAGGAGTATTAAAATACACTGAGTTTTTTTAAAAGAAAAATAAAACTAAAAAACCTCCTGATACTAAAGAGACATAAATAGAGCTGCTAGGTAAATCTTCCTGAACTAAAAAAGTATATGAAATTCTACCACATGTGAAAAACTAGATATCATGGAGAAAGGTTGTTGTATTAACCCATATCGAGATCTGTTTTATATTTATTCTTTTGCACAGAACACATATATGGATACTGATATGTAATGCTATATTTTAGTTCTAGTATTAACCCTGATCAAGAAATCTGTTTTGTGTTTATTATTTTGCACAGGACATTATATATGGACGTGATTTGCCATGCTGTATTTTAGGCCAGATGTTATACGTCAGTGAGAACTAAGACAAATATATTGTTCTGTCTAATGTGCTATTAATTACATTCACTATTTGATATTTGGGAAATATTTCCAGCCTCTTTTTAAGCAAAAAATATATCTTTTTATTTGTCAAGCATAAATCAGAAATCCATGGAATTCAGTTTAAAATTTGTGGCATGTGAAACATGCATTATTGAATCTTTTCTCACTGATCACTGAGTTAGAAATGCCTTGTTTTCCCGTTAAAGACAGTATTATTTCAATGCTTTCTTTTCCTACAGAACCTATTATTAAACCAGTGAAGACCAAGAAATTTTCCCTTATGGAGCAAACATTGCCAGTTACTGTATATGAAATGGAGTGAGTAGAACTTTGGATTTGTTTGTTTTCCCTCTTCTTTTCCCTCCAACTCTTACTACCGTTTTTGCTTTTTTTCTGTTCTTTTCTGCGCAGCTTCTTCACAAATTGGCCACTAAAAGATTTATTTGTTACAATATCCATTTTAATTTGCATTATATTCTATGTTACTGCACTACTCTTCTAGGTATCAGCCCCTTAATCTATTTTATGTAATCACCCTTGCACTCATACATTGTTTTAATGTCTATTCATTTTTTGTTTACCAATCATCAGTTCTTTGTCATATGCTAACTCTTTCCTACTTATCTCAGTATCTGCAGAACTTACAATCAGTACTATAGCAGATTTTATTCCCCATTCTCAATGTTTGCGGCAGGAGGCCAGTAATATGAAAGAGAAATGAGGAAATTCAGAATATTGTCAACATGAATTATAAGTTAAAGTATTAAAAACAGACAAATTTCATTGAACTTTAATTAATATTAATATAGAAAATATTGCTGTCTTCCCATCTCAGTTCAGTAGGGCAATAATCTTGCCCTAGTGTACATTTTAATATGAGAAAAACTTTTCCACTTTGTGAAGAGATTTTGGGGAAATATATCCTTATTACTCCGGTATTGGGGGGTTAATTTAAATAGACAACTGCAAAGTATTGATTCTCAAAAACTGATAAGGCTGTAATGATTTCCATCTCTGACAAGGATGAAGTGAGAGATCAATGCATCTGTAAGGAAATTTTCCTTGGCAGTGATCATCACTAACAATTTTTTCCTCTCTTTGATCTTCTCTTAGTTTTCTTGCAGATTTGATGGACAACTCAGAATTGATCCGGAATGTTACACTTTGTGGACACCTACATCATGGCAAGGTGAGCATCAGTTAAAATGTTCACTCACAGGGTTGGCTAGTTTATTTAATAAAGGTAATAAAGAATCTGTGAAATCATTCTAAGTTTTATTATTCATCATAGAGTTAAATCTGATGTCTCAGGTTTTTAATTAATTTGAAATGAATTGTGTGTTTTTAAATAATTTAGTAAAAGCTTACATTGCTTTTCATAACATTTTAAATATTATGAAAGCTTTTTTTTAGTAGAAACAGAGAAAGGGAAAGCTCCTTTTTATTAGACAGATGGACCAACGAAGATACTGTAAACTGGTTTCCTATTCTGTTGAACTTGATGGTCTAAATGCTTCCTTCCAATTCTTACAATTATGGGATTTGAGAATAGCTTTTAACATTAGTGGCATACACAGTATGCTTAATAGAAAAGTCTGAAGAGATTTTAATAGGTTTTAATGTTTAATATACCTCTGAAATATATGAAACAAGAATATCCACAGAATATTTGTGTGTGTATCTGTGAGTGAGTGAGAAAGACAGAGAGAGAGAGAGAGAAAATTGAAAATGATAGTCCCAATAATATCTGGACTTTTTTAACACCCCCCGCTCCCATTCTGCTTAGTTGTTATCCCAGAACATCGGGTCATCTTGTTTCTAACTGTAAAAAGAGACATTTAATCACATCTTTATATTTCTTGGACAGTGTATTTTAACTAGTTAGCACATTATTTCTTTTTTCCTTTTCCTTTTTTCCTTTTCTAATGCCTTTAGACTTGTTTTGTGGATTGCCTGGTAGAACAGACACATCCCGAGATCAGGAAGCGATACGACCAGGATGTAAGTTCCATGATACTGTTTCATTTTTTATGGGAAATTGGTATATGGTAAAGCATATAAAATGTTTTGTATATAAAACTGATCAGTTGTCCAGTTACATAATTCATTATAATCCAGGCCTTGGGATTTTTTGTACCAGAAGTCACAGGTTCAAGTTTATCCTCTGCCATGGAAATTCGATGGTCATTTTGGGCCCTTCTCTCTCACACAGCACAGCTTTACAAGACTGAGACCTCTTATATCAGAGGTTCCCAGCCTTTTGAGTACCAGGGACCGGTTACATGGAGAGAGGTTTTTCCGCAGACCGGAGGGGATGGGGTTTTGTATGTTGCCTGCATCCCACAGATGGGGCTTTGCTGGTTGTGTGGACTGGTTGCTGGCATGCCACGGCCAGGTACCAATCCACGGACCGGGGGTTAGGGACCCCTGTCGTATATGACTTATTGAGGACAGATTGGAAAAGCAGAAGAAAAAAAATCAATATTTATTGTTATTTAGATGTCTGATGAAAATATTTTGCCTCAGTTAATCCAGTCTGAATGATGCTATTTCTATTTTATTTTTTCAGCTTTGCTATACAGATATTCTATTCACTGAGCAAGAGGTAAGTATATTTAGGTATACATATTGACTTACGACCTTTTGAAAGTTTTATATCTGTGGTTCTTTTCATCTTGGTGAATGTCTGTAGCTCAGGTGTAAAATGAGGGTGAAGGTTCATTGTCTGAGGTTATGGGTTAGTTTCCAAATGTTTCGTTACCAGGCTAGGTAACATCTTCAGCGGACTTTAGGGATCCCCTAAACTCCGCTGAAGATGTTACCTAGCCTGGTAACGAAACATTCATAAACTAACACACAAACTCAAACAACAAATCTTCACCCTCATCTTTTCCTCTTGCATAATGTCCTGAATTAATTGTTTCATTATATTCCTACTATGTCTTGAGGTATTAAAATACTGTATAAAACCAGACAACAATAGATTTTGCTTCAATTCTGGCACAAAAATTCTTAGGCAGAATGTCAGTTTTATTCAATATTTCTTTTGTAGTGACCTATCAGGTAACTTTATAAACTTTATAAAAACCCTTATTGCTGTTAATGTTTCTAAATTTAAAACTAATTATGGAACAGGGAACAGATAGGTCTTCAGTTGTTACTGGAATATAATTCCCAGTAATCCTAGCTAGTATGGCTATGCAAACTAAGACTGGTGGGAATTTTGTTTCAGCAATATCTTGAATCCTACATGTTCCCTATCCCAATCCACATTTAATATTTTTATACAAATATTTGCATAAGAAAGTTCCATTTATCTCAACAGAACCTCCTCACAATGAGTTCTATAAGTAAACATCTTCCTTTTCCCCCACCTCTTCCATGTATAAATCTATACATTTCTGTATTTTTTGCTTTCCTTTTTTCCTTAAATTTAAAAATTCCAAATGCTTTAGATCGGGGTCCCCAACCCCTGGTCCACAGATGGGTACCAGGCCGCAGCATGCCAGAAACTGGGCCACACAAACAAGCAAAGCGCCATCCGTGGGATGCAGCCAGCACACAAAACCACACACTTTCCGGTCCAGGGAAAAACCTTTCTCCATGGAACCGGTCCCTGGTGCCCAAAAGATTGGGGACCTCTGCTTTAGATTTTCCAGAAAGGCAGATGTTGTAATTCAGCATTATTGTGATTGTTCTTTTCTTCACTTTTATTTTGTTTTTTCTTAGGAAAGGGGAATCTGATCTCACCTAGAATGGATAAATATAAGGAAATTCTGGGAGTTTTATTTCCATTCTTATCTATAATACAAAATCTAGAAGAAAAGTTCCAAGTTCTCATAATGTTATCTACCTTGGGACTCAAGGGTTTTCATGTTCTCAGATACCATACAACATATCTTTAATTTTATGTTTTAGTGTTATAGTCCCAGACATCAGATTTTTGCTGATTCTCTTGTCATTTCTTCCTATCCACTATACTAAATTGTGATCCTTGGTTTCATATTAAAGAGTTATTTCCATCCCTATCATGATCTTGTTTTCATTTCAGAGGGGTGTTGGGATTAAAAGCACACCAGTGACCATTGTCCTCCCAGACACCAAGGGGAAATCATTTCTCTTCAATATCATGGATACTCCTGGTAAGTTGAATCGTCAAGAGACCTAGAAAACAGCAAAAATTTGGCCTAATAAGTTTTTACCCTACTATATTTAAAAAGAAAATCTTTTAAAATGGTGGTACATTTGTATATGGCACACAACTCAATTTTTTTATACTTAATGACACGCAGTTCTTGATATCTGTATTTTTTTAAGTTCTGTATTAAATAAATAAATAAATACTTTATATCAGTCATATTCAAACAAGTCTTAGTGGGCTACAGTGAATGTAGTGAAATGACAATTTAAACATCTACATAGAAAATGAGTACATTGTTATTATAAAAGTAACTCAAAATTAAATTAGCAAGATTATGAAAATACTTTCTGAAATAATTTGATTTTTAATCATTTCCTAAAATTATTATTAAAGAGACAGTGAGATTGATTTCTAGTAAAAGGCCATTCCAAAACAATGGGGCTGCTACAAAAAAGCAGTGTTGCCTGGTGTTGGTGTTCTTCACTGTTTCCTACAAGATCTGATAGGCCTAGCCAGTTTAATTGGGAGAAGGCAGTCCTGTAGATATACAGGAGCCCGTGCATGCCTTGAAGGTCTTTATAGGTCAATCTCAGCATATTAATTTACACTCAGAACATAATCAGTTGCAATATTTGTGTTACAAATTGCCAATGTCAGGTATCAATAAGAATGCAGATCACTGCCTTCTGGATCAGTTGTGGTTTCCAAATTTTCTTCCAAGGGCAATCCCATGTAATGTATATTGCAGTAATCCAATCAAATGGTGATGACTAAATCCTATCGCACCAAATGGGTCACTATTGTTGCATTACCCAAAGCCAGGGAAAGGTCTCCTTAGCTATGGCCTCCACCTACTCTCCTAGTATAAGCAATAAGTCCAAGAGAACTACCAGATGATGAATATCAGGCACGAAAAATCAGGACCAAATGTGAAGCTCCAATTAAACTTTTGGAATAAAATTGATTTATTACTAGCCATATCTGTGCATAAGAATCTACTCAACTAATGTTAGCACTGTCTTGGTGTAAGATAGGAGACGATGGAATTCAAGGCTTAATCTATTCGTGGCTATATAGAGATTCTAGGTTGATTCCTCTTTTGACTCTGCCTCCAGATTCTGCCACTCCTACAATGGATCTGATATTTCTAAGGCAATGCCTATCCATCCAGAGATACATTGGTATTGAGAGAGAACCCCTTTGTATAAACAGTAACTCCATCTCATTAAAGTTCAACTATAGTTCCATCCAGATCCTTCAAGACTCCAAGCACTGGGACAGGACATTGACAGTCTCCCATACTGCCTGAGCTGGCAATATAAAATTGGGTGCCATCAACATAATTGATACTTCACCAGACTATTGGATGACTTCACTTAGTGGCTTCATATAGATGTTAAAAATTTTTAACATCTTTTAAAATGTATTTTTTAACATCTTTTAAAATGTATTTGATACAAATGTTTGGATTTCACATGATCATACTATCTCATAATTTTCAGGCTTCTGGACCAGCCTAAAGAAAATGGTGCTACTACTTTGAGACTTGCATTGACTTTAAGGAATTGATTCCTTAAAATAGTGGCATTTTTAAAGGCTAGTTCAGTTTTAATGAATGTCAGAGAGTTATTGTGCTTCGATAAAGTTTGAAGATCTTTAAATTTTTCATACAGGTGTAGCCCTATTCATTAGCACATGAAGGTACAATTAACACTGAATGAGACCATTGGTCTCTATAATTTAACATATCTATCTGCCAAGATTTTAAATGTGTGTTTTTTCCTAAGCCTACTTAGGGATATTATAGGTTGTACTTTAGATCTTACTTATATATATGAAGTCGGCAGGTATTCTACCACAGAGTTACAAATTTCCGTCTACAAGTTCAAGCCAAGTCCTTTTCAAGGTTTACTGATCCAGGGGAACTTGTTTCCATGAATTTCTGGACACTGAAAATCAGCACTCTTTTATAATATTTTGATGTCAACTGTATTCTCTGTTTCACTGTGGGATGTAAAAAATGCCTTTGACTTCTAATTTTCAAAGTTTTGAAGCACAATAGACTGATTTCTCATGTTCTAATTAACCTCATTTCCTAAGCAAAAAAAATGTACTGATTTCCCATTTTTTAATTGTGTTTTTTCATTTTTTTAACTCTTAAAGGCCATGTAAACTTTTCTGATGAGGTCACAGCAGGCCTTCGCATTTCTGATGGTGTGGTACTTTTCATTGATGCAGCTGAGGGGGTAAGTATGTGTGTTCTCTTAGGCTGCAATTTTTTCCATTGGAAAAGACACACTATTGCAGATAAACAAGTACAGGTAGTCCTTACGATCTCAATTAAGCCCAAAATTTCTGTTGCTAAGTGAGACATTTGTTAAGTGAGTCTTGCCCCATTTCATGACTTTTTGCCACAGTTGTTAAGTGGATCATTGCAATTGTTAAGTTAGCAACATGTTGGTTAAGTGAATCTGGCAGCCTCATTTATTTTCTTTTCAGAAGGTGATCACATGACCCCAGGACACCAACTGTCCAAAGTATGAGTTAGACGTCAAGCATCTGAATTTTGATTACATGACCATGGGAATGCTGTAATGATTGTAAATGTGAAAAGTAGTCACTTTTTTTCAGTGATGTATCTTTCTATATGAACTGCTGTAAGTCGAGAACTAGCTGTACACAGATTGTCTAGACCAGGGGTAGGCAGCCCAAAATACTCAAAGAGCCACTTGGACCCGTTTCCCACCGAAAACAAAACACAGGGAGCCACAAAACCCTTTGGATATCTAAAATGAAGATAAGCACAGCCAACCCCCCATCCAATCAGAGCACAGCCAAGCCCCTAACCAATCAGGACACACCTCCACCCAATCAGAACACAGCCGAGCTCCCAGCCAATCAGTTCAAACCCCCACTGGCAGTTAAAAGGAAGAAACAGCTACAATCACACATTGCTCCTAGAAGCACGAAGCCAAAAGCACCAGCCTGAAGATGACGAATGGGACTTCATCGAAACGTCGCCAAGACACTTCAAATTCTGCGTGGGAGAAAACCCGAAGAACCAAAGACACACACACACACACACATATATGGATATTTGCAGTGTTATCTTTATTTTAGATATCAAAAGGGTCTCTCTCTGTCCCTCCCCCTTTCTGCCCTTGGTCTGCCAGTCTTCTTCCCCCACTCTGTGTGTGTGAGAGAGAGAGAGGCACTTGCGCTTCCCCCTCTTTCTTTCCTCTCCCTCTTTCTCCTCTCCTTTCCTCTCCCTTTCTTTCCTCTCCCTCCCTTTCTCTTTCCTCTTTCTTCTCCCTTTTTCTTTCCTTTCTTCCTCTTTTTCTCTTCTCTCTCCCCCTTTCCTCTCCCTCTCCCCTTCTTTCCTCTTTCCTTACTCTCTCCCTTTCTTTTCTCTTTCTCCCTTTCTCTTTCTTTCCTCTCTTTCCTTTCTTTCCTCTCTCCCTCTCCCTCTCTTTCCTCTTTCTCCCTCTTTCTACTCTCTCCTTTCTCTTTCCTCTTTCTTTCCTTTCTCCCTTTCTATTTCTCTCCCTCTTTCTTTCCTTTCTCTTTCCTCTCTCCCTCTTTCCTCTCCCTTTCTCTTTTCTTCCTCTTTCCTCTCTTTCTCCCTTTCTTTCCTTTCTCCCTGTATTTCTTTCCTCTCTCTCCCCCTCCCTCTCCTTTTCTTTCATCTTCTTTTCTCTTTCTCCCTCTTTCTCTTTTTTCCTCTTTCTCTTTCCTCTTTCCTCTCTCCCCCTCTCCCTCCTCCTTTCATCTTCCTTTTCTCTTTCTCCCTTTCTATCCTCTTTCCTTTCTTTCCTCTTTCTCTTTCCTCTCTCCCCCTCTCTCTCTTCCACTTTCCTCTTTCTCTTTCCTCTCTTTCTCCTTCTTTCCTTTCTCCCTCTTTCTATTTCTTTCCTCTCTCCCCCCTCTCCCTTTCTTTCATCTCCCTTTCTCTTTTCTTTCTCCCTCTTTCTCTCTTTCTTTCCTCTTTCCTTTCTCCCTTTCCTCTTTCCTTTCTTTCTCTTTCCTCTCTCCCCCTCTCACTCTCTCTTTCTCTTTCTTCCTTTCTCTTTCTTTCCTCTTTCTCCCTCTTTCTATTTCTTTCCCTCTCCCTTTCTTTCATCTCCCTTTCTCTTTCTTTCCTCTCCCTCTTTCCTCTCCCTTTTCTTTCTTCCTCTTTCCTCTCTTTCTCCCTCTTTCTATTTCTTTCTTCTCTTCCCCTCTTCCTCTCTTTCTTCCTTTCTCTTTTCTCTTTCTTCCTCTTTCCTTTTTCTCTTTCCTCTCTCCCTCTCTTTTTCTCTTCATCCTCCTTTACTAACAAAACCAGTTCACCTACCAAATCGTTTAACTTCCTCCCTTAGAGATGGGCAATGTGAATTCACCACATTCTGACAAAGAGAAATGCCAGCACTTCTTATCAATTCTGCTGCAGGGACGGCAAAACCTGTATGTTAGCAATATCTGCAGAGCTACAGTTCATCCGCACCCTCCTGAAAGGCTGTCCCATCCATTGCAATGTCACGCTTTGAAAGGCCCCTCACCCTCCGCCGCTTCAGGCTGACGGTGCCCAGCAGGGAGCCTCAGTAGCCGGCAGGGAAGGGAGGAGGGGAGGAAGAGAGAGACCATCTCCTCGCAGCTCACTTCCAATCCCAATGTTGTTAATCCTGCTTGGGATTTGGGACTGAGAAGGGGAAGATCCTGGCCCCTAAGCTGCAGGGACTTCCAACCACAGAGCTTGCTTGGCTCTGTTCCCAGCCAGCGCCGCGCACACGCAAAACAACAACAGCAACAAAATGCTGTGCTCGAGACTTGCCCGCCTGCCTGGCTCCCGGGCCTTGGTAGCCAACCATTTGAAGCGAGCAGTCTCGTCCGTAGAGAGAGGAGAGAGTGAGGGTGGATGAGCCGAATCTGTGGCAGTGATAACAAGGGTTCAGGAGATGCTAGCACAAAAGTTCTGCGTCTTTTGACTTATCTCGCCTTTCCCCCCACTGGTTCTTCGCCCGAACAAGTCACCCTCTCTCTCTCTCTCCTCTGCCCCCCCTCTCTCTCCAGATGAGAGAGAGAGAACGAAAGGCAGATGGCACCGAAGGGGCAGGGAGGGGAGGGGGGCAGGAGGCAGTAGAAGGCGCTGAAAGGCGCCCGGGACACCACGGACCGGACCGGGAAGATGCGTGGTGAGCTCGGCTGCCTAGGGAATGGCCCAGGGACAGCCCAGGAAGCAATGCCCCCCTGCTGCGGCCCGGCCCGGGGAGACATAATGGCTGGGTCGGCGGCCCGGGGACGGCGCAGGAAACTATGCCCCCCTGCCACCCAGCCTGGCCTGGGGAGATGTGTAGCCGACTCAGCGGCCCTGGGACGGCCCAGGGAGCAATGCCCCTGCCACTGCTGCCCCAGCCAGGACTGCCGCCAGGCCTGGGTAGACACGTGGTTGGCTTGGCGGCCCGGGGACGGTCCAGGGAGCGATGACACCACCGCCCCAGCCAAGACTGCTGCCCAGCCCGGCCTGCGGAGACGCGTGGCCGTCGGCAGCCCGGGGATGGCCCAGGAAGCGATGCCGCCACCCCAGCCGGGACTGCTGCTCAGTCCGGCCCGCGGAGATGTGTGGCTGGCTCAGCTGCCCGGGGACGGCCCAGGAAGCAATGCCCTCCTGCAGCCGGCCCAGCCTGGACTGCCGCCCAGCCTGGCCTGGAAAGACGCATAGCCGGCTCGGCGGCCCGGGGACAGCCCAGGGAGTGATGCCGCCGCCGCCCCAGCCAGGACTGCCGCCCGGCCCGAGCAGACATGTGGCCAGCTCGCCGGTCTGGTCCAGGGAGCAATGCTCCCGTCACTCCACTGCTGCTCAGCCCAGCCTGCGGAGATGTGTGGCCAGCTCAGCTGCCCGGGGATGCCCTCCTGCCGCTGCCCCAGCCTGGACTGCCGCCCGGCCCAGCCTGGAAAGATGCATAGCTGGCTTGGCGGCCTGGGGATGGGTCAGGGAGCGATGCCGCCGCCGCCCCAGCTGGGACTGCCGCCCGGCCTGGGCAGACACATGGCCGGCTCGGCAGCCTGGGGATGGCCCAGGAAGCAATGCCACCGCCACCACCGCCACTCCAGCCGGGACTGAAGCCTGGGGGGGGGGTGGCAGCAGGAGGAAGGGAAGGGGAGGAGGCAGCTCCGAAGCCGCAGGAGATGGCTCAAAGAGCCGCATGCAGCTCCGGAGCCGTGGGTTGCCGACCCGTGGTCTAGACAGAAAGGAAGTTCTTTTGTTAAAAATTATAACCAACACAGCTATTTCTTTCCAAATTCTGAAAGAAGGATGTTTCCAGCCTAAATGATTATACAAAAGGAGAAGGAGAGTTATTGTTTTAAATATCTACTCAGATCAGGAAAAGAAACATATTATATTTACAGTTCCCAAACTATCATGGTGCACTGGGGCATTGCAATGAACTCACAAAAGTGCCACAGGATTGTAAACTTTCAGCTTGAGATATAGTCGTTCATAATTTTGAACTAGGGCACTAAGAAAAAATTACTAAGACGTTAAGGATATCTTGAGCCAAGAAAGTCTGAACCATTTGAATTACGTTAATAAAATTCACATGGATTTTTTTAAGGCATTTGAGCCTCAAGATGGTTTCTAAAATCTTTATTCTCACAATTTCAAGGAAAGACTACAGAGCCAAGTGTCTTTCTTCCTCTTCCTATTGAGTTGTTTGAATTGGTAGCTCAATCTGTTAAACATGAGGTTTGATCCAAGCGTAAAGATTGCCCAGTGCAGAAATAGAAAATACTATACAAATAGCTTTTTTTTGTAAGGTCATCCTTCTGACTTTTTCCTCTGTGTTTGCATAGGCTTAAGTGTCAGTGTACTATAAAATATAATGCACTACAATTACATTATTTACTGGGTGACTTTTATGTGGCATAGAGATTTATGTTGTGAAAAATCATTGTCTGTTACAATGAACAGCTTTATTTTAATATTTATCTTAGATTGATAGATACTTAGATTAGACAAGCAAGCTTACAGTTGAGCATACTTGTTACGTAGGTTGCTCCTCTATCAGATAAGGTTCACTGTTTTATTCTGCAAGTCCTTCCTGATGCCCTTATCTATTATGTCTCCCTTTAGGTCATGCTCAACACTGAGCGGTTAATCAAGCATGCAGTGCAGGAAAGATTGGCAGTGACAGTGTGTATTAACAAGATTGACCGGCTGATATTAGAACTGAAGTTGCCACCTACTGATGCCTATTATAAGCTGCGGCACATAGTGGATGAAGTCAATGGGTTAATCAGGTACAGAAATGAGACTGCTTGTAATAGATAATGCTTGAATCCAGCTGCCTCAACATTTAATACAGTTATCAGTTCAGAACATCAAGCGTCCTTAAACATCAAACTTTTTAAATGTTGAATTTAGGAAGGTTCTATTTTATAATATATTATTTTTAAAAAACAATATATGATTTTAAAATTATACCTAGAATGTAATTCATTTTATGCTCATATAATTTTACTTCTTATTGCTGTAAACATTGTTTTTACATCTCAGTTTCATTGATTAAAATTTGTCTCTTAGTTGGCAGTTTGATATTAATTAATTCAAAAAAAACTTTTGGCAAAAGCTTTAATGTAGGTTCATATTTATCTTACTGTTTCTCTTGATGAAGTTGTTTGATTTTATATTTTCTTGTTTTCAGCATGTATTCCACAGATGAAAACCTGATCCTTTCACCTCTTTTGGGCAATGTCTGTTTTGCCAGCTCTCAGTATAGCATTTGTTTCACACTGGGTTCCTTTGCCAAGATATATGCTGACATGTATGGTAAGTGTTGGACAAAATAACTGTCAAGTATGTTAAGATATCCTCTTATCCAAAAATCCAATTGCAAAATCCAGATGTTCTTTATTCAAGTAAGTATTTGTTACATTTTTATTTTTTCAGTGTTGATGTGTGGATTGTCTATATGTATTTAGATTTATCAGTTGGAAATTTTGCATCACACTCAACAAACTCTGCAATAGAGGACTTCTATTGATAATAGAGCTGTATAGCTGAAGGTAGCAGAGACAGGAATCTGGTTTGTTGCTGTTCCAATCATAACTCCTAAGGAAAACTTTATTTGAATAAATAAATAATCCTTTTACGTTCCTCCATTGTCATAAAGTTTAGCACGTGTAGATTTTAAAGACTATGGCCTATATTCCTCACTATGATGCTCCCTGAGAAACAGTGTTGAGATTCTGTTCATCACTTAGTGAGCAGTATGTTCTCAGAAGTTCATCTCTATATTAAAATTTACAAGGTCTTGGTGGTATTTTATTCAGAATCTTTTAACTAGCTGTCCATCTGCCCATATTTTAAAATGAAAAACAAGTTGCAAAAGCTGCTGAGCAAAGATTTAGGAAATCTTTCAAACTAAAGTTCAGTTGATTACAAAATAATAGAATATTAAATTTTCCAAATGACTTTTGAAGCATTTTCCTTTGTATGTCTGCGCCTTTCTTTATTATCTTTTTTCCCCTTAACTCTTTGCATCCCATGTGTGAGAACACCTAAAGAACTATTATTGAATAAGAACTTTTTAAAAAATATATTTTATTGATTTTTTTAACATAATCGCCATAATATTTGGTAAACAGCATGTTGTCTGAGTTCATATTAAACAATCACTAACAGTTAGTTTCTATAATCTATAATCCACATAGTAGCTTTGCTAGATTTTCTCTTTTTCCAATAATATTCTCTTTGCCAACTTTGAATTAATACAATTCTTATTATTTTGATAAGTAACAATTAGGTATAAAGATTTTTCCAACATTTCTACAAATAATAATCACATCCATATAATGCTTCTTTTCTATCTAGTCATTTTGGTTGCCTCGTCATAAATCCTGTTTACAGTTCTTATTTAAATTTGTTTTCCCCACAGTATTCAAAACATTCTTACTAGTTCAGATTTTCTCAAAGTTGATTACATTTAAATATTTAAGTCTATTTTCTTTGTACAAGCCATCCCAACACTTTTACATTTATCATGTCTTAAAAAATAAAAAAGAAGAAAAAAAGAAAGAATAAAAAAATAGTATACTACTTAAAATACATATCCCTCTTAAACTAATATACATTTATTTCCAAAAAATTTCTGTTCTTTTTAACCATAATTAACCATATGTATAATATAAATATAAATGTCCTTTATATTAACCATCCCAAACATTTTTACATTTCTCATATGAAAAAAATGAAAGAAGAAAGAAAAAATACTATATTAGAACAGAGCAGAACAGAACAGAATAGAATAGAATAGAACTGGAAGGGACCTTGGACCTATACTGTCTCAAACAGATGAATGTGCACTCTCTTCTTAAAAATCTCCAGTGATTGAGTGCCCACAAGTTCTGGGGGTAAGCTGTTCCACTGTTCGATTGTCCTCACTGTCAGGAAGTTTCTCCTTAGTTCCAGGTTGCTTCTCTCTTTGATCAGTTTCCAACCATTGTTTCTCATCCTTCCCTGTTTGATGAATAAGATGACCCCCTCTTCTTTGTGGCAGCCCCTCAGATACTGGAATACTGCTATCATGTCTCCCCTATTTCTTCTTTTCTTTAGGCTAGCCAAACCCAAGCCCCGCAGCCATTCTTTATATGTTTTAGTCTCCAGGCCTTTACTCATCTTAGTTGCTCTTTTTTGATTTTTTTCAACTCTCAACATCTTTTTTGTGATATGGTGACCAAAATTGCCTGCAGTATTCCAGGTGTGGTATTCCAGGTAGGGTTTTATAAAGTGATACTAATATTTTGCGTGATCTTGATTCTATGCCTCTGTTTATACAACCCAGGATTGCATTGGCTTTTTTGGTTGCTGCTGAGTCAAGTGATTGTCCACTAGGACTCCAAGGTCCCTCTCACAATTATTGTTTTTGAGCCAGGTCTCACCCAATATGTTCTTGTACCTTTGATTTTTCCTGCTTAAATGTAAAACTTTGCTTTTCTCCACATTAAAACTCATTTTGTTGGATAGGGCCTATTGTTCAAGTTTGTCAAGATCTTTTTGGATCCTGAGTTTGTCTTCTGCACTTCGGGACGTGAAAACGGGTTGCCGTCATGCTGCAGGGTGCAAAAATGGGGCGCTGCCATGCCACAGGGCACAAAAACGGGCTGCCGTGGCACTGCAAAACACAAAAATGGCCTCTGCCGTGCTGTGGGAACAAAAACAGCACTGCGCCATGAAAAATGGGGCAGGGGCTAGCAAGTATCATGCTTTTGCAGAGCACGCCTGATCGTGGCCCAGTGCACATGCACGCATATAAAATGCTTCCCCCTCCCTTTTCCTCCGGTCCACCAACCGACAAAAGGTTGGTGACCTCTGATGTATATGGTACGCACATATACAAATATAAGCTCTTGGGCCATTATGATCTTCTGCACCTTCGTATATTGGTCTCTTTCGCCAACCAAACTACACACCTAATTTTCATAGTCTCCCAAGTCTGATCAGTAAGCAGCCTTACATTTGGAGTTGTAATACGTGTCTGCTATGTTCAGTTTCAGATAGTAATACAGTATTTCAAATTGTGATGGGTAGAGACAAGCAATTAATAAAAAAGATTCGAATGGGATGCTTTAAAATATAAACAACACATAGACTTTTAATTCCAGGTTGCTTCCTTCATTGAGGATGAAATATGGTCAGAGTTTACATCCATCATGAAGGGTTGCAACTTTTTGTGAATTGCCCAATTGTTTATTGAGGGAGAAATTTCAAGGTAGTCATAAGAAGAATTTGAATTCTATGATATCTTCAGACTTTTCCTCCTCAGGCAACAGCAGTTCCATTTTCATTGCAGCTCCTCATTAAGTTCTGCTTCATTTTCTCATTACATTAGAATGGAACCGAGACAGAAACTACTAGAAATTGGCTGTTGTACAGATTGTTAGAACTGAAATGAGATTCGACTTCTTTTTGCTTATTACAGGAGACATCAATTACCAGGAGTTTGCTAAGCGACTATGGGGAGATATCTATTTCAATACCAAGACGTAAGGAGCAGTTATTTTTATTTATCTGTTTATTTTATTAGATTTATATATTGACCAATAAACAATATTAAAAATGATTAAAGCATATATAGAAAAAGATAAAACATAGCAGCTCAAAAAAAATTTAAAAAATTGATCAACACAACAACAAATGGGCTTTGTTACACACGTGTGGCCCCAAGCTTGAATGCAGAACCAAGTATTCAAGGCTTTACAGAAGGCCAATAGCGACAGGGACATCTGATCTCAGGGTGGCGGGATGAGTTCTTGGAATAGGGCGGCATAGAAATCTAATAAATAATAATAATAATATTCCAGAGGCTGAGTGCCATAGCAAAAAAAGGCTCTGTTCTGGGCCCTGTTGGTGTATTTCTCCTGGTAGATTGAACTGGAGAATAAAATGAGGGCATTGTTGGGTTTTTGTTTTCCAATTACTTTAAGACATGGCTATAATGTTCCTGAACATATTGGTACAACACCAGAAGGTAGAAACAATTGGCCAGAGATAGTTTGGTATTTTTGCTGACATGGTGAGTAAGTAGTGAATGGATATCTCGGTCTATGAGGGGAGCAAAGGATTTTCTCTTCTGTAAATGCACATCCCTGCAGAATTGGGATGGAATAGATTAATAGAAATTGGAACAGAACAGAATAAAATAGAATAAAATTCTTTACTGGCCAAGTGTGATCAGACATATAAGAAATTTGTCTCCCGTGCATAAGCTCACAGTGTACATATAAACAGCAAGTAATGTCATAGGCCATAATCATAGTTACAATCAATCGTAAGTTACAAACAACAATAAATCATAAGAAACCAATAGGAGAAGATAGTAGGAAAGATGAGAAATAAGACTGCTGTGGAAATTAAGTGTTCAGCAGAGTGATAGCATTGGGGAAAAATGTCTAGTTGTTTTGGCATGCAGTGCTCTATAGTAGTGTCCTGAGGAAAGAATTTGAAATAGATTATGTCCAGGATGTAGATATTTTTCTCAGCCCTTTGGAAGACAGGCTGATTGCAATTGTTTTTTTTCTGCAGTCCTAACTATCCGTTGAAGTCTGTACCTGTCCTGTTTGGTTGCTGTGCCAAACCAGACAGTTATTGAGGTATATATATGTGAACAAATGCATTTCTGGTTATCCTGACAAGCAAATCAAACTGCTTTCTCAGGTATTCAGAACCTAAGTCATTCGAGGAGAGATTTTGATAGCTGTGGTTGCATTCCACCTTGCATCTAATCTCCAGTTTCAGTCATCTGATATTCAAGAGCAATGCATGAGGAGGGGAAATGAAATTGTAACTATTACTCTGATCGGTATGGTTGGGAGATTAAAATGGGGGCATTTTTGAGTTTTGTTTTCCAGTTACTTTGATACATGGCTAGAATTTTCCTAAGGCTCTTAGTACAACACCAAAATAGGATTTTTAACTGTCATGCATATTCAGTTATGTATAATTTTGTACATTCTAGGAGAAAATTTACTAAAAAAGCACCAACAAGTAGTTCCCAGCGAAGCTTTGTGGAATTTATTCTTGAGCCTCTTTACAAAATACTGGCCCAGGTATGTTCTTAACTCTGGAAAATGTATTCATGTTTTTGTTTGGGAATATTGGAAATATGCACTATTTTTACAATATGGCAGTCATGTCATTTCAAGAAGAAAGATGGAGCAGAAAAGAAACTTCTCCTTCATTTCCAAGAATAAAACATTTGTGATATTTGCCTCAAGCAGTTGTATACTTTACTTTGATATATATATTTAAAGCAGCAATATGACAGCCATCTGTCAGCAGTTGTCTGGTTATATCTAGGAAGGAGACTTCCAAAAACCCTTTTAGCTCTGGGATTCTTTATCTGACATCTGTTCCTGTTTGCATAAACTTCAGAAAATAAAATGTTTTTCTTCCTTAGTTCAAAAACTAATATTGCTTCCTATAGTGAGGGATAAACTAGTGAATAAAAACATTCCAGGAAGAGATATATATACAAAGCTTTTTAATAAAGCAAGCAGTTAAATGTTCTGATGGAGAATTGTTCTGTAGCAGCAGAAAAGACAACTTGCAATGTAGCAAACAAATTTGAGAGGATGCATAAATCTGGGTAGAAGAGGAAATTAAAAGACAGGTTGTTTATTTTAATATATTTTTATTTTAAAGCAATTTATAGCCAAAATAAAACTATTCAAATATAAGGTACTTTCAAATACATTAAAATTGCTGACAAAAGCATACATTATATTAAATATGCCTGAAAATAATACAGTAAATGTGTAACCACAGCATTTTTTAAAAAAAATATTACAGAATTAAAATGCCTGGGATAAATAATGAGCCTTTTACAAACACAGACAAGACAATGAAGATAATGCTGGTATACCTCAGTTGGGCTGGCATTACTGGGTCAGAAGACTAATACTGAAAAGGCCTACACCTGATTAGCCACATGTTGCATTTTAGCAGGAAGGGTAGCCAGAGCTGACCCTCTGAAGAGGATTTTGATATACAAGTTGGAGTGTAAACAAATTTACATTCCTTCAGTTATTTTAGATACTGTATCCCTTTACTTTATCTCTTCTCAGAAACAAAACTGCTTTTCTTGGTTTTATTAAAAAAAACAAAAACACAGCAGTCCTGGTGTAGCAGCCACAATTGGATTTGACAACTTGTTGAATTGACGGAGACTGTGCTTTCTGGCTGAAAACAGAGTGTGTGCATGGACTACCAGTGCAAGTGCATTGCTTCTTATGTATATTTCCCATTGTGTGACTACATATTCTCTTGTAATCCTTTCCTCTCCAATTTCTCTGCAAGGAGGTGAAAAAGAAAAACAACAGGTCATTATGACATAAATCAATTACAGTTCCCCTGATTAGCATAAAAGTAAAATTAGACCATATATTAAAGAAAGCTTGACAAGCATGAAGGCAAAGAATGTAAGGCAGTTTCTCTTCTATGGCAGTGTGCCAATTGTTCTGAAAGAGCTCCAGTTATATATTTTTATCTTTCCAGTGTTTAGTTATAGATAGTCAGTCTGCAGTCAGAAAAAATATCACTGATTTTTTTAAACAGAATATATGCATTGAGCCCAGAAATATAAGCAGCAAAGCAAACTACATACACATTAATTATTTGATTCATAACTTTTGAAATATCCAAGAACAACCCAGAACAAATGCAGAAAAAAACTATCACACATTGAAATATGTATCATTTTCTTTACAGCTATTCAAACATAAAAAGATTTTCTTATTGATACATGATAGTTTATTTTCTAAAAAAATGCCATCTATGAAAGAGTTTCAGAAGAAATTCTTTAACTTGGGCCAAAGAAGAAGCTACTGGTTTCTATTTCATTCCTTACTCTACTTTTGATAATTAATCATTTCGTTAATCTTTTATTGTAAATCATTTTCTAAGATCATTTTAGACCAGTTAGGAAGTAATAGTTTTTTCCATAATGTTTCATAATTTAGAAACAAGACTTTTACATGAATCAGGGAGGTTCAGTACCAGTTTTTCAAAATTTGTCCAGGGTCTACTTGCTTGAGCTTTATTTATGAATTAAAAAGAAATTATCTAAACAGTAAGTGGCGTAACCAAGTACAGCTTAGAGGACTTCATTCATCAGTTATCATCTTTAAATCAATAGGTTTGCTGGAACAACAGAAGCCCTTCAGTCTATAATAGTTTATTGGTCCTTGGCTTAGAAAATAAAGTGACAGAAACAGGAAGAGGGAAGTATGGGTCATATTCATATTGTCAGTGTAAATCACATAGTCATTCCTTCCAATGAATATAATCTTCACTACTTGCATCTTTTATTTATTGTTCTACATCCATTTTGCACAGGTAGTTGGAGATGTAGATACCACCTTGCCTCGAACTTTGGATGAACTGGGAATTCATCTGACCAAGGAAGAGTTGAAATTAAATATCCGCCCCCTCTTGAGGCTTGTGTGCAAGAAATTTTTTGGAGAGTTCACAGGTAAAATTAATTATATTTTTCCTAACTGCCTAAATCTTCCCAGGCTAAGGATAGCTAAACATGTGTTGCAATAACTATTCAGGGTAATTTGAGAAGACAGCACTAGAGAGAATCCTTGATTTGAGACAAAAGATGTTCCTGAGTAAGCTATTTTATTTTTTCCTGGAGAAAGAAGGGCAGCTTGTTTTGGATGTAAGCCTATCCCTGATGTTACATAGTGTTTTTAGCTCATTAAGTGCCCTTGGGGCAATCACTTTCTCTCAGCCTAATCTCAGAGTTGTTAGGATAACATGAATTTAACTGGCATATAACATGAACTTTAAAAAAAAAAATTAAGTGTATTATCCTGGAGATCTCAGTTGTACTGTCTGCTCATTACTGTACCATTTATAGATTAAAAGAATTGTTATTAGAGTGGGGATTATAGTAATAACATACTGCTTGTGTTAGTTTATGTATTCAAAAATTTATTAGGCTCCTTTCGGAATACAAGATGGTTTTCAAAATATTTTAAAATACTAAAAAATAACATACAAATCAGAACATTAAAAGGAACTGTATAGGTGCTAAACTTCTAATAACTGCAGAGTGATTAACCTAATATGGAATGAAAACTATTCCATTGATTCTTTAAAGTTGAAATGCTATACATAACAGTATATTGAAGGAGAATTTATATATGCTGCAAGGTGTTATTTCTCTTGTGTATATTGAATCCCCTGCATTTTTATTTTAATTTCTGATTTCTTTAAATATGAATGTTGATTTATTTCTTATTCTATTTACAGCTCTTATATTATTTATGATTCATTAAAATACAAAATACTACTGCAGTCAAAATCTTTTAATCTTAAACTCATACATAAGAGACTAATGCCCAGGTGAACACAAACAATTTAGTTTTACTTTGGAAAGATTATCGAGTGCCAAGAATGCACTCATCTGTACAAAATGATGATGATGATGTTAGAAGGGGCCTTGGAGGTCATCGAGTCCAATCCCCTGCTCAGGCAGGAAACCCTATATACCATTTTAGACAAATGGTCATCCAGTCTCTTCTTAAAAACTTTCAGTGTTGGAACATTCACAGCTTCTGGAGGCAGGTTGTTCCACTGATTAATTGTTCTGTCAGAAAATTTCTCCTTAGTTCTAGGTTGCTTCTCTCTTTGGTTAGTTTTCATCTGTTGCTTCTTGTCCTGCCTTCAGGTGCTTTGGAGAATACCTTGACTCCCTCTTCTTTGTGGCAGCCCCTGAGACATTGGAACACTGCTATCATGTCACCCCTTGTCCTTCTCTTTATTAGACTAGACATACCCAATTCCAGCAACCGTTCCTTACATGTTTTAGCCTCCAGCATTCCATGGTTGGGAAAGGATAAATGGGTTCACTGTAAGGAAGGTTTTTTCTCTTCTAATCAAAGAATCTGAAGATGAATCTTATCAGAAAATAATGCAGGGAATGGACTGGCGTGAAATGAGGTGCATCCTCAATTATTTATATTTTAGATAATTTTAGAACTTTATATCCACGCATCAGTTGGTCCTAAACATCATTATAAACTGAAAGCTTCTAGTTTTATAAACTGGAAGGTATTATAAATTTAAATTTATAAATTATAAACAATATAACCTCAGCTTAAATAAAGAAAAAAATTAAGTTGCTGTTCTAGAACAGATGCTATTGTGTAAAAAAAATCATACAGTTGAACATAATAGGTATTCTGGACATGAAAGAGACTATAATCCAATGGAAAATTAGAAACTGGCAGAAGCTTCCATCTCTGCCTTTTCCAAATATGGATGTATTGCTGTTTCATTTACCTTTGTTCTTCCAGGTTTTGTTGATATGTGTGTGCAACACATCCCCTCCCCTAAAATAGGGGCAAAGACCAAGATTGAGCATACTTATACAGGTGGAGTTGACTCTGATCTAGGAGAGGCCATGAGTGAATGTGACCCTGATGTAAGAGTTTTATTTACTCCTTTGTATTTAGCATCAGTCTGCTTTGTGCAGTTGTGCTTGAGTAGCATTTTGTTTATTTTATTTTAATACACTATTATTATTACTAAATAAAAATAAAAATAACAGAAGAGAAGGGAAACAGGTATTAAACTGGACTATTACCTTTCTCAAAGCAGCTATGTGTAAGTTGCTTGTTTCACTTTAGCAGTTTTTTATTCCATTGCAAATTATGTAAAATATTTGCTGAATCTCAGTGGCAAAATATAATGAAATTCATTGCTCCTTTAAAGCAGAGGCCCCAATCTTTTGGGCACCAGGGACTGGTTCTGTGGAGAAAGATTTTTCCGCGGACCAGAGAAGGCATCGTTTTGTGTGCTGCCTGCATCCAGCGGATGGGGCTTCACTTGTTTGTGCGGCCCAGTTGCTGATATGCAGCGGCCCAGTGCCAGTCCACGGACCAGGAGTTGTGGGCCCCTGCTTTAAAGTATAGTGTTTTAAATTGTATATGTGCTGCATCTACAATTTGGAAATCAGTTTTCTGAGGAATGTGTGCAAAAATTGTTTTAAACTGTGTAATTACCAGTCAGTGTTTTCTACCTCATCCTTTTGTTAAGGGACCAGTTGGGCGGAAATGGCTTACAGTAGTCCATTTTAAATGCCTTGGCTTCAGGTGTAGCATGTTATTTCTCTCAGAAACATGGAGTCTGTATAAAAGCTATGTAGGGTAGCAAATTTTAGTCACATGCTTGTTCCAGTGATGAATAAAGAGGATCAGGATGCAGGGATTGTTGAAGAGTGAATGAGGCTATGATTTGCTAGGAATTGATGAAAGCTAACCATCTGCAACAGGCATATGCCCAGGGATTTTTTTTAGATTCCACCCTGAAGAAAGGTATGAATGTCCCAAGGCACAAACATATTTATATTTGAAAAATGAAGCATCCCAACATCAATGTATGGTTTGTTTTGTGTACCAAAGGACCATTCCCACCAGACTTAACAGGATTACAGTTTCCAGGCTTCTTTCATAAATGGATCCTTCAATTCAGAATACCACAATCCTATAAGATAAATAGGCTATTTAAGTGATACCAGCCTTGATAATGAGCATTGGCCATTCAAAATCTCTCAGATGCAGCCTTGGGATTCAGTAAACCAAAATGTCACTGTGACTATTGGTTTCAAGATTTGTATAATGATGATGATGATGATGATGATGATGATGATGATATTTAAATAAATTATATATGGTAAATCAAAGGGCGATTTTTACCAAAAACATTTTTTTAAAGGGTCCACTTATGTGCCACACCACAAAAATGTATAGTACAGATGATGGGGTCCAATTCCATGCATTTGGCAGGGTGTTAAGTGGAACCATCCATGCAGAGCAACCTGTCAAGGTACTTGGAGAAAACTACACTCTAGAAGATGAAGAAGATTCACAGATTTGCACTGTGGGGCGCCTTTGGATCTCTGTAGCAAGGTAAATATTTCTTAGAAATGTTTTTTTCTTTATTTATTTGTATCCCACATTAGAATTTATTATATTATTACTATGCTGTAATAAACTGCCCACAGTCACTTAGATGAGATGGGTGGTATCGAAATTAGATAGATAAAATAGATTAGATAGATAGATAGATAGATAGATAGATAGATAGATAGATAGATAGATAGATAGATAGATAGATAGATAGATAGATAGATAGATAGATAAAATAGACAGACAGACAGACACAGATAATAATATCAAGTTTTCCAATGGTGGTTGAGAATGTTAGTTAGTCTTTAATGGTATTTGACTAATCCACACCTATTGCTGAGCATCCTTCTCAGGACTCTCTTCCTTCTTTCAGCCAATTGAAACTTTTTACTTCTGAAAGGAAGAAAATTGCTTTTGAACGAAAGTTTTGTTATATTTTTCAGGGTGTTTCCTGACCTATACCCACACAGCTTTAGGTGCTCTTCAATATTACCTATTATATTTAGGGTTTTCCCCCCTCAAGTAGTAAGGGATGTTCACCTGCTTTTTCCTGAATGTTCTGGGAGCCTGACATGGAGGACCAAGAATGATACAATTACAATAATTATTTACTTAAGAATCTATTTTTGAAGATTTCACATGCAGGGTTTTTAAAGTTATATAATTGTATAATAATCTCTTTAGCCCTTTTAAAAGAGTTTGGAATTTCTAGTCAAAGAAACTCCGCTAGAATAACCTTGTGATCATGAATCAATGAATATTATAGATGCATTAACTGATGTCTTCTTTCAGGTACCATATAGAAGTAAATAGAGTGCCAGCTGGTAACTGGGTGCTTATTGAGGGAGTAGACCAGCCTATTGTGAAGACAGCCACCATCACTGAGCCCAGGGGCAATGAAGAGGTATCAAAGTTAATATAAAGTTGTTATCATAGATAGTGAGAAAAACAATGTTCCTGATATTCATTTGCTTGTCCCTTCATTATGATTATTTTTAGCTTAATGTAACAAACTATCAACCTTGGTTTGGTATGCATTTTGTATATTAAGTAAAGCAAGATATTGAGGATTAGTAAATAATTTTGTTAGCTGGTTAGATACAACTGAAATAAAATATAGTGTGTTTTTCTGTCTCTCAAAGTAGCACTACATAATATTTTTTAGCTCCATGGTCATTTCCCATTTCCTCCAACTCCAATTAGCTCCAATCTTTACCCCTTTTCATTCTGGTATTAAAGCTCTCCCCCTTTGAAAAAGCTATTTTTGTGGAGAGCATGGGTGAAAAAAAACTATAGTATTTTGCATGGAAGACTGAACCATGAGATGAAATTCACAAACCTTTTTCTTAAAGAATTATTCTTGAAAAAGGCACAGAAGTTCTAGAAATATTAAAGCAATGGGAGAAAATTTTTCTTCCTGCTTTTTTTCAGATTTTTCCAAAATTCATATCTGTAGTCTTGGCTCCTTGCCAAGTTCTTAGATTTGTTAAGGCACCCGTGGCACTGCATTTATTTTCAGCTCTATGAGCAATGTTAGTCTAGTAAATGCTCTTCCTTATTGTACTCAGAATTAAAAATTTTGGCTCCATCCCATTATGATGAATAATTTCACATTCTGTGATTACCAGCATAGAATCAAGCATCATTTTGTCTTAGCAGATTAATGGTTTCTCATCATTTATATTCATGCTATCCTGGACATTTTTGTACCATGTTCCCCTGAAAATAAAACCTGACAAGTTTGACATGTTTGCCCTACAAGATAATAAATCTCTTCTACGGGTTTCATATGTCCTAGGACACAGTAGGAAGCCTTGGTTTCCAGATATGTCAGGCCAGTGGATATAGTAGTGGATATAGTAGTGGGCATTGTACAATGTTATTTGAAGGCCCAAGGTTCCATGTTTTTACAATAAGAAAAGATACACAATGTTTTTGGAGAATTGGGAGGTAAATATTTACCATCAAAGCTCTTTGGAAGAGTGCAAATGTTATGAATTATAATAATTACCTGTTTTGTTCAGGCTCAAATATTCCGTCCCTTGAAGTTCAACACCACATCTGTGATCAAAATAGCTGTGGAGCCTGTAAATCCATCTGAGCTACCCAAAATGTTGGATGGCCTGCGGAAAGTCAATAAGAGCTATCCCTCTCTCACTACCAAGGTGCATGTTCAGTTCAGAAAGTTGACAGAGGGGGGGAAACAGTAAATGGAAATGTAAAAAAAAAGTGGCAGATTGTAACATTCACTAGCTAAACAGGTAGTTCTCAATTAGTAAACCCTTGTTCCACAACTGTTTGAAGTTGCAACAGCACCTGACAGGTGGAACTTACTATTGATCTCAAAGTTCTGGTCATTGCACTACCCCATTGGTCATGTGCTCCAAACTGCTGGCTTGGCAACCAGCTTACACAATGATTGCAGCATTCCATAGTCACCAGATCACCATTTGGAGGCTTCCCACAAGCAAAGTGAATGAGGAACCTGGAAGGAAGGTTGCAAGTTTACTCCTGCTGCTTTTTCTCCCATGGAACTCCCTACAAAGAATGTGGTCCCAAGGGTCCTGTACTCCATAATGCACTTCCACCACAGCAGCCTGCCTCCGGCCCACACACATTTATGCAGTGACTCAGCATCCCTTCTCCAGCCTGCATGGACTCGCATAGCATTTCCCTATCTCACTCCCTAGTACCCACCCACCCTCCGACCTGCTTGTGAGTCATCAGATACTTGTAATTTCCAACCAGCTTTCCCATTTCCTTTGCTTTGGGGAAGCTGGCAGAAAATTGCAAGTCCCAAGTTGCATATGAGGCCCTCATTTAGCAACCAACAATTTTCACTTGACAACAGCAACAGGCATTGCTGGGATTGCTATCAAACAGTGCAGAAATTCTGGTCCCAATTATCATCATTAAGTGAGAACTATCTGTATAGTGAAATTTAAATTCCTGCCCCAATGAAGAAATGTTAATACTTGGAGAACTAATTTGATAATAGTTAAATTGACTTAGTTTTGGAATATGTTTCAATAAGAAGTTAACATGGGAAGCCTGTGGCAAAGAAAGGTCTTGTGGCAGGTTAGCGTTTTTATTTGTTTTTGGTATGTTTCTACTGGACACACTCATCATACTGAAAGTCAGGACATGCTTTGTGTGCAGCAATAGTAACTGGTTTTTCTCTGAAATTTTCTAATGGGCCTTTAACATTTGACATATTTCTGTGTATTAAGTCTTTTCTTAAAATTCATATGATCAATCACTAATAGCCATTTCTTAGTCCAAGATTCTGGGCTGTTGTCAAGATTTTCTCCATAGAGGCAAATAATGGCTAAGGTATTTCTTTTAACTAACATCCATCATTCAAATATATGTTGCTGTTGAAAAAGAAGATTTAATTTAGCTGTCTATACAGGCCCTCACTAATCTGCATGTCACATGACGACAGTTGAGAATTCAGGGAATTGAAGTCCATGCATCTGAATGATGCCAAAACTGGGAAAATATTTAATTTCCATATCTTGTTTCTGTCACTATAGCTAGGTAAGGCTGGTAATCTATTTATTTTCTTATATTTTATGTTCTATCTGTGCTTTATCCAGGTGGAAGAATCTGGGGAACATGTGATCTTGGGAACAGGAGAACTTTATCTTGACTGTGTAATGCATGATCTTCGGAAAATGTATTCAGAGATTGATATCAAGGTACTAATAATGCACCCGCAACAAAATACAGTGATAGCATGCACACAGTAATGTAATCCTGCAAATGCCACTCACACCTCAACATCTGTATTGCACGTACATAAATGGTGGCCCCAGCATGATGACACTGTTATATGCCTCTTAATCTCCTCTCTTATATATACCTGGAAATACAAAGATGTTTGCCTTTTTAATACTATCCCTGAATTTGACTTCAATATGTGGTTTTTCCTGGGTCTTCCCATTTAAAATGACTTGGGGGAAATTGAATTATGGGCTCTCTACCTATTCTCATAATTTGTTTTTCAAAGGTAGCTGATCCTGTGGTCACATTCTGTGAGACAGTTGTGGAAACATCTTCCCTGAAGTGTTTTGCTGAGACACCCAATAAGAAGTAAGATCTTTGATGAGAATCTAAAAAATGAGTCAATATAAAGACTATTGTTTGCTGTGCTCAAAATGATCTGGAAACATTCAAGAAGCTATTTACATACTTATTTATGTTTCCTGTCTTTAAAATCCCTCAAATGAATTGGGAAAGAATTGATTTGGAAAAGTATTTTTGTAGGCCTATACATTGAACTACAAAAACCATTTTAAATCCTCCCTCATCACAGGTATCCAGATTAGTAAGTTATTTCTATTCCATCTTTGGGTCAAAATATTTTCTCTCCAGTTATTACAGTTTTTCAACAGTATACAATATAATATTGCCTAGAAAAAAGCAGAGTAGCAGTAAGATATTCTGAAATGCCCACAGGCCCTCTTACTCATAGTTGTTATTTGACTCCTTTCAGTAAATTTCAAAAAGAGAAGAGGACTGCATAGGTTTGCAGATAATCTATTGAGAGCCACATTCTTGCAGTAGGTTACCCCAAGTATGTGGTGCCATCTCTTTGTCATTTTCCCCATTATTCTGTTCTCCAGCACTGGGAGATGGAGAATGCACCTATGGGTTATGACTGTATTCCTGCCCTATCAAATCAAGTCATCCAAAGCTGCCACGCCCCTTTCCTGGACCTTATCCCCAGATTTGACTTGATTTCGCCCAGGAAGGACATGAAGCGTGGCTCCTAGGCAGATACAGTCACCATTGGTGAATTCTCCTCTAATTAGAAATTCTTGTTAGGTAGAGAGTTGCAGGCTAAACTAGAACAGTAAATAGGCTTAAGCAGAGGTTGGGAGCTTGCTCTCCTAGCCTCCTCACACATCTCCCCCCATTGGATTCTCCTCCACCCCCTCATCAAACCGTAAGTACCCCGGTTGGCGCGGGGGAGGACGGAGGGGGGGGCGAAGGGGAGGGGGGGTCCCCTCACCCTTCGTCGCCGTTTCCCCCCTCCGCAGGGGAATCGCGGGGGGGATAGCCCCGGCGCCGATCAGCGGATCGGCGCCCCGAACGCTGCGTGGTCTCCCGGCTTGATCTCAAGCCGCTGTGCAGGAACGCCGACCAGCTGTTCGGCGGCCACGCGGCCCTAGAGGAAGCCTGCGCCGACCAGCTGATCGGCGCCGGAGCAACGCGCGGCCGCTGAGAGCCCAGGGTAAAGCCGGCCAGCAACCCGGCGGCCTCTCGCTCGCGGACCTGGGGGCAAAGCCGGCGCCGGCCAGCTGATCGGCGCCGGAGAGCCGCGGCCTGCCGCCGGCGTAGAAAGGCCGCACTGGGCAGCGGAACCGATTTAAGATCGGTTCCGGGCGGCCGCGGCCATTGGACACGCGGCCGCAGCTGGAGAGAGATTGCAGCCGACCAGCTGATCGGCGCCGGAGCAGCCGCGGCCACTGGCCACGTGGCCGGCGGCTGGAACAAAGCCAGCGCCGATCAGCTGGGCGGCGGTGGGGCGGCCCACCGCCATTGATCACGCGGTCGGCGGCTGGAACAAAGCCAGCGCCGATCAGCTGGGCGGCGGTGGGGCGGCCCACCGCCATTGATCACGCGGTCGGCGGCTGGGACAAAGCCAGCGCCGATCAGCTGGGCGGCGGTGGGGCGGCCCACCGCCATTGATCACGCGGTCGGCGGCTGGAACAAAGCCAGAGCCGATCAGCTGTGCGGCGCTGGGGCGGCCCGCGGCCATTGAGCACGTGGTCTGCGGCTGGAACAAAGCCAGCGCAGACCAGCGGATTGCCGCCGGAGGCCCCACGCGGGGGGTTTCAGCCAAGAGACCCGAGCAGCCGCTCAGAAAGCGAGCGAAGAGGGAAGCTGAGCGGGCCACAGCGGCTGCTTTAAGCCACGTGGCACGAGCCCGCAACCCCTCAGGCCGGGCACAGCCTCAACTCCGTCCACAGACAGGACAGCGGGCCCCAGACAGGACACCAGGCCCACTGGGCTCCGCAGCCAAGCCCACCTAGGGAGTCCAGATATAACTAGGCCAGCCCGTACACTTAAACTCCCATCCCAAACTTGGTGTCTCCCATTGTCCGATCGTTAGCTCCCTGGCCTTTTGGATCTTGGGTCCACTCGGAGTCCAGGCACCCCCATCAGCGTGCCTGTCGTTATCCGAGCACCTGGCCTGACCCTTAGATCTTGGCTCCACTCGGAGGTCAGGCACCAACATTAGCGTGTCTGGCGTTATCCGAGCAACCCTACGTGGATCCCAGGCGCCCCCCCCACAGTGGGCTTGCGGTATCCAAGGGTTCCCTTCTAGCGGACTGCAGGCGCCCCCCATAGTGTGCCTGCCCCATCCGTGCACAGCCGTAGTGGGCCCCCAGCCATCCAGGCAGTGTGCCGCCCTTACCCACTCTTAGGCTGCCCCTGGGTGCCAGGAGCCCCTCCCGCGCACCTGTGACAACCCAGGGGGCTACACCTCCTAGATACCCGGGACCCCCTCTCGCGCCCCGGCGATATCGGAGTATGGAAGAGGCTACCTCGCCTTCTTCAGGAGCCCCACCGTCCTCATCAGGTCAACCTGGTCTGGAAGGCAATAGCAGGTCGGCAGCCAAATCTAGCGTTAGATCTGCCACTATGACCTCTAAGAGAGCAGACAGACAGGACAAGAGGAGACACCAGGCATTGGAAAGGGAGTTTTCCAAGGCGCAGAAAAAAGCAAAACTAGCGCCGGAAGCACCTTTGGGCCCGTCTACAGACGACCCTCAGGCCATGGGCAACGAGCAAGCGACCCTCCCAAATGAGGATCGCCTGGCTCTGCTTATCGCCCAGGCAGGGGAGCGCGCCCTAGAGGCCAGAACACAGGCACCCGTGACTCGGAAACGCAGCCCTCACCGAGAGACGTGGGTGCAGGATAGTCCCACATCTCCCTCAGCCTCTCAGGCCTCGGAGGAATCATACATAGAGGAGGAAATGGCGGAACAGGGGGTGCCAATGTCTGACGAGGAGGAGGACCCACCGGAGACTCCCACCTCCAAGGGGCTATTCAACCCCTCCTCCTTCCTGACCTTGCTGCGCAAGGCTGCCTCCACCGCACACCTGGGGCCCGAAACCCCAGCGGCAACAGGCTCCGACCTACAGGAGACTGATGCAGAGGCACACCCCAGCTTCGTGGAACCGGTCACGACCAAGCATCACATCCCCTGTCCTGCCATGTTCCTGAAAGCAATCAAGACACAGTGGAAATCACCGGCCTCTCTTCCCACGCCGAGCAGTACCGACAAAAAGCTGTTCGGCGTGGCTCCAAAATTGGAAGAGACGCTGGAGGTACCCACAGTGGACGAACCCCTAACGCCCCTAGTGTCGTCCACCACCTTCTCAGGAGACCTAGCTGAGGCCCTCAAAGGTGAGGATCACAAGGGCGAGGCCACGTCCCACAGAACGCACCAAGCAACCGCTTGGGCAATCAGAGCGTCCACCTCCGCTTCATTCTTCATCAGGGCCGCCCACGGTTGGCTCCAGGAGCTCCAGGGAAAGATCCCGGTGGAGGACTTCCGCACGCAACAGGATCTCAGTAAGATTGTGGCGGCCGCAGAGTATGCAGCAGATGCAACTCTCCAGGCCGCTCGGTTCTCATCCAGAGCTATGGCTTCCAACATCACTTGCTCTGGCTGAAACACTGGCAGGCGGACTCTAGGTCCAAGTGGAAACTCGCAGCGGCACCATACCAAGGGGGAAAGTTGTTCGGGGACGCCTTGAACCCCTATACAACAGAGAACAAGGACAAACGCAGGGTCCTAAAACACGTGTTTAGGAGGATGGACAGACGTCCTGGAGCCTACCCACGGCGGCAGCCCTTTCGGGCCGGAGCCAGGTACAACCAGTACCAGGCATCCCAGGCCTTCCCGGCCAGGCAGGACAGACAGGACAGACAGGCAGACAGGCAAAGCCCCAGACCAAGACAACAGCCGCAGGGCAAGCGGCCCTTTCGAGGCTCCAACAGGCCCTTTCGACGATCAAAATGACACCTCATCAGGACCTCCCATCGGGGGCAGACTCTCCCTGTTCGCTCACCAGTGGGAGGTCACCACCACAGACGCATGGGTTCTCAACATCATCCGCCAGGGCCTCTTCCTAGAATTTGTCTCCACCCCCCCAAACCGGTTCCTCCCTTGTCCAAACCCTCGCAACCGAATAAGAAGGAGGTTGATGGACGAGGCAGTAAACCATTTACTCCACATACGGGCCGTGGAACCAGTTCCGCTGGACCAGAGAGGTCAGGGATTCTACTCCATCCTCTTCGTAGTCCAAAAGGCATCAGGGGGATGGAGAGCCATACTAGACCTCAAGGGACTAAATTACCACTTGGCATACCACAAATTCAAGATGCAAACGCTCCGATCAATCTTGGGAAGCATCAGAAAGGGAGACCTCCTGACATCTGTCGATCTCACGGAGGCGTACCTCCACATCCCAATCTCTCTGGCCCACCGACGGTTCCTCCGGTTCGCCTACAGGGGGCGCCACTTTCAGTACAGGGCGCTCCCATTCGGCCTGTCCTCCGCCCCAAGGGTCTTCACCAAGATCCTGGCAGCCCTAGCAGCCAGTCTACGGATGGTGCCGATCAGAGTCCAGTGCTACCTGGACGACATTCTAATTCAGTCCGCGTCCACCCAGGCCGCCGAGTCGGACCTGCAGACGGTGGTAGGACTACTCCAAAGCCACGGGTTCTCCGTAAATTTTTCCAAAAGTCACCTAATCCCCTCAACAAGGTTACTCCACTTCTGCGCCATCATAGACACCGTAGAGTGCCGGGTCTACCTATCCCAGGAACGCCGGGAAAGCATAAGGAGCTTGATCCTCCAGATTCGCAGGAGTCGATCAGTAACATTGGCCAGCCTATCCCAACTGTTAGGGAAGATGATTTCGGCCATCGCAATAGTGCCTTGGGCCAGGCTTCACTCCAGGGAACTTCAATGGTTCCTGTTGCCTTTCCAGAAGCAAAATCTCAGCGCCTCACCACAGAGAGTTCGCCTCCCGCCAAAGGTACTACATTCCCTCAGATGGTGGCTATCACCAACCATAAGCAAAGGGTCAGACTTCAGGGAGCCGGACCGCATAGTACTCACCACGGACGCCAGCCTCTTCGGCTGGGGAGCGCACATACAGTCACAGTGGGCACAGGGCCGGTGGTCCAGGGCGGACCTCCGCCACAGCATCAATTGGCTCGAGTTACGGGCCATCCACCTGGCCCTCCGTCACTTCCAGGATCAAGTGGCACGACGACACGTCCTGGTCCTCACCGACAACGTGACAGCCAAGGCTCACGTAAACCGTCAGGGGGGCACTCGGTCCCAAAACCTCATGGCAGAGGCTCTCCTCCTGGGGACCTGGGCAGAACACAACCTAGCTTCCATCAGGGCCGATCACATATCAGGGGAAGCGAACACCCAGGCCGACTTCCTGAGCAGAACAATAGTAGACCACTCAGAGTGGCGACTTCACCCGAGGATCTTCAAAGAGATCTGCCACTGATTCGGCTTGCCACAGGTGGACCTCTTTGCCTCCCCACACAACGCCCAGCTGCCCCGATTCTTTTCCCGTTTCCACGACAGGAGGGCGGAACAAACAGACGCCCTCCGGAGCCCGTGGCCACAGGGTCTTCTTTACGCCTTCCCCCCCTGCCCCTCCTCCCAGCAGTGATACGCAAGATCATCAGGGAACGAGCAGTGGTACTCCTAGTGGCCCCCCATTGGCCAAGGAGACCATGGTTCGCCGACCTGGTGAGTCTTTCCCGGGCGGAACCCTGGAGAATTCCCCCGGAGCGGATGGCACTCAGTCAGGGAGCCATTCACCACCCAGATCCCCAGTGGCTCCAGTTAGCTGCCTGGCACTTGAGCGCTCGATCCTGACGGAGGAACTCTGTTCCCCGGGGGTCATAGCAATAATACAGACCTCCCGCCGTCCCTCCACCAACCGCATCTATGATGCCTCGTGGAAAAATTTCCAATTGTGGTGCTCCAGGCGGCGGCAGTCGCTTGGGGAGCTCACAATCGCCCATATTCTGGACTACTTGCTAGCCGGACTCAACAGGGGCCTGGCCCCAAACACACTGCGCAGACAAGTGGCAGCCCTGGCAACGGTGCTCACATGCGACTCCGCAGAGACCCTGAGTCGCCATCCCCGTATCAGGTCCTTCTTAAAAGGAGCCTCCAACGCCAGACCACCCACGGTACACAGGTACCCCTCATGGGAGCTACCACGGGTCCTCCAGGCCCTCACGCGGCGGCCCTTCGAACCCCTAGCGACATGCGACGTGCGCTACCTGTCCCACAAGGTGGCGTTCCTAGTGGCGATTACATCCGCACGACGCATCTCCGAATTAGCTGCGCTCTCAGTCAGGGGAGACTTGTGCGTCTTCCATCAGGATAGGGTGACCCTGCGTCTGGACCCCACCTTCATCCCGAAGGTAAATTCCCTATTCCATAGATCGCAGGACATAGTACTACCGGATTTTTGCCCCAATCCATCTAACGATAGGGAGCGGCAGTGGCACAGCCTCGACGTACGTAGGGCGCTGAAGCGCTACATTGCCCGTACAGCGGAATTCCGTAGGTCCGAGGCTCTGTTCATATCGTTCCACCCCTCTTATAGGGGTCAGAAAGCATCCTCCTCCACAATTGGCGTGTATAGCCGGGGCGTATCAGGCGGAAGCCTTGCCAGTCCCAAGAGGGATCACGGCACACTCCACACGAAGTGCAGCTACCTCCGCGGCCTGGGACACACAGGCATCCATCGAGGAGGTATGCAGGGCAGCTACATGGACTACACCATTACCTTTCATTAGAAACTACAAGATCGATAAGTTTGCCTCGGCCGAAGGCGCCTTTGGCCGGAGAATTATCCAACAGGTTATTCGCCAAAGTGCCACACCGGACCAGTCTATTGCCCACCCTTAGGGACAGTAGGCTTTGGTAGGTCCCATAGGTGGATTCTCCATCTCCCAGTGCTGGAGAAGGGGCGTTGTCTTACCTGAACGCCTTTCTCAGCACGGAGATGGAGAAGCCACCCCCACCCTGGTAGGCCAGATAGGCCTAGGATTAGCATAGTAGAAGGAGCCACGATGTCGCACAGTCATTCAAGGGCTACGCTCGCGTCAAACCTGGGGATAAGGTCCAGGAAGGGGGCGTGGCAGCTTTGGATGACTTGATTTGATAGGGCAGGAATACAGTCATAACCCATAGGTGGCTTCTCCATCTCCGTGCTGAGAAAGGCGTTCAGGTAAGACCGCCCCTTCTCACTAAATTGCTGGAGAAGGATTGATAGTTTAAAGTGATTATTTCTAATTAGCTCAATGCATATGTGTAGCCTGAGGAATGCAGACTACTTTTTTAAACTCAAAAAGACTTCAACCAAATGAAGAACCCCAGTTCACCTGCAGGTTCCAAGGGTTGAGTAAAAATTAAGTCAGATTCTTCCTTTTTATAATAATTTCAAATGGAAAAATAGTTCTGAGTAAAGAAGCTCCAAATTGACATTTATCAATGCCTTCATTTTAGAAAATATCCCGTCTGCCCTTTTTTTCCTTTGTTAGCCAAATAACATTTGTATCTTTGTTCAGAAACAAGATTACAATGATTGCTGAGCCTCTAGAAAAGGGTCTGGCTGAAGACATTGAGAATGAAGTTGTACAAATAACATGGAACAGGTATGAAACTTCTAGAGACCTGCCAAGGTGGGAGAATTCATGAAGTAAATAACTCCTTTAATTTTGACCCATTGGTCCAGCTTTACCACTTGAGATGTGAGTTTATGATTTTCATAAGTGTTTTACTATTACACCTGCCAGTTCCATTTCCTGTTCACACTGCTGTGAATAAATTGAGCCATTTTTAAAATATATATATCAAAAATATCATATTTTTAAAAATATGTTTATGTCTATGGGCATTACCCTGCCATTGCAGCTTGCTTGCTGTATCAAGGCCACGTTAATTCTTTCAAAAGTGTGATTAAAATGCTTAATTAATCCATAAGCCATTGTTATAGAAAACATGCCCATCCTTTAAGACAGCGGTTCTCAACCTGTGGGTCACGACCCTTTTGGGGGTCGAACGACTCCTTCACAGGGGTCGCCTAAGACCATCGGAAAACACATATTTCCGATGGTCTTAGGAACCGAGACACCGCTCTCTCTGTTGCAGCCTCACTCTCTTCCATCTTCTTTTCCTTCCCACCCCCCTGTGAGCTTGCAATACCCCTCAGGGCCTCACGTTGCCTCCCGGAGGACTCAGCTGTTCGGCGGCTGGAAGTTGGAGCCGCTCAGCTGTTGGTCGGGACACCCGCGGAGCCGACCCGCACGTTGTCCTGACCCTTCCCCTGCCCATTCATGTTGAGCCCGCGGGGGCTTGACAGGGAGAGAGGGAGGAAAGGAGGAAGGGATTCCTCCTCCTCTCCTAAGGTTCAAAGCAGGATCAGCTTCCCAAGGGCAATCCCAATTCATGTGTTTCTGCCGTACCTCCTCGGCGCTCCCAGGAATGGGGCGGACGGAAGAAAGCTTGGCTAGGCTAGGCAAAGAAAAGCCACTGAGCCGTGAGCTAAGATTGCAGGCAGGCTGGGGAAGGGGGTAAAGAAGAGGAAGGGGATTGGGAGAGAGGAAACGCCAAGCTTGTCCTCGCCTCTCCCAAGAACCTCCTGCGCCACCTCACAGGAACACCTGGTTTCAGATTTACACCGCAAAAGTTTTTCTCGCACAGAGGAGAGAGGAAAAACAATTGCAGAATACTCGGGAATCCCTTGCAAGGCGCCATATACCTTGGTGCTTATTTCCTAACACCTTCCCCACCCCCGTGTTTTCTGCTCCACCCCGAATTCACCTTCCTTCCACTCTCCCATCTATAGTCTTAATACAGCTCTCAGTCTGTCTCCCTTTCAACACCCCCTAAAATTCTTCATTCAGGCAGGCTTCCAGAATTCGGCTGGCAGGATGCAGGTAACCCCTCCCCCCTCTCCTGCCACCTCCCACGGCACCGTGCCTCCGTGTCTCAAGCCTCCGTGGCACAGAACTGCTGGCGTTATGCTTGGGCGGAAGATTTTTTCTTTTACAGATTGGGCGGGTGGGCCCAACATTCGTGGGCAGGCAGGACCCCGCCCACTGAGCCGCCGCCTCCCCATCACCCTCCACGCCTGCCGGCTCCGTCGCCAGACCTTCCAGCTGATCGGTGCAAGTCTGGAGGTCGCTAGCTGACAGGCGCAGGAGTTCGGCGCTCCGCCGCCTCCCCTTCGCCCTCTGCACCGGCCAAAGCTTTGCCGGACGTTCCAGCTGACGGGCGCAGGTCCGGAGGTTGCCAGCTAACGGGCGCAGGAGGTCAGCGCTCCGCCACCTCCCCTTCGCTCTCCGCACTGGCCAAAGCTTTGCCGGATGTTCCAGCTGACGGGCGCAGGTCAGGAGGTCGCCAGCTGACGGGCGCAGGAGTTCAGCGCAGCAGTGGCCTCCCAGCCGCCTGTTTCTTCGGCTGGAGCAGTTGCCAGGGCTTCCATGCCCACCCGCCCCACCTGTAAAAGAAAAAGTCTTCCATCCAAGCATAACTTTAAAGGGTTTTAAGGATCTTTGAGAGGGAGAGAGAAATAGAGAGAGGGAGAGAAAGAGGGAAAGAGCACTAGAAAGAGGGAGAGAGAGAAAGAGGGAAAGAGAAGAGAGGGAGACAGAGAGAGAGAAAGAGAGAAAAGGAGACAGAGAGACAGAAAGAAAGGGAGAAAGAGGGAGAGAGAAAGACAGGGAGAGAGAAAGGGAGAGAGGGAAAGAGATAGGGAGAGATAGAGAAAGAAAGGGAGAGAGGGAAAGAGAAAGGGAGAGACAGAAAGAGAGGAAGAGAGAAAGGGAGAGAGATTAAATTAGTAACATGGTTGTTCAGTGAATATGGTTTCCCCACTAACTTTGCAAGTCACAAGGTTGCAAAAGGTGATCACATGACCCTGAGATAATTTTATGGTTGGGGGAACCATAAGGAACATGAGGAACTGTATTAAAGGGTCACAGCATTAGGAATGTTGAGAACCACTGCTTTAAGAGGCTTAGAGATAATACGAGGTTGCTAAAAAAGCAGTCTTTCCTTTGAAAAAGTATAAGGAGGAATTGACAAATATCTATCAGAAAAACTATGGTGTAGTTCATATTGGAGAAGAATATTAAGCTGTCTGACCTTTGAGTTCTCTCCCTTTTGCTCTTCAATATTTATATATCTCCTATTAGGAAAAAGCTGGGTGAGTTTTTCCAGACAAAATATGACTGGGATTTGTTGGCTGCTCGTTCTATCTGGGCCTTTGGACCAGATGCTACTGGACCAAACATCTTGGTGGATGATACCTTACCCTCAGAGGTAAGGATTCTGCAGAAACTATTTATAGTAGATGGTTTTGAGCTTGTGATAAGCTTCTTTTTCTTCTTTACTTCTGTTTTTACCACTTAGGTGTCAAGGGAGATAAGCATCCCAAGTGGATATTCATATCTAGGAATATTTAATAAAGCTATGCAATATTCAGGAATAATATTCAATATTATCCATTTTAAATAAAAGATGCTTGTAGGAGTATGTTGTAGGAGTATGAATATAGCACTCACCAGCGAACTCATTGAAATAGCTGCTTTTTTCCCTTGGATCATGCTATTTCTGCCACATAATCTTGAGAAAAGAGATGGTTGTTTTAAAAAGTTAAGATACGTGCTACATTTTATCAGACATTGCAAAGCAAAATTTTGGAATTGAATCGAAGCATTGTACAGGCCAAATATTTAATTCCATATCTCTGAAATATGGAATGGAAATTATGGTAACAGAGAGCAAAATGCAAGATATATTGAAACCTTCCACTGTCTGAAGCCACTGTTTTTCTTGCTGTCACAATGAATAAATGTAAGAAAATTGATCTCGGTCTACATTTCTAGTAACATGGAGTATCATGAAAAAGAAATCTGGAGCTTTAAAGCTTGGAATCACTTTGTTCCAGCTCTCAAATATAGTGCTGTGATATTTGCTTTTGGAAATGTGTTTCAAACTGAATTCGCACATTGTTGTGGGTCATAGTTTCATTTCACCATAGCTTGTTGAACAATCCCTTATGACCTGTTCCATGCATAATGTAATCCACGTAGATTAATTAACATACCATATTGTGGGCTTAATATACAGAGAGTGATTTCTCCCACCTGATAACACTGCTGCTTCTTTTGTACAGGTTGACAAAACCCTCTTAGGTTCTGTGAAGGACAGTATTGTGCAAGGCTTTCAGTGGGGGACAAGGGAAGGGCCCCTGTGTGATGAATGTAAGTAAATGTGTTCAGGACAGCCAAACCTGTTCTTAGTGTTCTCAGGCCCATTCTACTGACAATACATTTGCAGCTCATAAAGTGACACATCTTAATACACCAGAAATTACAGCAGTCTTGATGAGAGTGGAATACCCATTATTATCATTCTTCAGAAAGTTCCCACGCTCTTGATTACTCTGTGCAACTATGATATTCTGCTCAGTAATGTAGATTACTCATTTATTTAAGAAACAATATTTTTCCAGGAAAGAACATCTCAGGGAATTTCTTCACATTTTTAAAAAAATTATCACCACTACCACTTTTCAGATGAATCAAAGTCTTAGAAAATATCCATTGTATAATATTGGCCAGAATGCTCCATTAGCATCCATTGCTTTAGATTCTTGTTATTCAGAGTCAAAAGTTAATTCAAGCAACTGAAAGAGCAGATAATTCTCAACCTATAACCATTCATTTAACAATGGTGCAAAGCTACAAGAAAAAAAAAACTTATGATCTGTATTCATCTGTATACTACCATCATACTATTCCCATAGTCATGTGAATGCAGTTAGGGCACTAGGCAACTGGCTCACACTTAAAACTAGTTGCAGCATTCTGCAGTCACATAATCATGATTTGCAAACTTTTTCACCAATTGTCCATTGGGAAGCTAGATTTGCTTAATGACTGCAGGTATTTGGTTAGTGACCACTGTAAAATTTGTTGTAATGTTGGGTCCAACTCAACATACGACCACAACCACTTACAACAAATTATGGTCCCAATTATGGTTGTGAGCCAACATATGAATGACCTTCAGAGCCTTTGTTGGAGCCCAGTATATAAAACGTGTACATTTTGGGACACAAGTACATTAAGAATAACAATGTGATATATTCTGTTTATATGAAGAAAGAATATATATTTACTCTCCCAGCCTCCTAAGTTAATATGCATTTTTAATCATATGAACAAATCTCTTATTACTATATTCTGTGCTCCCTTTTTCGCTAGTAATCCGCAATGTGAAATTTAAGATCTTGGATGCTGTTATTGCTCAGGAACCATTACATCGGGGAGGTGGACAGATCATTCCAACAGCCCGTCGGGTTGTGTATTCTGCCTTCCTCATGGTAAGAAACTTCTAACATAGAAACAAACACTAACTATCTGGGTTCAGTGACTTGATTTGCAAGACACTAAGCTATGTTTTAGTTAGTCTTAACCCTTCATTCAGATCTAGACTATGATCTGTCATAGTGTGAAGAGCCTTAACCATAAGTTAAAAGTAGAGCTTGTTTAACTTTACTGATTTTAATTAAAGTTCTACACATTATTTAATTCTCTGTAGAGGTTTAGTGGATACTTAATTCCCTATTTTTGAAAATACGCTAGAAGAACAGGAATTATTACGCGGTAGAACCATTTTTGCTACAGTGTCTCTACTACTCCAATTCCATTTTTCAAATCAAGCTTAGGAAAAAAGGAGCTAAGTTGCCAATAGTTAACTCTTTGCTTTAAACGTTCTAGTCAATAGTAATTATTGGGGTTTTTCCCTTGCAATAAGTGGGAAAGGAAATGGGGAATATATTCAGTCTTGGAGAAACAGAACCTTTTTGGAGAGCATTTGTTGTTGTTAGTTGCGAAGTCGTATCCAACCCATCGCGACCCCATGGACAGCGTTCCTCCAGGCCTTCCTGTCCTTTTTTGCCTTTTGGTACTGTCCATGGGGTTTTCATGGCAAAGATACTGAAGTGGGTTGTCATTTACTTCTCCAATGGATCACATTTTGTCAGAACTCTCTGCTATGACCTTTCCATCTTGGGTGGCCCTGAATGGCATAGCTCATAGCTTCATTGAGTTACGCTTCACCATGACAAGGCAGTAATCCATGAAGGAGGGAGAGCATTTATCTCCAGCTAAACTCTCTTGCATGGTGTTTTCCTCAGGCCACGCCACGGTTAATGGAGCCATACTATTTCGTAGAGGTCCAGGCTCCTGCTGACTGTGTCTCTGCAGTGTACACTGTCCTGGCCAGGCGTAGGTAAGTGGCAATTTTAAGCTGTTTTAAAGTTTTAAATAATATTAATTGAAATACACTCTGGTGATATATTTCTTAAATATGGTACATAGTTTCTTGGAATTTAGTATTTAAAGTGCAGATTATTCATAATGCAGCAAGCACTGTTTTAACCTTTTCTTGGAAAAAAAAGGAGGGGAAGGGTTGAAAGGAGGGGAGGGATTGTCCCATATAAGAATGAGGAAGGGTTCTATTGAACATCTCTGATAAAATTTTAACTTGTATTTTTTATTATTATTATTATATATTATAAAATTTTATTTTTGGATAAAAGTATACTCGACAATAAAAGAGGAAAATATCAATTCATTAAAAAGTGAATCTTAAATCCCCAACCAAAACCAAAAACCATATAAAAATAACTGTTCCAAAAAATTATTATTACAAAGAAGGAGAGATATTTTGCTCAGGAAAAAAGAAATTTGTTAGTAACATTCAGGAGCAACATCTTCCTGATCACGAATTCTATCATAATTTTGCAACATTATACATTATGATGCTTGCATCAGACAATACGAAAAATTAAATGCTTGGGACAACCTGGAAATATAGGTACTTTGTATATGGCAATAATATTAACAAGCATTAGAATATGTTCAGTTGTTTCTGCCTCCTCTTGTGAACTAACATGCTGTGTGTTTTGGTTTTTTTTGTAATGTTCTGACTTGGTATCTGCTTCTGAAGACAGATGAGAAATTTATCTCCATCATGCCTGTTTATTCATTTTGCAATGAGCTGGTTGTCTTTGCCAAGACAGATGTTTACATTCTTCCTTTTTCCTTTTCAGAAACTACAGACATCCCACTTGATCTGTTCTCTTCTTCCCCCCACCCCTACCCCTTGCTATATTTTGATACCTCACCAATTTTTCTATATAATAAAACTTGTCTGTTTCCTTATGTCACACTGAGGCAAACATATCTCTCAGTTGGGAATTGAGTCAAATGTGAATCAAAGGAATTTGCTTTCTTTTTTGTATTTTTGCAGAGGCCATGTGACCCAAGATGCACCAATCCCAGGATCCCCTCTCTATACTATCAAGGCCTTTATCCCAGCTATTGACTCATTTGGATTTGAGACAGACCTCAGGACACATACCCAGGGACAAGCATTCTCACTCTCTGTCTTTCACCACTGGCAAGTAAGTGGTATGGAGGCATTGTAAGCATATAGATGAGGAAAAAGTTGAAGATCCAGACTTCTCAATTTTTTATTAGAATTCACAGTCTGCCAGGCAGAATTCTTTAAAGAAGTGCCATGGATTTATGTAAGAGATCCTGTAAAGTAGACATGTCAAACACAAGGCCCGCGGGCCAGAAGCAGCCTGTGAAGTGGTGTCATGTGGCTGCGAAGCCATCATGGAAACAGTGAGGGAATGGCCCCCGCTGCCTTGGCCCTGGCCCTGACCCAGGCCATCTGGAAACAGTGAGGAACCAGCCCCTGCCGCGTCCGCCCCACCCCCTGGGTGCATGCTGGGGAGGTGTCATCCTTTGTGAGGAATGAAGGAATGCAACATTGCCTGGAAGTGGCCAGCAAGGGTGACACCTCCCCAGCTGCTTTTCTTGCCTGTTTTTCTCCCTCCCTCATCTCAAATATTTTCCCACCACTCTGTACTTAGGAAGGAAGGAAAGAAGGAGAGGGAGGATCTGAGGAAATCCTGCCTTAGTCCTGCCCTGCTGCCCTTTCACCATCCCCTTGCACCCTCCTCCTGGCCTATCCTGGGGGAAGCCGGGCCTACTCCCATAGAGAGGGAATGGGCCTCCCTCTGACTTTGCCCTTGTACCCATCATGAGCAACCTGGCTAAGGAGAGCAAACATAGCAGCAGCAGCCTTGAGGAGCAGGTAAGTGCAGCTGGATGCCTCCTTGGGGAAGTGGGGCTGGGCTTGGTGCTGCAGATGCTCGAGGGCCAGGCTGGGTGTTTGACCTCTGCTGCCCAGGGCTCCGGGCAGCCCGCACCACCATCCAGTTCCCCCCCCCCACATGGCCTGAGAGGAACAGTGAGGCTCCTCCAGTGGACCATGTCTTGGCACGTGCCCTGGTCCCACCCCCTTCTGCCAGAGACCCTCAGATCTGTCCCACTCCTGCCCAGGCCCCCACAGGCACCCTTGACCCAAATGATATAGAGCTGGCCATGCCCACCCAGTAGGCCACACCTACTCCATCCACACCCATCCAGTAGGCCACACCCACCCTGGCCACACACACACACGCCCCCCCCGAGGGAAACCACAATGCTGATGTGGCCCTCAATGAAATTAAGTTTGACACCCCTGCTGTAAAGCATTGTATATTAATTGATGAATTATCCCACATGCTTTTACAGGGGAAGAGGTCAAATGTCATGTTCTGAATTCCATATTACTGATATATTTATTTTTTTTTGTAAGTTCTATTTTTGGTATGGGGGGGAGGGCAGAAATTTTGCTAAGGTGGAAGAACAGATTCCTGCTTGATAATCTTAAATTTTTATCTCCCTGGTCATTTGGATTTCCATTCAAGCTTTTTTACTTTTTTTCTGTAACATCTCCTAAAGCCATTAAGAAGTCAATATTGGGTTTCCTTCTGAATTTGAACAGTAAACATTTTACAGACCTGTTCCATGGTTGCCATATTTAACTACAACCACAATAGAAAGAAAGATCTATAAACATTTTTTACAATGGTAGTAGATAAACTATAGGTAGTTTAATCCATTAAATATTTTTTAAAAGCAGATCTGTGATTTTGAGATGTGGACATGACTCTTTTGGAATGCTTTAAAATCATTCATTTAGTGCCACACATGCACATATATATAAGTTTGCATGTGTGTAGAAACATGTGTGGTAAACATTAAATTATTATTTTATTAATATTCCAACATGAAGATTTTGAACATTTTATGTGTCATGATTGGGAAATTCAGCTTAACGTTTACTAAATATGCCTGATGTTACAGATTGTGCCAGGTGATCCCCTGGACAAGAGCATTGTGATCAGACCTCTTGAACCACAGCCAGCCCCCCACCTGGCCAGAGAATTTATGATCAAAACTAGACGCAGGAAGGTAAGATATAGATGATAAGCCAATTTATCTCTTGATTTCTGAGTTCTTTCACTGCAGTGGAATTCAGTCTCTTGTCTTCCTCCCATTCCCCAATGTAATGATCACCATTCATTATTTTTCTTCCAGGGTCTAAGTGAGGATGTGAGCATCAGCAAGTTCTTCGATGACCCTATGTTGCTGGAATTGGCCAAACAGGATGTGGTACTGAATTATCCCATGTGATTATGCTGGATTTGGCTCAGTTCCTCCTTGTCCTCTCTCACATAGTAGCATGTTCCCAGCAACACTGTTTCATTCTTGCTGCTACTATCCCATAGTCCAGACAGATTTTTGGCATACCAATTTTATAAGAGCAGATCCCAGCTTTGTTGTGAACAAACCACTTTGGCGATCATCCTACTTCGTTCTTCAATAAGGCTTTGTACCTTCCCTTAAAGAACTGAGCTGTGCTCGTGTCCTCAACTTACTATGTTGGAAAAGCATAATTTCAAACCCATTCAATTGTGTTCATTTTTTTTAGAAAAAAATCTGCAACCAGTGTTAATTTATCTTTTTCTAAAACAATACCAAGCTGCTTGAAAGATTGGCAAAAAATTTAGTCTCTTCCATTCCAACTGAATTGTGACTTAATAATCCAGCTTGCTCACAGTGGTAGCATGGTGATTCTTTACTGCCAAATACTGTTTGGATTGTGAAAGATGGAGAATTGAGCAACAGTCTATAAGAGAATATTTACTGTCCTGTTAAAGTTAACAGGTGGTACAAATGTATAAAGTCCCATCTTTCTTGCTATCCCTAATTCATTAAAGTTTGACTTTGGACATCTGATTTAGGTTTTGATGTAGGAATAGCATAAAGAGAATAAATATTTTTTATGTCTTGAAATATACCTGTCTGGGTCTAATTGTTGGTTTCATTTCTATATGTGGGAGTGAAAGAAATCTCTCCTTCCACCGGTACCATTCAAAATTATACTGAAAGGCCAATGGGTCCACTTCAAAATGTTACTTCTATTGAATTTTGCTAGTGATATTTTTCCATCTGAAAATAATTTGGCAGAGGCCAAAGATTCAAGCAAAACTGTCTTTTATTGAATTGGATTCCATAATTATTTAGGATTGCAGCATTTGTTTAGGATCTGGAGCAGCTATTATCAGCTGTTCTTACCAAAGCTTTAGTTTTAAATGGAGATGACAAGGATTGAGCCATGTAGATATAAATATAGGTCTGATGCTAAGCTATGGCTCTATTCCTTCTTTCTATATCTTTCATTTAGCAATAATTCTCCAGTAAAAAGCTTCCTTATTTATTTAGCCACCCATTTATTGATCCTACGTGGCTTATAATAAAACAAAATACATAAAGTACACAATATTAAAAAATTGAGAAAATATACCCTCTCGCTGGCATTGCCCACCTGAGACCAAGAGAGGTAGCAGTAGATGCTGAAAGAGCTAAGCAAGAGAATGATCCTGAATGGACATATGCCCCAAGGCAGCTGATTCCAATCTAGGAACAGCTTTATGGCAAGGACATACATTGTTAAAGATATGCAAGAACAAAATCGAAGTAAAAGATGGATGAAAGAGATCAAGAAGCAAGGAATAACATTAAATGATATGGCTGAAGCATTTGACCTTGCTTATACTACTTGGCGGATCCTTTTAGCAGATAACATGCTGTGTGAATGTGGAGAGATGCAGAGATTGGCCAATCTGCTGATATGTTGGCTACTAACAGGAATATCTATTGATAATGACTTATTTTTGCCAGTGACAAGCCAAGATGGTAGCTTCATTCTGTCAGTGTAAAATTTGATCTAATACGGAAGAAGAATAAAATAAAAATACATAGCAGCCTAGCATTTCTGGCATTCGTCTTGGTTGGGTATGGCTCTATATGTCTTCAAACTACTTACCTGCTATATGTCCCATATCTTATATTCATGTTTGCTTAGCCCTATCTTCCAAATTACAAAATTTATTGTTCTTAATCTTGAATTTCATATTCCCAGAACTTGAGTTTGTAGAATTCTGTATAAGCATTTATATATATCAATGTCCTCAAATCTGAGTAAATAGTCCTACAGAAAGCCACCTACTGTATCCAATATACATATTTTTCAAGGAGCAAGTCACATTTAAAATAGTGATGTTATGAAGAATTTTGTGAGAGAAGGCCAAGAAAAAATGAAAAATCATGTTCTAGAACAGTATTTCTCAACCTTGATAATTTTAAGGCATATGGACTTCAATTCCCAGAATTCCACAGCCAGCATTGCTGCTCCATCTCAAATCCCCCTGCAACTCAGAGTAACCTGAGCACAACAAAGCCCCCACCCAAACAGAACACTCCCTCAGGTCAATCAGAGCACAGCCAAGCCCCTAACCAATCAGAACACACCTCTACCCAATCAGAACACAGCCAAGCTCCCATCCAATCAGTTCATACCCCCACTGGCAGTTAAAAGGAAGAAACAGCTACAATCACACATTGCTCCTAGAAGTATGAGGCAAACTTCATATTGCCCTCCCTTTCGGTTGGTAAATGGCATTTGTTACTACAACTACAAGCCTAATCATATCTGTAAAGGTTAGAAAAACCAGAGAATCAAAATTCTAGAGGAGGTGATACTTCTGTCAAGGGCAGAACAGAATGCCATTTAAAAGTCTAAATTGATCATAAGGGGCCTTCAAAATTAGACAGGAGCCTGTATATGTTTGATCCTGGCATTGAAATAGACATTTTTATTAATCACTGATGTTCATAATTATTTACAAACCTCTATATATCTGCAAGATCAGCAGCTGTTCTAAAGATTAATTCTATAACCCAAAATAGGCAGGACTGCTCTTTTTTTCCTTCATTGTAATCTAATCATCTCCTAGATTGTAATATTTCTGTTCATGTTTTATCACCCATAATGCTAAAGGTTATGTACAATTACCAAATAAGGAAAAGCTGAGATCTAATGTCATATAGTTTTAAATTCCATTCAGCTATATTTTGTTCTGGATTGTTGCTGCTGCAGCTTATTTTGGGACGCCTATAAGAAAATGTGGGGTTGACAGACTGAATTTATTTATATTAAGTGATTGTGTGAGGCAGAATTAGATTGGCAAAGAGCAAATACAAGTATTCTTTTAAGAGAAGATAGAGCTCAGTGACAATAAACATCCCAGACAACATGTAGAAATATAAGCCTTCTCTTAGAATTTGAGGTGAGAAATCTATACCTCCAGGGATTTTAATTAGTTGCAATTTCTAAGTTCACTATTGGCCAAGTTGGTGTGAACTTGTAATTGAAGGCCACAGATTTTGAAAGGCCACAGATTCACCACCTTGGCATATAGCTTTCTACAACCTGGGGGTTTCAAGAAGTCTGGAATCCACTTAGTATCAGCACAGTTAACCATTGGCCATAGAGCTTGGAGATGATGAACCTTTTAATTCATACTAACTGGAGGACAGAAGATTGGGAAAAACTAGATGGGGGATGGCTATGCAGAGTTCTGACTATATAAAACTACATTTCTAGCTAACACCCCACTGGTCATCATGTTTGGTACCCCCTTTGTGCCTATCATAAACATGCTTAGGGGCTTTTGTGTTTCAGTATTCCATGCCTGCTTTAGCCACAGAAACACCCCAGGCTGTGTTCTTTCTGTAGTTGCTTTGACATTGCTCCTATGTTAGCATAATTTTTAAGGGAAACTTTCAAGGATGCTCCTTACCAAATGCTCCATAACTTTCATCAGTAGGTATTTTTTGTCATCTTATTTACCTTTTCTTCTGAAAATGCTTCAGATCTTTGTGAGTCTAGTATTTTTGCAGATAAAAAGTATACAACAAGCTTCTGTTTTGTTTTACAACACATTAGCTTTCCACTTTTTTAAATTGTGCCTTATCAAATAAACCTGTTACGTGTGTATATGCATGTGTGTTTATGGCATGTTTTTGTTCTTGCTTCTTTACAGTGGATATAAGAAGTCTATATATCCCTGTTAAAATGCCAGTTTTTTGGGGGGGGGGAAGACCAATATAAATCACCTCAGAATTCTTCCCACCTTTTATATAATATATAAGATATAAAATTCAGTTGAAAAAGTGAAATCTTTTTAGGGGAAAACAACAATGCAAAGAATGCAAGTCAAAATAAGCAAGATGCTAAAAGAATACCTATTTACTCTAGATAAGTTCAAATCAACAGGATCAGATGGATTATACCCAAGTTCTGAAAGAATTGGCAGATGTGATCTCAGAACCACTGAACCATATCTTTCAACCATCCTGGAGCATCTGAGAACTATCAGATGAGTTGGAAAGGGCTGATATAGTTCTCATCTTCAAAAAAGGGGGAGAAAAATGGCCCCAGGAAACTACAGACCTATCAGCTTGATATCAATAATGAATGATTCTGTAAAAGATAAGCAACAAATCTGCGAATATCTAGAGGCAAGCAAAATCATAACCAAAAGCCAAAATAGGTTTGTCAAACACATCACACCAAACAAATTCTTATTGCAATCTTTGACAAAGTGACAAAATTAGTGGACCAGAAAAATGCTGTGGATATAATTTATCTGGACTTCAGTACAGCATTTGATAAACTATACCACAAACTACTATTTGATAAGATAGAAAAATGTGGGTTAGACAGTTTCATCACCAGATGGATTTGTAACTGGCTGACCAACCACACTCAATATGTAATCCTCAATGGAAAAGCATCTACATGGAGGGAAGTATGCAATGGAGTACTCCATGACTCTGTCTTACGCTCAGTACTCTTCAATATCTTCATCAAGGGATAGAAGGGAAATTCATCCAATCTGCAGACAACACCAAGCTGGCAGGAATAGCCAACACTCCAGAACATAGGCTTAAGATACAGAAGGATCTTGACAGACTTGAACACTGGACCCTATCTAACAAAATGAAAATCAGTGGTGAGAAAAGTAAAGTTCTATCTTTAAGCAAGAAAAAACAAAATGCACAGGTATAGAATAGGTGGTATCTGACTCACTAGTAGTAACTGTGAGAAGGATCTTGGAATCCTAGTGGAAAATCACTTAAATAGAGCCAGCAGTGTACTGCAGCCAGTTCTAATCTGCATTATTAGGGATAGAATCAATATCACATGAAATATTATGTGATATTGTATTATGATCTTACCAAGGCACTTTATAATGCCTTGGTAAGACCACACTTGAATATTGCATCCAGTTTTGGTTGCTATGATACAAAAAAGATGTTAGACTCTAGAATAGAGTGCAGAGAAGAGCAAAGATGATTAATAGCTGCTCTAACACTGGAGGTTTTTAAGAAGAGATTGGACAACTATTTGTCTGAAATGGTATAGGGTTTCCTGCTTGAGCAGGGGGTTGGACTAGAAGGCTTCCAAGGTCCCTTCCAACTCTCTTATTTTGTGTATGTACATCCCTTTTCAAGTCACCCCACAGATTTTCAGTTGGATTCAGGTCCAGGCTCTGCGTGAGCCATTTGAAAACTGAGATCTTCCTCTGGTAAAGTCATTATTTTGTTGATTTGGAGGTATGCTTTGGATTGTTGCGTTGAAAAGTGAAATTCCTCTTCATCTTAAGTGTTATACAAGAAACCTGAAGGTTTTCTGCCAAACTTGACTGATAGTTGGAACTGTTCATAATTCCCTCCACCTTGACTAATGCCCCAGTTCCAGCTGAAGAAAAGCAGCCCCAAAGCATCGTGCTTCATTGTGGATATGGTGTACTTTTGGTGATGCACAGTGTTGTTTTTGCACCCAACATACAATTATAACCAAAAAGTTCCATCTTGTCTCATCACACATAGCACATTTTCCCATATGTTTTTGTCAGATTGATATAGATTTTGGAAAATGTAGCCAGGCTTGGATATTTTTCTTTGTAAAAACTCCTTCCATCTTGTGGAAGGAGGTAGCAAAACTACATCATGTTTTATTAAGAATTAGGTAGCTGAGGAGAGGTCATCTTGAAATAAACCTATTTCTACATGGTCACTAAGAGCTAACACCAATTTGATGTCTGTCTGTCTGTCTGTCTGTCTCTCTACCTACCTACCTACCTACCTACCTACCTATCAATTTCTTTCAAGGAATTATTTCCTCAAGTGCAGGTAAGGACGTTTCCCCGAATTAAAAAGACTGTATAATCGATTGTTAGAAGGAAAGATTACCAATCAAGAATCCTCATTGGTGGACATTGCAGCTTAAATGCATTTTCAGTACGGGACAATCAGTTGTCTAGGTTTCCACCGGAGATACTGCATGCCACAGAGCTTCATGTTCTTGATGTAGCTGGAAACAGTTTGATACATCTTCCCATGTCATTGACTAGCTTGAAACTGAAAATTTTGTGGTAGTCTGATAACCAGTATCAGCCTTTGCTTACCTTCCAGACAGATACAGATCAATGGGAGAAAAAATTTTAACATGTGTTTTACTTCCTCAATTGCCTTCTGAGCCTAGTTGCCAAGATAACCATCCCCAGTGTGACGCATTGGAGAACTTGGTAAATGAAATGTCAGATGAAACGTGGAATGAACAGGCAGTAAACAGAGTCAGTGCAATTCGTTTTTTAGATGATGAAAAAGATAAAGAAGACAATGAAATGTGGACACTCCTAAGGTGAGCTACTCCACACCCTGGGGAATTAAAGAACATGAAAAAGACAGTAGAGAATTTACGGAATGATCTGAATGCTGCTAAAGGACTGGATTCAAACAAAAATGAGGTCAATGATGCCAATGACAGAGTGACCACATCTGTGTAGAGCCTCATATCCAGGTTGTTGCTCCTGTGTCTTCTCTCCACTGTCAAAATATTACCTTTGCATCCTGGAAATGCCATCTATTCAACTTTGTATGTTTTTGATCGGAGATCCAACTCATCTTGTCCTTGTGTCATTTCCTGGGAAGGTGCTTCTCAGCAGAAGAAAAGTGCCTGACTTCATTCCAAGCATTTGAACATAGCACAAGTGCACTGAGCAAAGTTCTTTGCTGTCCTGTCTCCCATAGAAATCGAATTAAATAAATAAATAAATAAATTTGTCTGTCAGTGATTTTCCATTGTTGTCATTTCCATAAATGTTAAGCTGTAGGTTTCTGGGAATTTGGATAAGGGAAATACACTATTACAGAACCTCGGTTGGTTTTCTACTCAGATATTCTCCTAAAATCTCTTCATGGCTGAACTATTTATATGGCTGTTTGACTTATCATGAAAAGAACTAGTTATATGGAGAAATTATACTTTTACTTCCTGGGCAGCTCAGATGATGTAAATTTTATAATTTTGTATAGGAGTTTCATAACAAAAACAAATGTTTTTAAAATTAAAAAAATTAAAGTAGATTTTGCTATTCCTATTGGATTAATTCCAAAGATGTACACGATTGTCCTGTTGCATGTGCCTTAATTGCAGCCTAAATCAAGCTAAACAGAAAATGTAGTGAGATTAGTCAAAAGCAGGGTGCCTCTTTCAATGTATTATCTTGCAAATAATTAACTTTTACTCTCCTTTACAAAAGTTGTTAAAGGCATCTTTTTTTCTACTATTGTGATGACACTAGGTCATCAAACTCTGCCTTCCTTATGATATGATTCATTGACAATTGTGAAAAAATAAGTTTGGCTGCCAAAGCATTGCAGTCACTAGAATTTCAGTGCCCATCTTTTAACTATACCATCTGTAAACAACTTTTTAAAAGTGAACAAAATACACAGCAACTAGTGCCTATGTTGTGGAAACAAATGTTATCTGCTATACAGACATGATATTCTCATACATTGGAAGGTTTTATAGAAACATAAGACCTAATTTTAAAAAAAGACTATAATCAAAAGTAGGAATAAAAATTGATATATTTTACAATGGATAAATGAGAAGTTATAAAGAAAGATATTTCCAGATTGCTCATACCGTCAAAGTAAAGAAAGTCAGTGAAAAGAGGGAAGAAAACTAATTGCTTGCCTGAGCTTTTGGTAACAAAGATGTCATTTTTCTGGTGCTAAATTTAAGTCCATTGTATCTCTTACAAATCAACTTGAACAGATTGTTTAATGCTCTGTTTGATGACCGCTGAAAAGATTCTGAAACAATATTATTTTATCTTCTGGAAATTGTCATTTCATCAGTTTGGTTCTTTAATTTCTTCTTATGACAGGTTGTATTTTTACAACATATTGGAGTGAATGATGGCCAAAGATTGATTTGCTATTGATATAAAGAGGGTGATCACTTAGCAAAATCAGAATTAGGTGTGTAGAATTAACAGAAAATTTGTTATTTGGGCTAATCATGGGTATGAGTCTTGCAAACAACCACTATGACAGAAAAGTAGCATAACAAGATTTTAAATAATTGCTTAATATAAGATATCTAAGCAAAATCATAGATATAGTAGAAAACCAGACCTCAAAATCTGAATTAAAAATAATATTTCAATAGAAAAACAGGACATGCCTCTTATCTGCCTCTGTTTCACTTTTCCTCTGCCTGGCTGCCTCCCTTCTTTCTTTTATGAATTTCTATCTTCCCACTAGATATGTATTACAATGCATTTCACACACAGGATGTTTACACCAAAGGCCTCGGCTGGAGCAAGCAGCTGCTCATATCCACTCCCCAGGCCTGTGATGGAAGGAATGTAATTAAAAACACTGGCCCTTTTTCAAATTCCAGGTCTGATGGATGTAGAAACAATGTCAAGTGGAAAACTTTCAGTAGTGGTGTGTGGAAATGTATCATCAATGATTCAGTTAAAAAGTGGAGCACAATTTTCCATTCAGAAGAATGAAGCTGAAAAAGGTATCTAACAGCCAATGTCATTGTACAATGTCATTGTACATACCCCACTTCTTGCAGTGAATAGTGGCAAAGGAGATGGCTTTATGTTCTCCATTCCCACCAATAGCCCTAGTGTCATTCTCTAATTGCTCCAGAACCCTACAAGTTTATAAATATGCCTTTGCTTATCAGGAACTCTTTGAAATACCTTTAAATAACTCAGGGGGGGGGACACTTGAGAGGAGAGATGCAAGTGCTAGAAAAAGATCACATGTATCTCCCATCATATTTCTCTTAAATCTTTCCTCTCTGAATGCTGATTTTGTTGAAAAAGAATTAAAAATGATAGAGGGGGAAGGAGGAAGAGGAATTACTTGATTTTCTTAAACATAATAATTTTGTCCTTAAATAAATTAATGGTATAAGCTTTATACAAATTATTTATCATCAGAGCTTTTTAAAGATTAACATAGAAATTTTTCATTGGTTTCACTTTACTCCTCATCGCATCCTATTAAAAAGGGGCATTTTTTTTCTTCATTGTCTTTTGACTTCAATAATCTAGAAAATATGAAATGCAAAATATTGAACTTTCAGGATTGAGTTTATCAGTTTTACTATCATAAATAAAACAATTCCTCCAGCTCCTCATTTTAAATACTGAACACACTTTAGATAGAACTTTTCATTATGTGCAGCCCAAGGCAATATAAATTATTATACAAGCAAATTAACAATTCCCTCTTATTGTCCAATTCTAAATCCATCCTGGTCTGAAATGATAGCAGAAATCCATAAAGTAATGAACTATCAATTTCATCACCAATGAATAGCTTTAAGCAGCTTCACAAAACATGCTCAATCCAAGCAGTTAATTAACAGAAAGCAGGTATGCAGCAGTATTCATTCTGTCTGGTACGATTCTTTACACTCATAGATGGTTTACTTGAGATGTAGCATGTTGCTTAAACCTAGAACACATGCCATTTCTGCTTAGTTCTAAATAGCATTTGAAATTGAGGTTAGTTATTGATTTCACATTCTATATAGCAATAAATGGAGATGATAGATAGCCTTTCCAGATTCAACCAACATGATGAATCTCAGCCAAATCACTTGTGATGGTTGGGAAGTTTTATAGGATGAGGTTACAATAGCAGCATACATTTTCTTTTTTATGTATATATATAAATATTTTATTAGATTTTATATAGTTAAGGAAAGGATAGGATCAATACATGTATAGGGGGAATGGAAAGAGGAATTTGGGGGTAGGATAAGGGTAGGTACAATAATGGGGTAATCCCCCATAATAATCCCAAGCTTTAACAAACAAACTACCGTCCAGATCTAAATACTGAATAAACATAATTTATATAATACTAAATAGTTGTAAAGATAAAATTAACTATAATCACGTAACTAAAATTTGATGAATAAATAAAATTCCTTTAAATAGATATCCATACTTAATAACTGATCAACTAATTCTAATCATCACCATTAATATTTAAAGTCACTAGTAATAAAGATGTTATTAATCTAACAAAATAGAACTTGGTTAAAAGTCTATCATTTATTCTATTCAATTTTAAAATTCAATTCAGTTTTAAGCTCTGTTCATGTTCTAATGTGTTTCTAACCATCGATAACATTTTTTCCCAGGTTTTAAAATAAATTGAGTCTTATTTCTCCTTCATCTCCAAAGTTAATCTGTCCATTTCTGCACAGTCTAAGATTTTTGAAATTATAGCCTGGTCAGGTGGTAGATTTTCATTTTTCCAAAATTGGGCAAATACTATTCTTGTGGCTGTTAGTACATGTAATATTAAACAGTCATTCTCTTTACCATAGCTAGATCTTACTATTCCTAGCAAAAACAATTCCGGTTTAATTTCTATCTGTACTTTTGTCATCTTTTCCAGCCATCTATGAATCTTGAGCCAATATTTCTTTGCGTTAGGGCATGTCCACCAGCCATGGTAATATGTGCCTGGGGTTTTTTTACATTTCCAGCAAGTATTTGATACATTTTTAAACATTTTCGCTAATCGAAAACTTTATATGTATCAGCATACATTTTCTATTAACTAAGTGACATAGTTGAGAATGTTGCATAAAAACACCTTCTGAATCTAATTCAATTAAATAATAGATTTTGTTTTCACTGTTTATCAGCTGGCTTCACATATTTATGCTAATCTGTGATTTCTCTAACCATGGTATATTGATTAGCTAGATTTGTAACACATACTGATTTAGTATGATTAACCACACAATGGTTAATCATATTAAATTAAAATTAAACCAGCCACATTGCAGCTGCATATAGCTTATGAGAGCTATATTCTTATGTTCATGCTTACTAATTGCTGACATCTGGAATGGTGTACTCTGGGAAAACTAAAATACAAGCCTTCTGAGTCATGGAAAGTTAGAAAACAAAATAAGTGTATGGTTTCCAAGGCTACCCTGTGCCGAGCAGGGTGCAAAGCTCAGCCTTTGCTATAAAAGCATCTCTTTAGTTACTAAAGTAAAAACATATGTTTTCTATCATCGTAAATCAAGCTAACAATCACAACTCTGTCTTTAATTGTATATTCAGTATTAACCCTTTCGTAACATTTTAAATGAAACCATAAAGCATAGAAAACACAATAGGAAATTTAATGCAAAAATTAAGAGTCGATATTTTGAATGATCAGTTTTGGGGAGAAATCCTTGCTTATTGTCTTATCATTCTGTTCATGCTATTTTATTTTATATCTTCCTGAAAATGCTCTCTTTTTATTTTATTGATTATAAATCCAGTTTTCATCTTTAGGGTTACTATAACAGCAACAGTGTCCTCTGGAGAGGAGAAGTAAAAAAAAACCTCAGGGTTGCAGTTGCTTTTCTTATTTGTGCATTATAGTCATGTAATGGCAGAGCCTGAACTGCAGCCAGCATCTTGAATTTTTGTCCCCTGGCATCCCTTCAATTGTGATTCTGCAGATCTGTGCATGCCTACTATAACCAAAAACAAAACAATCCCCCAAAATACTCAAAATAATAAAACTGTTATCCTCATCATCTTCAAATCAAGAAAGAAAATCAATGTTTCTTTCTCTTCGACCTCAGAGAAACCTCCATACGGCGTTGTCATCTCGTTTCCTGTCGTTGCTTTAAAGGGAAACTTTCACAATGTCCGGAGGCCTTGATGTTCTACAGATGAAGGAGGAAGATGTCCTCAAATTCCTTGCTGCAGGAACCCATTTGGGAGGCACCAATCTAGATTTTCAGATGGAACAGTATATATATAAAAGAAAAAGTGATGGTATTTACATCATCAATCTGAAAAGAACCTTGGGAAAACTGCTCTTAGCAGCCCGTGCCATTGTTGCTATTGAAAATCCAGCTGATGTCAGTGTTATTTCTTCCAGGAATACTGGGCAGCGTGCTGTTTTGAAATTTGCTGCAGCTACTGGTGCAACTCCAATTGCTGGCCGGTTTACTCCTGGCACATTTACCAATCAGATCCAGGCTGCTTTTTGTGAACCTCGCCTTTTGATGGTCACTGATCCAAGAGCTGATCACCAGCCGCTGACTGAAGCATCATATGTAAACATTCCCACCATTGCCTTGTGCAATACAGATTCTCCCCTGCGTTATGTGGATATTGCTATTCCCTGCAACAACAAGGGAGCTCACTCAGTTGGTCTGATGTGGTGGATATTGGCTCGTGAAGTCCTGCGAATGCGTGGCACTATTTCCCGTGAACATCCATGGGAAGTTATGCCTGATCTCTACTTCTACTGAGATCCTGAAGAGATTGAAAAAGAAGAGCAGGCTGCAGCTGATAAGGCAGTTACCAAGGAGGAGTTCCAGGGTGAATGGACAGCACCTGCCCCTGAATTCACTGCACCTCCACAACCTGAGGTGTCTGACTGGTCTGAAGGGGTACAAGTGCCCTCCGTCCCAATACAGCCTTACCCCACTGAGGATTGGAGTTCACAGACTGCCACTGAAGACTGGTCAGCAGCTCCCACTGCTCAGGCTACTGAGTGGGTTGGTACTGCCACAGAATGGTCCTCATTAAGCAATAACAATTCAAGAATTACAGATGAAGAATAAAACATCTTCCTTGTTAAAAAAAAAGAAAGAAAATCAATCAAAATTAATATTCAAAACAGACAAATAGCACTTGCTTCTGTCTTGTTCTGGCAGAATTTATAGTCTCTATTATTTCTAATAACTTTTTTCTCACTTAATTTGTTATACTTTGTTTTAATATGATAGACAAAGTATGTGCTACATTCAACCATCTTTTCTAATCATGTAGGGCAGGGAAAGTATTTCTTCTTCCCTAATTCTTTTTGAGTTTGATTTCAGTATATTTCAAAGAAATTCTAGTCTGAAAAGCAGAGGCCAACTCCCCCCCCCCAAAAAAAACCTGTTTGTGAGGTTGGTGGCTAAAATAATGCCTTAAGAGGGAAATTATCAAATCCATAAAACTATATATTGTCTCTCTTAGTATGACATACTTAATATGATGGGCAAGGCGGATAGGGGAGCAAAATATGCGAGATGGCAGGCATGTCTGCAGGGGTAGCAAAGGGGAAGTCAGAATGATGCATACAATATCACAATGTCACAACACAAGTCCTGCACCTTTCCTACATTCATTGCATGTTTGCATGGATTCCCCAAAAGGGATAGCTGCACTCTATTTATTTTTCTAATAAAGGCAGCAGGATAAATTTGGTTTACAGATATCAGTGATCCAGCAAGTTAAGAATCTGGTCAGTCTCTGTAAACAGAAATGCATTTAGTCATATGTTTTTATTATTTTATTTATTTATTCATTTATTCGTGTATTTATTTACATATTACATGTAAATTTACATATTACATGTAAATTTATTTACATATTACATCTAAAACTTACATATTTTACTGGTGTCAGAGATGTTTGGTAGCAGTGGATTTATTGAATATATGTAGCAGCAGACTTGTAAGGTTGGTTGGTGGGCTGCATATGGCCTGCATGGTATATGTTGTGCAGACATGTCTTGTGGAAGATATGATTTTGGGTATCTCTCAGTGCCTCCTAATCTACTTACCAAAAAGAACAGTGGCACATAGACAGAATTGGACATCTCCCCTGTATCTTCAATTGCACTTACTCTTTTTAAAATAAGATTACTAAATCTGGAGTCTTCTTTCCTATTTTCTTCCCTAAGTACGCACACATACAAAGGAGCAGTTTCCTTGCAATTCTGCCTGGCAATAGATAGCAAAGTGAGTTATTACTCTTCTAACATGGGTATCAGTCCAGCACAGAGAAAGAAGCAAAGAGTTCTGTGAAAGAAAAGGAAAGGCTATGTCATGTTTGCCATGCTTTAAGGAGGTACTACAAAGGAAAGCAGCTAATTTTTCAGAAATAAGCAGAAAGTCTGAGGACAAAGACTAGAATTTTCTATTTCATCTTTCAAACTGAAGATATGTTAAACATAGTTTTGCAGGAACACAAAACAGCTCCTCCGACAGTTTTTCCTGACACACATCAAAAGTTTCACCCTCCTTTCTTAGTTCCACCCATTTGGCATAAGAACCAAAGTTCCTAATTAGACTTCTGCCCAAAATAATCATGCTAATGTCTTCTCCCTATTCCAAAGAGAAGTGAAACCTTAATTTCCATGCTATCACTTTTTGAATACCTAATAGAAAAACACTCAACATTTAAGAGTGCACAATAAAGACAGCTTTATACATTTTAATAAAATACATTTTATTAATTCAATACATCAAATAAGAGAACAGTACACTTTCAGACCCCTTCATGTGGATATCTCCTTGTAAGGGGGGGGCTTATGTGTTCTGTAAAGGTCACCTAAGCCAGACAGATGTCAACTAAGGAGCCAGACTAAGAGTATCCACAAACTTATTTACCATGATGAGACAACTGAAAAAAAAATCTCATGCCAGATTGGTCATCATCCAGGTTAACAAGGATCCCTGGGCAGCTGTCAAAAAGTGAGTTACAATGGTTGGAGAAAGACCTGGCGACCTACTCCTCACAAAAAAACTTGCCAAGCAAATTCTATGGTAAGGGTCTCAAACATGTCAGATAGGGTGCCCAACGATGGACAACAGGAATCCCAGTTGCTAAGGCAGCCAGTGGCATAATGTCTGTGTTGTACAGAGATATGTCTGATAGCTACATGAAATGTCAGAGGAATGAGTCAGGGTAAATTAGATATTGTCAAACAAGAGATTATCAGGTTGGAAAATGATCTCCTTGGTGTCAGTGAATTACACTGGTCAGACAATGGCTTGAGAACTTCACCGTCTATTGTTCAGGATACGTGATACCAGGAAAACAAATGCAGTGGCATTCATTGTAAGCAAGAAACTTGCTAGAGCAGTGGAAACCTTTTCAACTATCAGTGACTAAATTATGACCATCAGAATTTGTGCCAAGCCCCTCAATATCACAGTTATCCAAGTCTATGTCTCAATTGCTGCAACAGAGTTTGAAATAGAGGGCTTGTATGCCATGGTCCAAGAAACTCTGAAACAAGTGCCCAAAAAAGACATTATTTATATTCTGGGTGACTTTGATGCAAAAACTGGTAAAAAAAGCAGAGAAAGGCATCATTGGTCGTTTGGGACTAGATGAGAGGAATGATGCAGGTAATGATTTGGTAAACTTTTGTCAAGAAAACAGATTTAGGATCATGAATACATGGTTCAAATAGCACAAGTGCTGCTTGGACCTCACCAAATGGACTTCACCGTGATCAGATTGACTATGTCCTATGCAGTTGTTGATGGATCAGTTCAGTCCTTGCTGTTAGGACATATCAGGTGCTGATTGCAGTTCAGATCATGAATTGTCAATGGCAAAAATTAAAGTAAACTATGCACTGTCAAAAAGGCAGTGGCTCCAAAGACGTTTGTTGTCCATATACATTTGAGGTGAAATATATGTTTGGACTATTGGAAACCACAGTGAACTAATGAACTGTAACAAAAAATTCAATCAACCATTATTGGAACTGCAGAAAAAGATATACTATACAAGAACCCAGAGAAAAACTGCAATTGCCTCACAGATGAAACCATTAAAATAACTGAGCAAAGAAAAGCAGCCAAGACAGCAGGCAAATGGAAAGAAGCAAGGAGACTGAATGCAGCTTTCCAGAGGGCAGCAAGGAAGGACAATGAAGTTTATTGGGATGAGCTATGTAAACAGCTTGAAGCGGACTACATAAAAGGTCACACCAGGAATGCATTATGCAAGTCAAAAAGATCCAAGCACCATTTATTGCTCATAAAGGCATCATTAAAAACAAGGGAAAGAACAGTTTGACCAACAAGGTATCAAAAACAGACAGACTACATATAAAAATAACAGACTAGAAATAAAAATTAAAATAAGCAAAAAATGGTAAGAGAACACCTGTCTGATCTTGATAAATATAAATCACTGGGACCTGATGGATTACATCCCAGAGTTCTGAAGGAGCTGGCAGATGTTATCTCAGAATCATTGAATCATATCTTTCAAAAATCCTGGGGCACCAGGGAACTACCTGAGGATTAGAAAAGAACGGATGTGGTTCCCATCTTCAAAAAAGCGAGGAGGAAAAAACAGATCCAGGCCAATCTGACTAACTACAGACTACAGACCAACCAGACTAACATCAATACCTGGGAAGATAGTGGAAAAGATAATAATAAAACATGAATGTCTAGAAACAAATAAAATTGTGACTAGAAGCCAGCACAGGTTTGTTAAAAACAGATTATGCCAAACCAATCTTATTTCCATTTTTTGACAAAGTGATTAACTAAGCAGACCAGCAAAATGTTGTGGACATAGTATACTTAGATTTCACTAAGGGATTCAACAAAGTAGACCACAACCTACTTCTTGGTAAACTAGAAAAATGTGGTATAGACAGCAGCAGCATCACCAGATGGATTTGTAACTGGTTGACAAATTGTACTCAATGAGTAGTTCTTAATGGTAACACATTTACATGAAGGGAAATAAGCAGTGGGTACCACAAGGTTCCAGTACTCTTCAATATCTTCATAAATGACCTAGATGAGGGAATAGAAGGGAAACTCATCAAATAATAAGCTAGCAGAAATAGCCAACACCCCAGAAGACAAGCTCATAGAATCAAAAGCACTTGAAGTATTAGTACCACTTTATACATCTTTAGTAAGACCATACCTAAAAATTAAATTAATTAAATTAAATTAATACCTGGAATACTGAATCCGGTTTTGGTCACTACATTACACTCTGTCTTCAAAAGAGTGGCCTTTGTCTTTTAAATGCAGATGGACTGCTGAATCTTGTCCTGATGGGTTTGTTTTCCTAGGTTGTGCCATGCGTTTATGAAGTGGTTGTTTTGTTTCCCCAATATACAGATTTGCACATGGCTCATTGCATTGTGGATGTGAAAACTACCACATCAATGCAGTGAGGCAGGTGAAGATCTGTACATTGAGGAAACAAAACTACCATTTCATAAACTCATGGCACAACATAGGAGAACAAACCCATCAGGCCAAGATTCAGCAGCCTATCTGCATTTAAAAGACAAAGGCCACTCTTTCGAAGCTGGCAAGAAGAGGACTGCCAGTTTGAAAGAGGCCATCTATGTCAAAACTGAATAGTCCTCTCTCACATAGGGGGAGGGATACAACATCAGCTTATCCCAGGGTGAGATCCTTTTGAGTTTATTTAATGAGGGAGCAAGAATCTAGACCAGGGGTGTCAAACTCAATTTCACTGAGGGCCGCATCAGCATTGTGGTTGCCCTTGGGGGGGCGGGTATGTGTGGCCAGAGTGGGTGCAGCCTACTGGGTGGGCATGGATGGTGTGGCCTACTGGGTGGGCATGGCCTGTTCTACATCATTCGCGTCAAGAGTGCCTGTGGAGGCCTGGGCAGGAGTGAGACAAATCTGAGGATCTCTGGCAGAAGGGGGTGGGACCGGGGCAAGTGCCAAGGCATCATCCACCGGGGCAAGTGCCAAGATGGCCACCACAAAATTGTACATTGGCTCCCGGCTGGCCTGGGCCAGTGCCAAGGCAGCGGGGGCGGTTCCCTCACTGTTTCCAGGATGGCTTCGTGGGCAAGATGAAACCACTTTGTGGGCCGCATCTGGCCCCTGGGCCTTGTGTTTGACATGTCTGATCTAGACAATACTGTAAAAGAAAAAATAAGCAATATATTGGAGGAATGTTCAGCTGCTAATTTCTGTCTCTCTTTTCTGACAAATTTTTCTAACATTTGCCAAGTTTCTGCCATTTTTCCTGTCAAGTTTTGGACAGTTGGGAATTTGAGACATTTTGCCAAAATAAAAAATTCTTGTCATTTTAGTGGGCAGATCTTATTGTGGTAGTTTTGACATCCATAAATTTTTACTCGCAAATAAACTGTACACTTACATTCCAAATGACAAAACAGAAGAGCAAACCATAATGGGTGATTGGACAATACATGGTACCCAAAATCAGAAAAGGGAATGCTTTAAGGGAAAACATTGGAAATCATCAAAAATAAAAAAGATCAGATGATTATGTCAGTCTCAAACTCTAATACAGTGGTTCTCAACCTTTCTAATGCCGTGACCCCCAACCGGTCGTAAGTCGAAGACTACCTGTATTTCCCTGCCCGGGAGCGCCGCGCATGCGTGGTGCCGCCCCCTGCGCAGGCCGAGGCGTAGCTGGCAAGGGGCAGCAACGGCGCAGGACGACCACCGGCTGGGCCGCCAGGTGGCTCAGCCCAAGGGAGGTAAGGCACCCGCCGGGCCCCACATGTGCCAGCAACCCTCCCTGCACCTGCCGGCTTCCCACTTCCCACCCCTGGCCCTCTTTTACTTACATTTTTAGTAGTTGCTCAGCAGAGAGGGATGGAAACTTCCAGACAGCTCGCCTTCGCTGCAGACAACTTGCAGCACCGTTTGCAGACTGGGACTTTTGGCGGGCTCAGCAGGGCAAAGAAGCCTGGACAATTCCTATTGGCTTTTGAAAGCCAATAGAATTAGACTCTATTCAAGAGAGTCTATTCTATTGGCTTTCAAAAGCCAATAGAATAAGAGGGAATAGCACAGCTAAGGAAAAGGGGGGGAAATGGCGGACTGCGTTCTTTGGCGACCCCCGTGAAATGGTGGTTCGACCCCAAATGGGGTCGCGACCCACAGGTTGAGAACTGCTGCTCTAATATGAGCACATTAAAAATGAATGAGCTGAACTAAACATATGATCTTCGGCATATATTGGAGCTGGGTTGGAGGGGATCATCCATCCTTGCTCTTGATTTCTTAGCAGCTTTCAATCCCATTGATCTGAATATCTTTCTGGATTGGCTTTGCAGTTTGGGAGTGGATGGCACTGCGCCATGCTGGTTCCTTCCTCCAGAGCCAGTTCCAGTCAGTGTTCTTTGGGGGGGGGACTCCAGCTCCAGCTCCTGCTCTGCAGGTTCCTCAGGGCTCAATATTCTCTCTACATTTCCAAATGAAGCCACTGGGTAAGATCATCTGAGGACATAGGCTGAAGTATTAGGTTGATGATACACAACTTTACATCTCCCCCTTGGCTGCCCAAGTGGTACCATGGAGGTTGTGTCTTCATGTCTGCAGGCTCAGTATCTAGGATTTGGATAGGGAATATCAGATTTCAACTCAATCCTAGCAAAACTGAATGTCTTATGATTCCTTGAGTCTGGGGATTTTCCATTGTTAATTCTGTGTGAGGTTTACTACCTTGGACAGAACTAGAATGCAATTTGTAGGTCCTCTTCAACTCATGACTCCTATTCAAAGATGCCCAGTAGGGTTTTTGCATCACTTGCTATGTACCAATTGCACTCATTCCTGGATCAGGAAACTCTACTCATATTCACTCATGCCTTGTCCCCTCCCAAATGCACTGCTGTAATGTGCATAGAAGCCATGATTGATGCAGAATGCAATGGTGCAAGCAGTTATACACACATTCTTCAATCAGCACTTTGGACTCTACTCCACAAGTTGCATTGGTTGTTATGCTCCAGGGTTCAATTCAAGGTGTTGGCAGTGACTTCTAAAAAGTCCTTATCCCCAGTTATGTTACTCATCCTATTAGGTGCGACAGACGAGGCATGCCCCAGGTACCATTTGTTAAGGAGTGTTATTTGGCAGGGCCCAGATAGAGAAGCTTTTCTGCTGTGTTACCCACTCTTAAGAACATCACTTTCCCCTCCTCCCTAAGATATTAGATTGGTAAAAATCCTGCTGGACTTTTTGTAATCTCCTTCCTACTTAATCAAAATTGGAGTTCAAGTACCTCTCTTTTTGTGCATTAGCTGTTGCTGAGAGAGGACAGGAAATTATTCTTATAATCATTTATGCTGCCTCCTGTTGCTGGGACAGGATCTTAGTAGAAACTCCCCAACTCTTGCCGAGACTCCCAGGTTTTCTGATAATGTTTCCCATCACATTTCTCACGACAGAAGGCAAAGGGACTGAAGGTACCGTCCCACCCTGTCAGTAGAACTCTAGCTCCACCTTGAACCAAAGGGATCTTTTTGCATCACAAGATCTTTCCATGAATTACGCCCATAATACCCTGTGGTGGTGAACTCTATAGATTAAGTGCAAGTCTTTTGTTTTAATCCCTGATTCACCTGCTGCCAATGATCCCAGATGTTTTGGAACACTGATGAATGGTTTAATTTAGAAAAGAAAACCTCAAAAACATTGACAACCTGAACTTTGATCAATTCAATTAAGTTCAAGTGGCCGGGTTTACACCTGAAGCTAAGCCATGGTTCATTCTAATTCTAATTAAATGAAGATAAATTTAATCCAACCATAACGATAAACCATAAAACAAAATTAATAACCACATGGTTATGTTATGTTCAACTACCTTCTAAACCAAAATTAAACAAATCATATCATAGTATGTGTATCACACCCATATGTGAACTTTCCTGGGCTAGGAATGCAACAATGAGGAAAATAACATCTTCTGAATTTTTGTGTCATGTATCTATTGTTCTTTACTATTAGATGTAATTTCCTGGTTTCAGATTTTCTGATAGTCAGAATGACTTATCTTATCTAAAATAGTTTTAGTTTTAGCTTTGTGCGTGTATGTTCAAGTCAAACCTGACTCCTGGCAATTGCCTAGACAAGTTCCTGCAGTTTGTTTGTTTTTTGGCAAGGCTGAGAATGTTTGGCCTAAGGTCTCCCGGTTTCTAACCTGTTGCATTAATTGCTACTCCAAACTGGCTTTTCCAACTGGTGTGAAAATATCCCAACATTTTGAAATTTACTTTGGGCTGTTTTTATAACATTCTTGGTGTAGAGAAACCTTTGTTTAAGGAGGATCTTAGGGCAGAGTGCCTATTAAAGCCAAATGTTCATTGAAGTCAGACTGAGGTAGACAAAACTTGCATGCAGGTAGTCCTCGACTTACCACCACAATTGAACCCAATATTTCTGTTGCTAAGTGAGACACCTGTTAAGTGAGTTTTGCCCCATTTCATGATCTTTCTTGCTACAGTTGTTAAATGAATCACTGCAGTTGTTAAGTTAGTGACACAGTTGTTAAATGAATCTGGTTTCCAGATTCCAGAAGGTTGCAAAAGGTGATCACGTGACCCTGGGACACTGCAACCGTCATAAATATGAGTCAGTTGCTAAGCCTGTGGATTTTGTTTATGTGACTATGGGGATGCTGCAACGATCGTGTGAAAAATGGTCATAAGTCGTTTTTTCCAGCACTGTTGTAATTTTGAACAATCATTAAGTAAACTGTTGTAAGTTGAGGACTACTTGCATTGACGTAATTGATATTTTGATATAATTGTTAACAATTTATGTCATGGGAGTGATATATTATGGAATGCTAATGTTTTATTATTACAGATATTATTATATATTTCAATTTGATTCAGTATTAGATCTATCTTACTACTTCCACACTCCTAAATATTGGGAATTGTAATTGTAACTATTTACTCCAGCCAGGAACTACAATTTGTACATTGTACAATCATTCTACTGGAATGCCAAAATAACTAAGGACAACCTTTATCTGTTTCAGGTGGGGTTGGGTTGCAGTGAAAACAAGTTGGGGAGGACATGGCAGAAACGAAGTTTCTGGGAAATGTTTCTGGCATGGTACAGTGTAAGTGGAAAGAATTCCTAGTGATGACCATCAGCCCTGCCAGGAAGACCAGACTAGGAAATCTAGTCAACAGAAAGGCTAAAATGTTTTTTTATTTAAATTGGCTATAATAAAAGAATCCTGCAAATTTGATTGCGCTGCACCTCCTTTTTCTTAAGTCCAATGAATTAGGCAGGCATCTGCCTGAGTCACTTCAAAATATTATCTCTTTGTTCTGGACTTTTAAAATTCTTCAGCTCTTTTTGTCTAGATAGTAGTTATTATTATTATTATTATTATTTATTAAATTTCTATGCCGCCCTATTCCGGGAACTCAGGGCGGCTTACAGCATAAATAGAAATCCAATACAAACTAAATAGTACATTTATAAAAATAAATATATAAAAAGAAGAACCCCTAAATTAAGAACCATTCATTCAGCAAACATACACACAGACATACACTGGCTAGGGGCAAGATTTCAACCGCCCCAGGCCTGCCGGCAGAGATGGGTCTTTAGTAGTTTACGAAAGGCGGAGAGGGTGGGGGCGATACGGATCTCCGGGGGGAGTTGATTCCAGAGGGCCGGGGCCGCAACAGAAAAGGCCCTTCCCCTAGGCCCCGCCAGGCGACACTGTCTAGCCGACGGGACCTGGAGAAGGCCGACTCTGTGGGCCCTAACCGGTCGCTGGGTTTCGTGAGGCAGCAGGCGGTCTCGTAAGTAACCTGGTCCGATGCCATGTAGGGCTTTATAGGTCATAACCAACACTTTGAATTGCGTTCGGAGACCAATAGGCAGCCAATGCAGCTCACGGAGTGATGCTGAGATGTGGGCATTTCTGGGCAGGCCCAACACTGCTCGCGCGGCTGCATTCTGCATTACCTGAAGTCTCCGAACGTTTTTCAAAGGTAGCCCCAAGTAGAGAGCATTGCAGTAGTCGAGCCTCGAGGTGATAAGGGCATGAGTGACTGTGAGCAGAGACTCCCGGTCCAAATAGGGCCGCAACTGGTGCACCAGGCGAACCTGGGCAAATGTCCTCCTCGCCACAGCCGAAAAATGATGTTCCAAGTTTAGCTGTGGATCGAGGAGGACGCCCAAGTTGCGGACCTTCTCCGAGGGGGTCAAAAGCTCCCCCCCCAGGCTGATGGACGGATAGATTGAATTATCTTTGGGAGGCAGAACCCATAGCCACTCCGTCTTGTCGGGGTTGAGTTTGAGCCTGTTCCTGCATATCTCTGTCAAGACCATCTTCCTTACTCTCTGTATGATTAAGGTTTGTTTAACTTACCTTTGATTCTGAGATTAAGACATTATGCACCTAATGGGGAGGTTGAGGTAATCAGGGCAAACCTAGAGTAAATGGATCCTTCATCATGATGTGTGAATTTAGGTAGCAAATCCCAAATAAGGAGGGAGAGGAGAAATGAAAAAAAGGCATTTGGGCAGGGGTGGGATTCAGCCAATTCGCACCAGTTCGGCAGAACGGGTAGCTAATTTTTTGTTGCCCAGGCCCATAATGGACTTCTGGAAGTGGCATCCACACAGAGAACCAGTTGTTCACGTGTTTGAATCCCACCACTGCATTTGGGGCAAACAGTTTGACCTCAGACTTTGTAGAAAAGAATCCCAAGCTAATACAATACTCTGGCACCTGGGTGGGAAAGGACAAGCGAGTGGCTGGGCTGGATAACCGCTTTCCTTTGCCTGTGATCAGACAGTTGCCAGACAAGGATGCACAATGAGAATTCCTTATTTCCTATCTCTACGCCCTATGGAAAGAGCAAAGGGAGGGTTTGGATGCCATTGTGGCTTCCATTGTTTATTAAGTTAGCTCGTCCCTTTCCTTTCCTGACCAAAAGGTCCAGGAAGGAAGGCTTGAACCCCGTGCTTTCTCTATTCAAGCTATACTCATGGGGACAATTTGACCGCTGGGTGTTCTTCCTTCCTTCCTTTTGGGTTATACAATTGAATGGGTGTGTATGACCTATCAGTGTATGTGCGTGGCGGTTAATTTTTGTGTGTGTGAGTTCTTTCACACACATAGGCACACACTTAAAGGAATTCGAACTATAGGGTGATGGGATTCTTAAAACTACTGGTGCTCTCATAATGAAGAACAGTAAGATGGTAACATATGCACAAGCACGCTGTGTGCAGGGAGAGAAAACACCATTGTTGCTCTATTTATATTCCACCATTCCTGTGACAGCCTTGTTTTTGCAGCCTCCAGGGCCACAATGTCATGCCATAACATTTGTCTATCTCCAGTGGCATTTCAGTTTCAGATGTGTCACTATGTCATTATTCCTCTATCCTAGGAGCTCAGTGTAAAGAATGGGTGGGTAACATTAATTTCACAGTATTCTCAAACTATCCCTACCTACCATATAGGTTATTTTGAATGATGATGACTTCCCAGGATCTGTCAGTGGACTCTATGACTGTATCAGAAATTGAAACTGGTCTTTAATTATTACATATCACGAAACCTTTCATTATAGGTTTTACATGGGATATCATTGTAGGGTCAACCTGATGGGAATGAAAGGGGAGGGTCTGACACAAAAGCTGGGGTCGATGTTACTGCTGCTCCATTTTCTGGTGTATCAATTGTTCATCCTTCCTTTACTAAATAAGACAACTAACTCACACCTGGTGCATTTCAAATATGCCACATTACAACCCCCAGTTTTCCCAATCCAAGTACCTCACAAATTTCTATTTTGCTCTTTCATGCAACCTTTGCATCCTTTTAAAAATGTCTCTGTTTCAGATAATACAGAGGAAGAAAAACAAAATAAAAAACTGTCTAATGCAATGTATGGATGCATGTATACATGTATGGTCTGTGCGTTTTAAATAAATTTTGAAAGAAATACAGCTATAGAAAAAAATAACCATAAAATAGAGTATTAAGAAGGAAATACATAAAACATTTCCATTCAGTTTTAAACCATGTTCTTTTTACTATATTTGATTCTTTTTGTCTCAGTTTCCACTACCTCATAAAAAACTTCCTTCATCATAGTTTACAAGGTATTAAATAACCAAGCCACAAATAAGTATTGTAAACTAAATTATAGGCTAATAAATTATATGAATACAGCCACAGAGTAGTTGTTCCAAACCAAAGAAATATTTAATCTAATCAGAGAGTATTTTGCTGTATTTTTCCATCTCTGATAGCCATATCCCAAACTAGGTATATTGAAGTCTGCCAGATAGCCATATTTCTTGGTTTAACTTATCTATTTAGGCAATGTTTCAAATATTAATATTTCATTAAATGTGAGTTTCCAAATTGGTAGACTTTACATAAGTTAGATTCTACTTCCCATAATCTTTAGCCAGCATAATTAGGAATTAGAAGAGAAAGTCCAATATGTATTGAGGGCTTTTGTTGAAGAAAGTTGGCAAAGTTTAAATCAAATTTGCAATGATTAATAGATAGCTGCTTATAGATTCCAATGGGAGAAGGACATTTAGACATACAGTAAATGTGTGATAAAAATCTTTTCTATTGTCATATTGTTTAAAATTCAAAACAATCTTCTTAAATGGCAAACTTTATTGATAATATATTTTTCAGATATTATCACTGACCTTGACTATTGTAGCTCTTGTTGCTTTATCCCAGTGGTTCTCAACCTTTTTAATGCCACGACCCCCAACTGGTCATAAGTCGAGGACTACCCAACCGGTTGTAAGTCGAGGACCCCAACCAATTGTAAGTTGAGGACTTTCCCTGCCCGGGAGCGCCGAGCATGCGTAGTGCCGCCCCCTGCACAGGCCGAGGCGTAGCTGGCAAGGGGCAGCGACAGCGCAGGGCGACCACCGGCTGGGCCACCAGCTGGCCCAGCCCAAGGGAGGTAAGGCACCCACTGGGCCCCACGCACGCCAGCACCCCTCCCTGCGCCCGCCGGCCTCCCACCTCCCACCCCTGGCCCTCTTTTACTTACATTTTTAGTAGTTGCTCAGCAGGGAGGGGTGGAAACTTCTAGACAGCTCGTCTTTGCTACAGACAACTTGCAGCACTGTTTGCAGACTGGGACTTTTGGCGGGCTCAGCAGGGCAGAGACAGCCTGGACAATTCCTATTGGCTTTTGAAAGCCGATAGAATTAGACTCTATTCAAGAGAGTCTATTCTATTGGCTTTCAAAAGCCAATAGAATAAGAGGGAGTAGCACAGCTAAGGAAAAGGGGGGGGAATGGCGGACTGCGTTGTTTGGTGACCCCCGTGAAATAGTCGTTCGACCCCAAATGGGGTCGCGACCCACAGGTTGAGAACCGCTGCTTTATCCATATACAGAAATATGACTTGTTTTGAAAAGCCTACAAAGTTAAATCTGCAATAAGCATACAGTACACAATTGTTACACTAATAAAAAAATAGCTGATGCTGTTATTTATATTGTGTTCATCTCCTGCCTCTAAAGCTATGCTATTACTTTGTCTCTTAACCATTTTCTTGATTTTCCCTTCCTTTTCTTTTTCTCTATATCAGCGGTTCTCAACCTGTGGGCCGCGACCCCATTTGGGGTCAAACGACCATTTCACGGGGGTCGCCAGACAACGCAGTCCGCCATTTTCCCCCTTTTCCTTAGTTATGCTACTCCCGCTTATTCTATTGGCTTTTGAAAGCCAATAGAATAGACTCTATTCAAGAGACTCTATTCTATTGGCATTCGAAAGCCAATATAAACTAAGGAAGTTTCGGTTTCAGAGCACGTGGCAGAAAGCGAGACAGAGAAGAAGCGGCAGAAAGCGAGAGAGAACAAGCAGCAGAAAGCAAGAGAGAGAACAAGCAAAAACAGTAAGTTTTGTCTCTGGCCTGCTGCTGAGCTTCCTCTGCTTGGCCACCAGACACCCCAGCGGCCCCAGAACACTCTGCCCCCATTTCCTGCAATTTCGCAGCCGGCCCACCGGCCTCAAAACACCCTGCGGCCGCCGGCATTCCCATAAGGCTCCTCCCTAGCCCACTGGCTCAGCTTCCTCTGGTCCGTCCTTCCTCACCTGTCCCACGTGGTGACCCAGCTGGTGGTTTTGGTGGCGTGGTCGATATCATAGTTGTGAGCTTCCTTCCAGCCTTTGGGCAAAGGCAGCTTCTGCCAGGGGATTTTTCCCGGCAGCAGGCGCAGCAGCGAAGAGACGGACCGAGGCCAGAGGCGAGCCAGGCTGGCTGCCTGCCGTCTGTCCTGCTCCCCCTCCCCATCTGTTTGGCTGAGGACGTGGGGGGGCAGTTGGGAACCACTAACTCCCATCCTGCTCGCCCTCGCCGCCCGTTCGGCTGAAGATGCGGGGGGGAGCGGCTGCGAGCTGCTGTCTCCCATCCTGCTCCCCTCCCCATCTGTTTGGCTGAGGACGTGGAGGGGCGGCTGGGAGCCGCTGTCTCCCGTCCTGCTCGCCCTCGCCGCCCGTTCGACTGAAGATGCGGGGGGGCGGCTGGGAGCTGCTTCCTCCCGTTGCTCCCCTCCCCATCTGTTTGGCTCAGGATGTGGGGGGGCTGGGAGCCGCTGCCTCCCGTCCTGCTCGCCCTCGCCGCCCATTCGGCTGAAGATGCAGAGGGCGGCAGCTGGGAGCTGCTGTCTTCCGTCCCGATCCCCTCCCCATCTGTTTGGCTGAGGACGTGGGGGGGGCAGCTGGGAGCCGCTGCCTCCCATCCTGCTCGCCCTCGCCGCCCGTTCGGCTGAAGATGCAGGGGGGGGGCGGCTGGGAGCCATTGCCTCCCATCCTGCTCCCCTCCCCATCTGTTTGGCTGAGGACGTGGGGGGGAAGCTGGGAGCTGCTGCCTCCCGTCCTGCTCGCCCTCGCCGCCCGTTCGGCTGAAGATGCGGGGGGGGCCTGGGAGCTGCTGTCTCCCATCCTGCTCCCCCTCCCTGTCCATTTGGCACCATCTGCCTTTCGCTCTCTTTCTCTCTTCACCTGGAGGGAGAGGGAGAGAGAGAGAAAGAGGAAAGAGAGAAAGAGGAAAGGAGGAGAAGAGAAAGAGGAAAGAGAAAGAGAAGAGAGAGAGAGGAAAAAGAAAGTTAGAGGAGAAAGAGAAAGAGGAAAGAGAAAAAGGAAAGAGGGAGAGAGAGAGAAAGAGGGAGAGGAAAGAGAAAGAAAGGGGGAGAGGAAAGAGAAAAAGAGGAAAGAGAAAAGAGATTGAGAAAAGAGAGAGAGGAAAGAGAAAGAAGAGAAAGAGGAAAGAGGAAAGAAAGAAGAGAAAGAGAGAGGAAAGAAAGCGAGGAAAGAGGATAAAAGAGACAGAAAGAGAAAGTTAGAGGAAAGAGGGAAAGAGGAAAGAGAAAGAGAGGAAAGAAAAAGAGAGAGAGGAAAGTGACAGAAAGACCCTTTTGACATCTAAAATGAAGATAACACTGCATATATCCTTTTTTACCTTTATTTTATATATATACACACACACAAACACACACACACACACATTAAAAGTAAAAAAGGATATCTGCAGTGTTATCTTCATTTTAGATATCAAAAGGGTTTTGCGGCTCCCAGTGTTTTGTTTTCAGTGGGAAACGGGTCCAAGTGGCTCTTTGAGTGTTTTGGGTTGCCTACCCCTGGGGTGGGTGGATTCCCACGTGCTATTAACTTTGTTAGCAAATGGGAGGGGGGGGGTTGAACAAAGTTGCTTCATTTATTCATTCATTTATTGCACAATAAAATTATTTGAAACCAACATTTTGTGCTATTCTAATGCACAACTGCACAAATATGCATGTAATCTCTGAGGAGGCTATCACATCTGGGCTACAAAAATTTGGTTAAAGCATTCGTGTTTGCTGATATTTATTTCCTTTAAACTGCTTTGCTTCTTCCATTTATTGTTTAAAGTGGTTTAATACTTCCATTTATTTCCTTTTATTCCCTTAAAACTAGTTTGAATCTTCCATTTGTTGCCATTTATTCTTTTAAAACTGATTTAATTGTTTTGTTTATTTCTGATACACAAAGCCTATAACTTCCATGCCATTTCTCACTCTTCTTATTCCTTTCTGCTTTGCTTTTTATTCCCTCTCTTTCATATACTTTCTTTTATCTTCACTGAAAGAAAATCCCTCCAGATCCCCACTATAATCTATGGTTCAAATGAAAGCAACCTGTTCTTATTTATTATTTACTAACTTTCTGTAAATTTTGATCCCACATTTAAAGGCAGGGTAAACATGCATTAAAATACATGCAGCGGCGGCACAGCATTAATGGTGGCCGGGGCTGTCTTTCTTGCCACGCCCATTTGGTGGCCACGCCCATTTGGTGGCCATACCCACTTGGTGGCCACACCCACTCGGCCACACCCACTCGGCCACGCCCCCAGCACCCGGCGATGTAGAAACGAAAATAATTTTATGGTTGGGGGTCACAACATGAGGAACTGTATTATGGGGTTGCGGCATTAGAAAGATTGAGAACCACTGCTCTATATCATGAAGAACTGCATGACTATAAAATATTCCTTCCTGAGGATTGACTTTTGCACATCTAATGGTGAATGTGGTTAACAATGTTTATGTGATGCCAGAAGACTATTTCAGCCTCTCTGCAAGCCAAAATGCCATGCAATAGCAAGAAAACAGCACTGGTGGATATGCTAGACTTTCCATTCATGAAGGCATGCTGCCTTTATCAGTTGCATGCAAGCTAAGTTAAACCATTAGGAGAAGGGCTTTGGCTATTACAATTATGGTTCTTCCCCAACAACAAAATAAGAAACCTGTACTTTTGTAGTGTGTCAGGATTTAGGGACTTGAAGTTCACAGTTTGGAAGTGCCTTAATGGGAGAAGCCTGGTTTTCTGTTATGCATGAATCCAATCATGGAGCCTTGGTATTTCAGCTACTTTGGCTCCCCACTCAATATTTAAAGTTTTAAAGACCTATTTTCAAACCTAGGATTCCTTACAGCATGCTGAAGGTTGAATATGAAGTCATTATGTGGAGAGTGCATTTCATGAAATGCCCACTCTTTGAAGCTCCACTCTTTGCCCTCTCTGCCCTAGCTATCCACCCATGATTTAAGTCTTAATTTTGGCTAGCTGCTGGTGGCTCTGGGCCAGCCCTTTGGCCACTTTGTGGTTATGAGTGATCCCTGATGAGACAGGCTGGCTTGCTTGAGCAAAGCAAAGCAACATATCTGAGAGCTGCCCAGAGCATTTGGCACAAACTGAGCAGCTGTGCTAAATATAGACTTCTTGGGGGAAAGCCTACTAAGGGAGAAAGGGGTAAAAAGAAGAAAAAATCTGTCTCAGTTTCTCTGATCATTGCTGCCAGGGGGATGGCCGTAGTGGAGTTAATAGAGGATTAGTTATTCCTTGTCTTAGAAATTGTGAGCAGAGTTTGATTTATGTCAGGGCTCAGCTCTGAGTTTTGAAACCTATCAGTCAATTAATATGCTTCTAAGGATATATAGAGTGCAGGTTTTTATTTGCACTCCAGCTCAGCAGAAACTTCAATTTATTTCTAAGTCACTTATTCCCACACTACTTTGATTAAAGGCTTCTTTCAGGTTTTTTTATATTGTACACAAAACAAACAAGTGAAATATTAGCTGAATTTTACTGCAAAGAATTACTAGTTGTTATTAATAATCTATATTTAAAAAGTTGCATGTGCAAACATATATAATTTCAATTCTTTCTTCCAAAAACCCAAGGCAACTTGGATAATGTTCAGAGCAAGTTTATCCTTGTAAAGTAGGTGGGGTAAAAGAGGGTGGCTGCTTCAAAGTCACACAAAGTTTCATGGCTGTGTATAAGTTTGGACCTGAGGCTTGCTCCAGAGTTCAATTCTCTAGCAATCACTCCACACTCAAATTGGTGCCCGTTTTGAATCTGTCCTTTTATTTTGGTATAGAGAAATGTATTAAGTATTCTAAATAAAGCTTAGAAAAGCATAGATTTATATAAATATTAAGGTATTTGTTAGTAACAAGAAGATAAAACAAAACTAAGCAAATTGACAAATAGAGCATAGTAAGTATGGAAAACTAAACAGTTAACTATTTAGGCCTCCTCAAATACCGTGTTACCTGATTTCAGTATTGTCTGTGTTTTTATGTGTATATCTGTATGTATGTATGTATTTATGTATAAGCCAGTTTTGATTAGTGGTTAAGACATCACACTAGAAATCTGGAGAACCTTAGTCCTAGTCTCACTTTAGGCATGAAGCCAGCTGGATGACTTTGGGTTAGTCTCTTAGCCCTAGGAAGCAGGCAATGGCAATCTACTTCCAAAATCTTGGCAAGATTTTTTTGGCAAGACTAGTCCCAGCACTAGCCAGAAATCAACACAAAGCCACCCCCTTCAATATTTATGTACTGTATGTATTGTGTTGTGTTGTATTTGTGGTAGCTTGTAGTACAAACTATAACACATAAAAACCATTATTATCCTAAAACAATCGTCACTAGATATATAAGAAGATAACACTAAAATAAAAAATCATTTGCAGCAGTCCAGTCTTATTTAGGCAGCAATAATTTTCAAGAGCCCATTTGGGAAATAAGCTAAGCTACTGTTAATTTTTTATTCATTTCAGTGGGAGAAGAATGCCCATAGAATTTCTTAAATAGTTCCATTCTGGATGTTTCATCCCAAATTGTTGCTGACACTTTGGCTCAGTTTCCTTTTGTGTGAAGTGCAATATCTAAAACAATACAAAAATAGCCAACTGAGCAGGATGTAAGTCTCTAATACAGATGTCTATAGAGATTCTCTTGTCATCCAGGTTATGGTTGTCTCAAAGGTGCTTTTTCAAAAGGTAACTGGATGATGTTTGAGGAAGAAGACATTTAGCTTCTCATCCAAAAAGCTTCATCAATTCTGGCTGGATGGTGGTGGTGGTGGTGGTGGTGGAAATGGAAGGATTAGTTCTGATGAGCAGTGTAGAATTTAAGGCATTTCAAGAGACACATGCAGTCCTATAAAGATACAGAGGTTTATGACTGAGTTCACACATTGCATCAAGCTATGATTAATTCATTATGCTTTGTTGCCTAAGTGTCAATTGGTCTAATGCATACAATGTCCTAAGTCACAATTAATGATTTACAAACCACAATAGCTGGATTTTTATAACAAGCCAACATGCCCACCAAAAACACATTTTAACTTAGCATGATGTATTAGCCCAGTCAGTATGCCTTCAGGCTGATGCAAGGAAACAAACTTATGTGGGGATTGTGAGAGGTACGTATTGACTTTGCTTCAGCTATCAAAATACAAATCTGATAAATACATGTTAATAAAGATGAATTGGCTGGAAAATCTAGATATCATATAGGGGAAGGCTGAGGCAAGCTATCTCAGAATTGATCTATATAAATAGCAGATCACCATACTGTAGCAAATCTCTGAAAGTGGAGGCATTGGTTTGCCAATAGCTTTGGGGGAAAAAAGATTGGCTTGGGCTTTGAATACTTCGTTAACAAAACAATACTGACAAACTAGAAGGAGTGGAGGAATTGTGACTGATTGGGCAGCCTGAGGAGATGACTTTATGAGAAAAGGAGCTAAAAATTTCCAGTGTGACAGACTGGCGAATATCAGAAGACATTTATTGAGATTGCACAAATACAAACAAATATTATTTTCTGGATGTTGTTTGCAAAAGTAAAAATGACAAAAATTATCAATAGCTAATTGCACTTTGCATTATTATTTCTGCCACCTTTGCAACTTTCCCCCCCCAAAAGGCAAAAAGGCACTGTAAACAGTTCTACAAATAAGGCTGAACATCATTTCGTATTGTTAAGTGCATTATCAGGAATCAAAGTTTGACCTCACTTTTGTGCTTATTAGGGGTTCTTTTGCAAAGAGATTTAGATGTGTGTTCATTGATTTTCATTGGGAATGGAGACTGGGGCGGGAGGGAAGAAAGCCTCGGAGATAGTATCCAGACCTGCTCGTTGTCTCTAGAGCACGAGAGATGTTACAAAAAGTGGGGTCTTGTCGGGGTGGCCGGTTCGTTCTCTCAGGATCCGGAGAGAAGCCCAACATCCGTGCACGAAGACATGGCCTGAGACAGACGGGTGAGTCCAGAGGCAAAGAGTAGGGGGGAAGCGGGAGAGGTCAGCGAGGAGAAGGTAGATTGTGGGGGGGGGACGCCACGTGGGAAATAGGGGAGGCTAAACAGAGGCGGATTCTTGCTTTCGCTCTCGAAGATGAGTAGAAACAGTTGAGAGACATTTTGAAGTTTCATGGAGGGGTTGGGGGAGGGGGCTCCTCATTTTAAAGTACTTATGGAAAGGTCGGGAAATGGCGAAGCAGAGGCAAAAGGCGGGATAACGGAATTTCGTTCCATAGAATCTCTCAGTGTTAGATTAAAGAAAATGTCATGGGTCGGGAGCGGTGCTGGAAGGAAATATTACTTAAGTAGCCAAAACTTTAAAAAAGTAAAAAAACAACAAGCGAAGTTCAGTTGTTAAAATCAAGGAAAGGCAGAAGTACCGGTAGGAAGAAAGCTTGTTGCTATCTGGTTTATGTTCCGCCTCTGGGCCTGCCATAAGTCCCCCTGCACATGATAATACTGATGCAGTAATATTAACTATAGAACAGTAAATGGTACAAATAATAAAACAAAATCGAGAACAGATGAGGACAACTTAGAGGGGGTGCTCCTATAGAGGGAGGAAGAAGAGAAAAGTGGGATGAAGTTTTTACCCACAAGGAGGACAGGATAGAAGGTAGAAACGCGGGTGATTTCTGGGGATTCGAACACAGTGCATTTTAAGTGGAAAGGTCAGAGAAGAGATGAACCCTGTTGAATCAGATCCGTGCTTTTAAGTTTTGGACACCCTTTTTCTGCGGGAAACTGGTTTATATGGAGCCAAATCATTAGTTCAGCTAGCTCACTTAATTTCTTTCATTAGTCCCTGCTCCATTATAGCTTTAGCAACAAAAGTGAGTTGTGCTGCTTCTAAATGTAAAAATCTGATTTCATTTGTAAATTTTTATGAATAATTTCACCCAGCTATGACTTTATTCCTAACAGGCTTGGGAACCTACTTATAAGCTTTAACTTGTGCAGGCTATTATGATTTGGCTTTCAGATAGTGCATTCCTTTTTCTGTTGGTACTTCTGTTGCATTTGGAGGAGCAAGTATCTTGTGTGATGAACCAGTCTTTTCTGAATAAAACCAAGGGCAATTTTGCTTTATGTAGGTGCAAATGGTAATGTACAACATTATCCCATTGATGCTAATTATGATGATTAATATTAAAATTATTACTACCACTCTTGTATACATGCCACTTTGCAGAATAATATAATCAAGAAAAAAAGTAACAGTTTTGTGACAATGAACATGTTATCTGTTTTCAGTGTTTTCAACGCTGGCCAAAGAAATGCTTCTGGAAACCCCCATAGTAGGATATAAGAGTTTTATTCCCTGCAATTGGTATGCTAAATAATGTTTTTAATACAGGATTTCTAATACTGATAGTTTTATCCTTCATAAATATGGATAATTTTCACAAGTTGATAGCCATTGTTATATATGTTGATATTGGATTCCATAGTTTAGTTCAGGGGTTCCCAACTGGGGGTGTGAGGTGATATTCCAGGGGGTGCGAAAACCTGGGTTTTAAAAATTATAGTGTATATGCATAATTCGTTGCCATTATCTCAGACTTTTGTAAGGGGTACGAGAATATATCAGAAACATTCTAGGGGTGCGGGGTATAGAAAAGATTGGGAACCGTTGGTTTAGTTACAATTTTGTGTGAAGAAGTACGTTCTTTACTCAGTCTTACATTTCTGATTCTTTAATTTCATTGGATCATGCTATTTTCTTGCATGATAAAAAAGAGTAGAAAAATATTTTGACAACCTCTTTTCCATCACCATGCAACATTTTTATTTTATGCATTTCCACAGTGTTTAGCCATTTCAGTTGTCCCTTTATATATGTCCTCTATTTAAAATCTGAAACAATTTGTACAAAAACTTTATGAAACTGGTTTTTTTCTTTATAATTGTTCATGAATCTCCATAGTAAAGTAGACTATAACTGTAACTCCCCAGAATAAGTGAAAACTGATAACCACTTTTATTGAATGTTAAGCTCAGTAATGAGCATGGGTCATTATAGATCAAACACCTATAATAGGAACCAAGCTAGATTTGATTATTATTAATTTATTTATTGAAATATTATTTATGCCTTCATCCTTTGTTCTTAGGAACTCAAGGTTGCATATCTAGCCTTTTTACCAGTTTTTCTTGTGGCAACAACCAGGGTTGAGCTGAGAAATAATAACTGCCTTAAAGTTATCCAGTGGGTTTCCACGGCTCACAGTTGACTTCAGCCTAGTGTTCCTGTTTCTACATCCACCCATTGTACTGCACTGACTGACCAATAATTGTAAATCATGATTTAAACTACTAAGAAAGTTTCCATTTTAATAATTTAAATCATGATTTATTCACTGATCTGGAATATTTTTCTATAGAAATGCCTTCTTATTCAATATAATCTGAGCAGATATTTGTCAGTACTCACAAAAAGATGTAGATTTAATTTTTAAAAGGTGTATGCCATAATAATGTAATTAACATAAGTTGTACAAAATAGTTTTTATTTAAAAATGTAATAATTTTTTAATGATTTAATGATTACTAAGTAGGGATTGTAAAATTTACAATGAAATGTTCTGGAGAACTCTGGAATTTTTCATCCCCCCTCCCTCCCCTCCCCATCATGCTATTTCAAGGCATAGTTCTGCAGTTTCCTGACATAAATTGAATTGTGTTTTGGTCAGGGAGCTGTGTCTGGGTAACGCTTGCTTAGGTCAGAGTGCTGTGTTCGGGACACAACACGTTGTGTCCCAAAACACATACACAAACACAGCCTGTTGGTTCTCAAGGATTATTCCAGAAACTGCTACACTGTCCCTGGAACTTCATGGTCTGGGGAGCATCAGCATGGCCAGAGGGGCAAGCAAAAGGTTCTGTTCCTGAATTAGTAAGTTTTGCAAATCTTTAGCAAAGAAATACATACTTGTAAAGTCATTTAAAGATGAATTGGTGTCAATTCAATTCAGTTGTACTTATTTACTGTTTGAGAATGATAGTCAGTTTTTCAGTTGCATAAAACATCTTTCTTGAAACAAGTGTCAGTTCTGTTAATCTACCTCTATATTATTAAATGAGAAATTAGAAGTTATATTCATAATTGTTTCACTGAAGTATTGTACATTTAATTTTATAAAGTGTTCTTAAAATGTTTTAAGAAAGTTTTGTGGCTTAAGACAAAGATGTTTAATTTTGATTTTTATCTGACCTGATTAGAAATAATCCTCACTGCATTCAGTGAAACTTCTTAACAAAAAATGCTTAACATTGCAGGCACTATTTCAGTGGAATTTCTTTCTTAATGTCTGCCATTGTGGTTCTCCTGTCTTTGACTGTTAGAAGAGACATTTCCTTTAATTGCAGAGAATAATGGAAGGAAAAAAACATGAACAAAATGTTATATGACCCAAACTATTTTAATGAAATAATCAGTTTGACCTGTAGGTTTTAGGAGGGTGCAAGTCTATATCTGCAAAGTAGTGGACTGCACATTCACATTGTTATTATTCAAAAACCACTGTGAAAACAAAACTTAATGTCCCCCTGGTGAATGGTTGAGAATGAGATGCATATAATGTTCATGCACTGTAATAAGGGGAGGAGAAAAGGGTTGTGCTGTGTTGTCTCAAACAATAGCCGGCTTAGAACGTATCTCGGTGGCTGTCAAAACTTGTTTTTTGATGAACACAGAAAACATTTGGCCTTCTCAAGGATGTTTGCTGTATCAGTGCTAAGGCTACTTCCTTGGGCAACATCCCTATGTTCAGCACTTTGTTTTGTGGGTCATTTTTTATCGCATATTTCTTGATGACTTCTTGGGGCTGAGTTTCTTTTTCTACCCTCCTGGAAACCGCTGGAGACTGTAAGTAGCTGGAGACTATAAGTATATTTGTACAGTGTGGATCCGTTTCTTTAAAGGAAAAAAAATAGGGTAATGTAAATCTTTCAAGCAAATTCTGCTTTCTTTTAAAATAACATTAAAATATATGTAATATATGCTTGATGTGAAGAATATATTGGTTTGCAGATCTTTAGTTTCTTGTCTTTTGAAATAGTACATAATTCTACAATTAACTTTTATGATTTAAATTCACTGTTGGAAAATTTTTTATTGAATCAAAAATGTTTATGGAAGGCATATCAATAATTGAAGAAACAGCAGTTAACTGAACACAGATGACTATTACAGCAGAACATTATTCCTGATATTTGGATATTCAAAGCAAAATGACAAATCTCAGAAAAAATAAATTATTTTACCATTTTCATTCTGTGGATGTATTTATTATTTATTTATCTATCACAGAGAGTTGTATGCCACCAAAATCGTTGGATACAAGGTGGTTTACAGTGGACTTAAGACTTTCCTTTTTACGTCTTTATTTTTTGAAAAACACATTTCACTGGAATGTAATTTTAAAAAGTTATTTTTAAAAAATAAAAATATTTTTAAAAATAGATAATATTTTTATAGCCAAAGTATTGAAAAAAGCACTAACATCAATTAAATTATTAATGTTTTGTATTGCTAGCTTATAAGCTTATGATTCAAACGTCAATTGAAACCAAAGCTGGACTTTTTTTCCCCAAAAAAATATTTGTTTCCCTAACTCTTACACAGATTATTCTTACATCTAATCTTGTTGCTTTCTTTGTTTTTTTTAAAACAGATGTTTGCAAGTTTGCTTGCAATTCAGAATCAAAGGAAAAATTCGGAGTTAAAGTATCCACCTTTTATCTGTTAATAGGGAAAGAATTGGAGAAAAAGTACATACTAATAGTAAATTTCACATCAGTTTTTTAGAATCTAAAAACCACAGGAAATACTTTCAAAACAATCAATGATGGTTGATTTTAGGGTGCAAGAAATTTTTTGCTAAACATTTTAAACATTTTTGAAATGTTTAGCATAATACCTAAAAACTAAGGTTAGTTAACCCATGCCTTCAGAAGTGAATGTCTAAATGTATGTTATCTATATGGAAGTCCTTATTGTTTAAGATTTAATTAGCTGCTTCAATTGCCAACAAATATGAAGATTGCAATACTAACCTCAAAAACAATCATAGCATAGCTAATGGTAAGGTACATACCATTCTCAAATTGGGAAATAATAATATAAAACAATATATATCATACAGGGACACAAATCACCCTGCCCTTGGCTATGTTGAAAAAAAAAAGATCTTTTTTCTAAAGGACAAGTCAATGTCTGTCCTCTAAGGCAGATAGCAATAGCAATAATACTTAGACTTATATACCGCTTCACAATGCTTTACAGCCCTCTCTAAGTGGTTTACACAGTCAGCATCTTGCCTCCAACAATCTGGGTCCTCATAAAGGATTGAAGGCTGATACTTTTTGATAGGGGGTTGCTCCTGGGGCTATTTGCTGCTTTACCAATTAATCCATGCTGCAAGTTATAGAGCAATCCTTTGGAAGCACACTTTCTGGTTTAGATTATGTAATATGCAGTGGATTCACATATTAACCTAAAACATGGTTTATTGGACCATGGTTTATTGAACAAATAATTGGTTTAGAAGATACACTAATTATGGATTAAATACAGTTACTGAATTCCCATAATTATGGTTAAGTCAAAATGAAATAACATAATTTGATGAGATGTAACAAAATAATAACAGAATAAGAGAGTTGGAAGGGACCTTGGAGGTCTTCTAAGCCAATCTACTGCTCAGGCAGGAATCCCTATATCAGACATATCAAACACAAGGCCTGGGGGGCCGGATGCGGCCCAAAAATGGGCCACATGAAACCATTCTGGAAACAGGGAACGGCCCCCTCTGCCTTGGCCATGGTCCAGGCCAGCCAGGAGCCAATGTACAATTTTGTGGTGGCCATCTATGCTGAAACGCATTCAGTCTTAGCTTCACAAGGCCATCTGGAAACAGAGAGGAACCAGCCCCTGCTGCGTCGGCCCTGCCCCCTGGGTGCATGCTGGGGAGGTGTCACCTTTGTGAGAAATGAAGAAATGCACCATCGCCTGGAAGTGGCTAGCAAATGGCCCTCACCTACTTCACCTATCTGGCTTGATGGGCTCCGAGGGAGGGGTTTTGGCAGACAGTGGGGCGAACGATGTAGGCCATACCCACTCCACCTACACCCACCCAGTAGGCCACACCCACCCAGCCCCCAAGGGCAACTGCAATGCTGATGTGGCCCTCAATGAAATTGAGTTTGACGCCCCTGCCCTATACCATTTCAGACAAATGGCTGTCCAATCTCTTCTTAAAAACCTCCAATGATAGAGTTCTCACAATATTTGCAGGCAAATTGTTCCACTGATTAATTGTTCTGTCAGGAAATTTCTCCTTATATTTAGATTGGTTTTCTCCCTGATTAGTTTCAATCCATTGCTGCTTGTCTTGCCTTCAGTTGCTTTGGAGAATAGGTTGATTCCCTCTTTATGGCAGCCCCTCAAATATTGGAACACTGTTATGTTACCACCATCATTTTCATTAGACTAGGCATATCAATTTGTGCAATCATGTTTTAGTCTCCAATTTCTTAATCTTTGTGCTCTTCTCTGCAGTCTTTCTAGAATCTTAACATCTTTTTTACATTGCAATATTCCAAGTCTTACCAAAGCATTATAAAATGATAGTAGCACTTCACAAGATCTTGATTCTACCCCTCTATTAATGTAGTCTAGGACTGTGCTAGCTTTGTTTGCCAGCTACAACGCACTGCTGGCTTAAATTTAAATGGTTGTCTGCTAGGACTCCTAGATCCCTCTTACAGTTACAACTATTGAGCCAAGCCAGGTATTACCTATTGTATATCTCTGTAATTGGCTTTTCTTGCCTATATGTAAAACCTTACTTTTCTCACCCACCATTGAATTTCATTTTGTTAGATAGGGACTAGTATTCAAATTTGTTGAATTCTGTACCTTGAGGCTCTCTTCTGGAGTGTTGCCTATTCCCTCCAGTTTGGTGTCTTTTGCAAATTTGATGAGAAGTGGACCTAAGATATGATTGTCTAAGATGTGTTTGAACCCAATGCTTGTCTTACATTCTAGATAGAGTTGGGGCCCAGTTGAACTTCTGAATATTACATAGATAGATAACTGCTCCATATATAATATGAAGTAGTTTGTGAATACATACATTAGCACAAAAATAAACCAGTGTCAGTCTTCTAGTTGTGCAACTATGTATTTTTGCTGCTGATCCCTATTGTTTTCTTATTTGCAGAATTTTGCATTTTATTTTGCTTTTATAAGTCAACTGCCCAGTTATTAAGAATGTCTCTAAAATGTTTTTATGCTTCTCAATTTATCACTTGTTGCTTTTGAATGTCATCTGGCATATGGATTATTATACATCCATTTATAATTATTAATTTCTCTGATAAAGGACTCAGTTTTTCCTCTGGATAATGCAACTTTAAAATAGAATTATCTTGACTTTATTCGGGATATAATAAAAGATGATTTTTTTTCTATTTAAACCTTGAAGAGGAGGCATCTAAATTTAGAGTACTTTTCTGATAGTATTGTAGAAAACGAAAATATTGGCTATTGTTTTTCTATGCAAGATTTAGGCCCAGGTAAACTAAATCAGGCCTCATGGAAAAAATGTTGAACCAAAGTCTGTGCTATGCTTAATTTTGCAGTTTACAATTGTACTTTACTTAATATGATTTGCTATTAATTAAATTAATCATAGTAGATAAGTACAAAGGCTTCTTCTTGCTCGCAGGACTAGGGTCCTGTGATCGGAGTGAAGTGTTTTCTGACCGCCTGTTACTGGTAGCAAGTGGCCTTTAGCCACCAGGCCTATTCGAGCAGCCTTACCAACCTGTCCGGCTGTTCTGCTCTTGCCATTTTTAGTTCAGTGTGAGGAACGGGTGCGTTCCATTTCTGACTACTGATCTGCGTCCTTGGTTCCCATTTTTCGCTAGATATCCTACTGCAGGCTCTATCTAGTTGCAATGGCAGACAGTTCCTTGCCGCTGGCACCACAAGTCTCTGGAATCCCCCCTGCGCAGCCAAAGCACAGATCTACAGAATTGGAAGCGGGGGAAGAAAAAGGCCAAAACTAAACATCTGACTACCAAAGAGACTTCTAAGTCAGCTGAGTGAGAGGCCTCGAGGAGACACCAGGCACTGGAGAGGGAATTCTCCAAGGCACAGCGGCTCCTATCCAGCGGGGCCAAACCGGTTCCCTCCGCCCCACTGGATACTACTACCTCGGAGCTGCCTTTAGTGCCTGCTCAAGAAGCCGCCTGGAGCAGTTCTCCCCTGGGGGCAACCGAACAGGCAGGTCCTTCTCACTCCTCCCCCTCCTTGCAGCAGGGTCCCCAAGTGGTTCATGCTCCAACGGTGGTTGGGGCTGTCCCTAGGGACCAGGGAGATATGTGGTCTCAAAGCCAATTCCAGGCATTTATGCACCATGCCGTCACTCAATTTATGGCCTCTTCAAGGAGTCCGCAGGTTCCATCTCAAACTCCGACACCCCATGCAAGTCCTTCTTCTCTGCAGGGATGCACCACGGTACCAGGTTCAGAGACTTCCTCTCAGGTAGGAGAAGGGGAGTCCGTGGATTTGGCCATAGCTGACACTCCCATGTCAGAGGATGAGGAGGCACCACCCGATCAGGCTTCTGCCTCGTGTCTCTTTGACCCATCCGTTTTTAAATTCCTCCTGTTGAAGGCCTGTGCTACCACTAATCTGACCTCAGTTCAGGAGGAAAAGCCTTCTACCTCTGCAGATCAGGAGTCCAATCCTTTATTTGCCGTAAGGGTCGTGGACAATAAGCAAATTCCTTGTCCCTTTGTGTTCCGGGATGCGATTGAGGACCAGTGGTCATCTCTAGCCACTACCCCCAAGGAAAGTAGTATGGAGAAGAAACTATATAACGTCTCTCCATCATTTGCCTCCATGTTAGACGTCCCCACAGTTGATCCCCCACTAATTTCGTTGTTTTCCAATTCCGCCGTCTCAGGTGACATGGCAGAGGTTTTGAAGGCGGAGGACAAGAAGTTTGAGTTCGCTTATAGAAGAGCTCACCAGGCTTCGGGACTGGCCATAAAGGCCGCGACTTCAGCTTCTTTTTTCGCCAGAGCGGTCATCATGTGGCTCCGTGATCTTCAGACATTGGTCCCTTCTGATCAGGTCAGAGTGCACCAGACACTTGTCAAGCTGGTGGCGGCATCACAATATATGGCAGACGACTCTCTCCACTCAGCTAAGTGCTCGGCCCGTTCCATTGGCGCCACAGTGACTTCTCGCAGGCTACTATGGTTAAAACAGTGGAGAACGGATTTAAAGGCCAAATGGCGTCTCTCCACGTCCAGGTATTCCGGTAAGGCTCTGTTTGGCTCTATCCTTGACCCTCACGTGGTCGAGGGTAAGGACAAGCGCAAAGTCATGGTGCACCCCTCCAAGAAGTCCGACAGGCGGCCACAGCAGGACTCCCGCAGACAGTCCTTCCGTCCCTCGGGCTCTTGGGAGTGGCGACAGCCCTTTCGGGCAGGGCAGTCCTGGGATTGGCCCAGAGGTTCGCACTCCTTCCCCCAGAGGCAGGAGCGTCAACAGGACCACCCGAACACTGGAGCCAGGGGTCAGTTTCAGACAAAACGTCCCTTCAGAGGTTCCGGGGGTCGTCCCTATAGACGCGCCAAGTGATGCCATCGGGGATTTTCCGATAGGAGGGCGTCTGGAGCGGTTTTACCAGGTCTGGGAGCAGACCACCACTGACTCTTGGGTCAGGGACACCGTCAGACGTGGCCTGGCACTCGAGTTTTATGCGATCCCTCACGATCGCTTCCTACAATGCCCAGTATCACTGAATCCCTCGAAGGCAAGTCTCGTATCCACCACCATCAAACATCTCCTAGACATCAGGGCCATAGAGCCAGTACCAAAGGGTCAAGTTGGGACAGGATTTTACTCCATCCTGTTCGTGGTCCCTAAGGCATCAGGAGGATGGAGGGCGATACTGGATTTAAAGGGTCTGAATCGATTCTTAGTGTACAGACGGTTCAAGATGCAGACCCTAAAGTCAATATTGGCTGGTATCAGGAAGGGAGATTTTCTCTCTTCCATAGATCTCACCGAGGCTTACCTCCATATCCCAATTTCCCAGGAGCACCGCAGGTTCCTGCGATTCTGTTACACACACCGGCATTATCAATACCGGGCCCTCCCGTTTGGCCTCTCTTCGGCCCCAAGGGTCTTCACGAAGGTCCTAGCGATATTGGCAGCCCACCTTCAGATGATACCGGTGCGCGTACAGTGCTACCTGGACGACATTCTTGTACAATCCAGGTCCCTTCAGTCAGCAAGATCAGATCTGTTGACCATCATTCAGATCCTTCAGGATCATGGGTTTTCAGTCAATTTCAGGAAGAGCCACACTTCCCCCACAAAACGTCTTCTCCATCTAGGGGCCCTGATAGACTCCGAACTCTGCAGGGTCTATCTGTCCCAGGAGCGACGTTTGAGCATCCGGAAATTGGTATACCAGATTTGGGGTGCGAGGAAGGTTCCTCTGGTGCAGTTGTCCCAGATCCTGGGGAAGATGGTATCTTGCATGGGCATAGTCCCGTGGGCGAGACTACAGTTGAGGAGCCTCCAGTGGTTCCTCCTCCCCTTTCAGAAGCAGAACCTCAGCGCCTCCCCCAGGAAGGTCCAGGTGCTGTTCCACATCCTCACATCCCTCCAGTGGTGGTCTTCCGCAGCCATGTCCAAGGGGACCATATTCAAGGAGCCCCCCAGGCTCGTCCTGACCACAGATGCCAGTCTGTTCGGTTGGGGGGCTCACCTCCAGACCCATTTGGCCCAGGGGTGATGGTCCAGGGTGGACCTCAGGCAAAACATAAATTGGCTGGAACTCAGGGTGATTCATCTGGCCCTCCGCCATTTCTCCTGCCTAGTGTCAGGCAAACATGTACTAGTCCTGTCAGACAACGTGGCGGCCAAGGCTCACGTCAACAAGCAGGGGGGAACACATTCCTGGCCTCTTTTCCAGGAGGCAATGGAACTAGGTCTGTGGGCAGAGGCACACCTGGGTTCCCTCAGGGTGGAGCACATTTCGGGGGAGGCAAACCGACAGGCAGATTCCCTGAGCAGGGCGACTGTAGACCACTCAGAATGGCATCTGGACACGAGGCTGCTCGAGATGATAGCGAGCAGGTTCGGCAAGCCATGCCTGGATCTCTTTGCCTCCCCGTCCAATGCTCAACTCCCCAGGTTCTTCACCAGGTTCCCGACGAGGGGGGCCGAGGGGACGGACGCCCTTCGGTGCAGGTGGCCCAAGGGTCTGCTATACGCTTTCCCTCCCCTCCCGCTGATCCAAGCCACCATTCGCAGGCTGATACTGGAGCAAGCGGAAGTAATATTGGTTGCTCCATATTGGCCTCGACGCCGTGGTTTGCAGACCTAGTGGATCTATCCCTGTCTCCGCCGTGGAGGTTTCCCCCGGACCAAATGGTTCTCAACCAGGGAGAGCTCCTCCACCCAGATCCTCAGTGGCTCCAATTAGCCGCTTGGCACTTGAGCGGGAGGGTCTAGCTAGGCAGGCTTATTCCTCAGGGGTGATCTCTATGATCCAGGCCTCTCAGCGCCCCTCGACAAATCGGATTTACAACGCCACTTGGACTAATTTTTGCCAGTGGTCCAATTCACGTAAATTGGACCCTCTCTCTGTTACAGTCCCTAACATTTTAGATTATCTACTGGACGGCATTTCCAAGGGCTTGTCCACTAACACCATCCGTAGGCAGGTAGCGGCCTTGTCTACGGTCCTTACCTGTGATACTCTGGGTCCACTTTCTCACCACCCAGCGATTTCCGCTTTCCTTAAAGGGGCGACCAATTCCGGTCCTCCCACAGTACATAGATACCCTTCTTGGGATTTACCTACTGTGTTGCTGGCCTTGACCACTGCTCCTTTCGAACCTCTACAATCTTGCTCTCTGCATTTTGTCTCCTTGAAGGTGGCCTTTTTAGTTGCTATCACTTCGACCAGAAGGATTTCGGAGTTGGCCACCCTCTCAGTCAGGGAGGATCTCTGTATCTTCCATCAGGACAGAGTGATCCTTAGATTAGACCCCTCCTTTATTCCCAAAGTGAACACCGGTTTCCATAGGTCATTGGATCTTGTTTTACCAAGTTTCTGTCCAAGTCCTTCTCACAGGCTGGAACGCCAGTGGCACAAGCTGGATGTGCGCAGAGCTCTGCGCATCTACATAAAGCGTACTGGATCTTTCCGCAAGTCGGAGGCCTTGTTTGTCTCTTTTCAACCATCTGTCATGGGCAGGAAGGTATCCTCTTCCACTATTGGCAGGTGGATCAGGGCTTGCATTGCTAGGGATTACGCCTCCCAGTTGCTTCCGGTCCCAGCTCGTATCACTGCTCACTCCACGCGTAGCGCAGCAACCTCTGCGGCCTGGTCTACCCAGGCCTCTGTAGAGGAGATTTGCAGGGCAGCGTCCTGGTTGTCCCCGTCTTCATTACGCACTATAAGATTGACCAGTTTGCCGCGGCGGACGCCGCATTTGGCAGACGGGTTCTTCAACAGGTCGTTTCCTCTAGGGAGACACCAGCCTAGACTTTTCCCCCCCCGAGGGGACATGGGGTGCTTTGGTATGTCCCAATCAGTGGATTCTACATCCACCATGCTGGAGAAGGGGCGTTGTCTTACCTGAACGCCTTTTCTCAGCATGGTGGTGTAGAATCCACACCCTCCCTTGGTTACGTGTCTAGGCTTGTGTATTGAGGCTTGTGTATTGTCATTTTTTGTGTCTTTTTGGAGTCATTGCGTCAGAGCTTGTCTGGATCCTTCGCCTCGTCAAAACTGGGAAGACACACCCAAAGGGAGGCATGACTAAAGCTCTGACTTAGTCTCTCTGAGCAGGAAGGCTGAAATAACCCAATCAGTCAGTGGATTCTACACCACCATGCTGAGAAAAGGCGTTCAGGTAAGACAACGCCCCTTCTTTAAGGAGTGTTGACAGATGCTATGTGAGCAGTCCCATGGATTCCAAATCACCTTTGAATATGGATTACTGAAGATCCCTATTGCTCATTAATCTTCTTTCCTATTTTACTGAGATACATAGTGTCATAATGATGTAAAATCATTATGAATCAGTGTTTTTCAACTTTTGGGGGTTACTGAATACATTTGGAACTTGAAAAATATGTAATAATTGCCCTGAAGTGTTTCACGCCTAAACAAATAACCAATTACTACGCAAAAAGAAATGCATAAATATAAAAATAACTATATTTGCCCCTCAAAATATTCTGTCACATTCCTTAGCTACCCTAGCTACTTCTACATTGCCCCAATTTATCTTGCCTGGTAGAGAGAAGAGGGGAAATGGGGAAATCTCCTAATAAAGCACTGTGTTGCAATTACCCATCATTTTCTAAGAATGCCTGTGAGATCTTTGTGGAGCTCAGATGCATTGAAAATACAGATACAGCTGAGGCTGCAGCTTTGCTTTGCAGCATTCTAATCTTTTTTTTTAATTCAATAAAAGCAAATAAAATCATTTTGGGCAGGGAATTTGGCAGACACCAAAGGAAATAGTATTGGATACATAATGCCCACATTATTATCATGGGTGGCTATTTCATTGCACACATACTTACAATGCTATCAGAGAAATATACTGTTAGAAATAACATGAAAGCACTGTAGAACACATGATGCATCTTTAATTGCTGTAGAAAGTATTCCTGATAGATTGTATACACATGACTATTAAAATGGCATTTGAATCTTGAGGGATGGTAACTGTGAGAAGCCATTGGCCAAGCAAAATATAATGGTATGTAGAAATTACTTGATTTCCACATAAATCTTACAAAATAAGTATGTGGAGGATAGATCTGGTAGAGATAAGTAGCAGTGAAAACTATTCTCACAGCAGATACACAAGAGTTAACAACCAAGAATGGAAACCATCATTGTGCCTTGCTTGTGTTTCCTATGACCAGCTGGTTAGCACTACTTTTAGTGTATTGTTGATTTGATCCAGCAAAGAATGGTCTGACATTTGTTTGTTGCTGGATTCTATGTGTCAGAAGTAAATTCAGAATATTTAGTGTTGCTTCTGGGTATGAGTAGGCTGGGCATTAAGAAGCTAAAAAAGAAAGTGTACATTTTTTAAAAGAAATTCAGAGCTGCCGTGAAAATGGCAAGCCCATGTCAAACCTTTCTCTTCTCTTTCTTTGCAACAAAAGCTACTTTTCTCAGCCAGTAATGCTATATACGGATGGATAAATTATATACTTATTTATCAAGGGAGAAACTTGAATTCAGGATTTGTCATACCTACAAAATAGACCAACTAAGAAACAGATACCATGTAGAGCTAAAGCTACTCTTATAAAAGCAGGTATAGTAACAGATTCTTGCAAATCTGAATATATTCTCCTTCTGCCCTCTTTTGTTTTCATGTGAATTGTGGTAGTGGGGGGGAACTGTCTGAAGTATTTTTGTAAACTGCTTTCTTGGTCTGGGATCGGATCTTGTTTAGCTGATAGTTGCCTTGATAATGGATCTTCCCTCCGTCTTCAAGACCATGCTGGTTTCAAGGTGTTTTGTGAATCTTGGATTCTGTTTGGTTTAAATCTTTCCGCAGCCATGATTTCATAAATGATCTTAGGGTAGTTGCTGCTTGATTAGCCTGAATCCCTGATCTACTACATTTTCAGTATATTCACTAATTATATTGAATCATAGGGTTGTTGCATGGAATAGGGCGGCATAGAAATTAAATAAATTAAATAAATAATGAATAGCTTTGAACAAAAAGCCCTCATACATTCTAAGAATATTGCTCACAATCTTTGGTAAAAGGACAAAAATGCTTTGTAAATGATGTTAATGTTGTCATTGCCCTATGCCCTGCCTCTCCCATGCAGGCTAGGAGCCTCAAATAGAATTGAGCTGCACTGGGAGCTCTGTCTTTTCACATGCGTCACAAAAGGCTAGAACGTGGTGCTTGTTACCCTTGTCCTATGAATGGTTCATTATTTCAGGGTATAACTTCCTTTTTTTTAACCTCCCTCTTCTTTTCAGTAATGAATAAAAGTGATGTATTGAATTCCCATAATGATGGATCAACTGTGATGTGATAGTGTCTTTTTCCTACTTCATGCAAAGTTTAAAAACCTGTAAATAATCAAATTACTACTCAGCAATGTAATCTAACATGATCTGTAATCTGTAATCTAACTTTCTATTTTGAAAGTTTAATTTTTTCATGACTTATTTTAAAATCCAGACTTGAACTTCCAAGACTTGTATTTGAGGCTTCTAGTTTACCAATATCTAATGACATAATAGAACTTGATTTTAAACTTTTTAAACAGCAGATTTTCAAATGGCTTCAAACATACATTTATGATAATGATCGAAGCTCAATTATTAACTGAAAATTTTAAATATTTTTGGAATCCTTGGCTACTGTTGATTTTGCAGTAATGTCTATAGAGAAAGAAAAGGCACAGGAGTGTCTGGAATTAATGTGGTAGATTGCAAGAACAATTTGTTGTTTTTCATAATAAAAAGTAATAATCATAATAAAAGTTAAACAAAATCCTGAAGACCCACTCTGAAGTCTGATTTCTGAATGTGCACCTATCATTCGCATTGCTTTGATGTCTTTTCAGATCCTTTCAGATTGGAAGGAGGGAGGGAGGGAGGGAGGGAGGGAGGGAGGAAGGAAGGAAGGAAGGAAGGAAGGAAGGAAGGAAGGAAGGAAGGAAGGAAGGAAAATTTCTTCATATATTCCTAATTTAGCAAATAGGAAATGCTCATATTCCTGCCTACCAGACGTGTAAATTAACAATACAGTTAATTAAATGGGTTGTAGACTGAAGATGTATTATGAATTGGGGCTTCTTCCTGAGCTATAAATAGAATGAGGATGGGGTTGACTGTATGATTGCAAGTTTAAAGTTTGAATCAGGTGAGTTAATCCAAGAGACATTTCCTCATGGAATCATAAGGCAGCAAAATGTTTTATTTGCTTATATTCAAAATACTGATATAAGGAAAATGCAATATATAAACCTTTACTCCTAGTTTGTTGCTCATATCCATATAAGCCAGTGGACAGATCATACATGCCACATTGATACCTACTCCACTTTAGCTGCTGCTTCTTCTTTGACAGATTTAAACATGTTTAAATACCGGGATGTTTAAACAATTTAATAATGAAGCATTGATTTGAGTTAATAAAGAACTCAAAAGTTATAGGAGAGGGAGCAAAATGTACTAAACATTTTTAAATGCAGAGTATCAAACTTGAATCACTATGATGCCTGCTAGCTTCTATCGCTAATCAACTTGCCATAGAAAAGAGGGGAGGGATAGAAAACGAGTGGAGGAAATGAAATGCCAAGAAGCTGTTCACAGACCATGAAAGCCTGCACCATGCCAAGGTCATTGCTGCAGGTGCTCAGTGGAGAAGTGAATTTTCCCATAACAAAAAAGAAGTATTACTATTGGACAGTGTGAATCCTCGGTGGGTGGGGGAACAGGAACCTATTGTTTAATTAAGCAAGCTTCCATGCGGGAAAACGTAGAGCTGGTTTCGCTTTTTTAGTTCCAAGATGGTTTAGCTAATAAAACTTTACCTTTTGGGACTCAATCACCTAGAGGAAATTTTCGATAGTTTTGTTCGCTTTGCTAGTCAGACAATTGTTGGACAATGAGTTTTTTAAGAAGAGACTTGACAGTCACTTGTCTGAGATAGTATAGATCAGGGGTAGGCAACCTTGGCTCTTTTATGACTTGTGGACTTCAACACCCAGAATTCCTGAGTCAGTTCTGGGAGTTGAAGTCCACGAGTCATAAAAGAACCAAGGTTGCCTACCCTTGGTATAGATTTTCCTGCTTGAACGGGAGGCTGGACTAGAAGACCTCCAACATTCCTTCCAGCTCTACTCTATGAGAATTTGATTCTTAAAGTGTGCCTTTTAGTTTAAAAACCTGCTTATTTGAATTGTATATAAAATATAGCTGCAGATAACTCTTCCAACTTATAGAGCCTTGTAAATCTGAGGGAGATGGGCAGTTAACAAACATGAATTATAATAAACAAACAAATAAAAACTATTAGTATCCGAAAGTAATGAATCTGCCAGGAAGCTGGTAATCTGCTTTTGATGCTGCCTACATAGGTAGAGAAACCTGAAGGATTTAGGTGCTACTTCTGCAGTGCTGTGCTTTTATTCTGGCGAGAGGGAACTCATGGAAAACAAGAGAGGATGCAAGCCTATTTTGAGAGAGAAGGCAAAAAAGATAGCACTTTGGAAGTGTTAATTGAATAGTGACTTATACTTTATGTATATTTGGAAAGTTACCTTTATGTAACAATTCTACTGATAGCCAGAGATTAGGAATAGTCTCTCTTTCTCCCTCTCCATCTCCCTATCTGTCTCCATCTCTGTCTGTAGCATATTCTAAAGTGATTCAGGTTTTTAATTCCCAAAGATAAACTTCAGGTTTTTTGGTTTTCTCCAGCATGATGAATGTAGCATCCACTGGTGGGTAATCTCAGTCTTCCTGCTCAGTTGAGACTAAGTCAGAACTTTAGCCACGCCTCCTTGGGCGGTACCTTCCCCAGTTTTTGACTTAGTCTCAGCTCAGTAGGACGCAACTTTGGTGGCTCCTCAGTTAGACTAATTTGTTTTCTTTAATTTAGAATTGTTAGAAGTAATTGGCAATTAGAAATTGAGGTTTAGCCTTTTGTTAGCAGTTGTTTTGGAATTAATTAGATCCAAAGGCTTCAAGGACAGCTTAGATGCCTCGCTCCCAAAGGGCCGCGATGAAGCACCAAGGAAATTCGCCAGTAGCAGCTGCTCGGTGCTGAAAACGGTGGTCTTTGATCGTCAGAGACTTCTTGGAGCGCGGCTTGGCTGGGTGGCCTCATTACTAACCTCATGGCCACGAGGTTTCTACCAGTGATATTGAGGATCCGGATCGCAGCGGAGGCTGCGCTGCTCAATCGCAAGTTTTTTATCAGACTTTTAATTAAGGGAAAAAAGAGGGGCGTTTTTCCTGAGTTCCTCCGTATTCTTAATCCGGACGGCATTAATAGACTGGAAGGTTCTCCCTGGGGCGTCGCCATTTTGGGAGATGAAGTAGCTCTTGGCCACCATTTTGTTTGCTACTATAGGCGTGGTCGCCATTTTGAAGGCCTAGTGTTCCATAGGGGTTCAATCAGACCTGATTACTAATATTGTTAGCCTGCTGTGTCCGGCTTTCATGGGGGGATTTTCCAGCACTCCCTTGAACTTTACTTATCTTGTCAAGTAACATAACAGAGGGGGGGTGCAATTATCATTGTGATCACATCTACACATAATTCTATTATTCTCTGTATTATTTCTGAGGGGGAATTTCAATCTACCTATTCCCAATAGTTCGCGGTGCTGTGCAAGCAGGGCCTAAACAGACAGTTCTAGTGGGCTGTCTGGCTGTTTGCCATTGTGGTTGTTCAGGGCACGGGAAGCTTCCCTCTCTGACAACCAGATCTGCGTGCTTTTTCCCCCCCACTCCTGGACATCTCCTCTCCGGAATATCCAGGGCGCGATGGCAGACAGTGCAACTCCTCAGACATCGCAGGGTTCCGATGCTCCCCTCGCACAAACAAAGCGCAGATCTTCTGAATTGGAGGCGGGGGGGAAAAAGGCCAAGACAAAGCATTTAACCACCAAGGAACCCTCCAAAGCTGCTGAGCGAGAGACCTCGAGGAGACATCAGGCACTAGAGAGGGAATTCTCCAGAGCTCAAAGGCTCAGGTCCAGCGAAGCTGAAGTCGTTCCCCTGTTTCACTGGATCGCTCCCCATTTGAGCCTCCATTAGTGCCTTCTTATGAAGCCCCCAGGGCTTGGTCTCCTCAAGGGGAAATTGAACAGGTTGGTCCCCCTCTTCTGATTTCTCCTCCTACTACTACTACTGCTTCGGTTTCTTCTGCTTCCATCACACAGCAAGCTCCTGAAACCACATATACTCCCACTGTAACTGGAGTTCGTTCTATGGAACAAAACTTATGGTCAGAACAGTTCCAGGCATTCATGCACCAGGCGTTTGACCAATTTATGGCCTCTTCCATGGGTCAAAGGTCTCCATAGGTACCACCTCCCATGGCTCCATGTCAAACAGGGCGCGCCCAGTTAGCAGGTTCGGATATTTCTGAGACATCATCTCAGTTAGGCAAGGGGGAATCTGTGGACCTGGAGACAGCAGACATTCCTATGTCAGAGGATGAGGAGGCGGCTCCAGATCTGACTCTGGCATCGGGTCTCTTTGATCCTGCCTTGTTCAGGTCGTCACTCATGAAGGCCTGTACTACGGCCAGTTTGGTTACGGAACAGGAGCCTAAACCATCTACCTCCACTGCACAGGAGTCTAATCCATTGTTTGCAGAACAAGTAGTGGAGGAGAAACAGGTTCCTTGCCCTGCTGTCTTCTGCACTACTGTGGAGAAGCAGTGGTCTTCACTGGCCACTCTGCCTCCTCCCAATAGCACGGAAAAGAAACTGTTCAACGTTTCATCTTCATTTTCTTCCCTTCTAGAGGTGCCCACAGTGGACACTCCTTTAACTTCACTGTTCTCCACATCCACAATTCCGGGGGATATGGCGGAAGCCCTCAAGGCGGAGGACAAAAGGTTTGAGTTTTCTCTCCTCAGAGCTCACCAGGCCTCGGCATGGGTGATCAAGGTGGCAACGTCTTTGTCCTTTTTCGCGAGGACATCCATTTTGTGGCTTCGTGAGTTACAGGCTCTGATTCCTCCTGACCAGGTGCGTGCACACCAGACATTGGAGAAGTTAGTTGCTGCGTCAGAGTATGTGGCAGATGCATCCCTTCACTCGACCAGGTATTCCGCTAGATCCATTGCGGCCACTGTCTCATCCTGCAGACTGCTGTGGCTCAAGCAGTGGAGGGCAGATTTAAAATCAAAATGGCGCCTATCAACTGCCGCGTACAGTGGAACACATCTATTTGGTCTGGTCCTTGAACCGTACCTTATAGAGGGAAAGGACAAGCGCAAAATTTTGGCGCACCCCTCCAAGAAAGCGGATAGAAAGCCCCAGCAGGAATTTCGCAGGCAGGCCTTTCGTGCCGGCGATTCCTGGGAGTGGAGGCAGCCCTTTCGAACAGGGCAGTCCTGGGACTGGCCCAGAGGTTCTAGATCCTTCTCCCCTAGACAGGATTGACAGCAGGACCGCCAAAATTCTGGAACCAGGGGTCAATTCCAGACCAAACGTCCCTTTCGAGGGGCCAGGGGCCGCCCTTACAGGAAGTCCAAGTGACGCCAAGAAGGACCCTCCTATAGGCGGTCGCTTAGCGCTGTTCAGCGACACTTGGGAGGTCACCAGCAGCGACGCTTGGGTATGGGAGACCATAAGATACGGTCTCGCCCTAGAATTTCTATCCATCCCTCCAGACCATTTCATACAGTGTCCCACCTCAAGAAACACAAGCAAGGCTGAATTGGTATCAAAGGCCATATCCCATCTGCTAGAAATAGAGGCCGTAGAACCAGTACCTCTAGAACAGAGAGGAAAGGGGTTTTACTCCATCCTGTTCGTGGTTCCCAAGGCCTCGGGGGGTTGGAGAGCAATATAGGATTTAAAGGGACTGAATTACTTCCTAACCTACAGGAGGTTCAAGATGCAGTTCCTGAAGTCCATTCTGGCCAGTATCAGAAAAGGGGATTTCCTCTCCTCCATAGATCTGACCGAAGCGTATCTCCACATTCCCATCCTCCCACAATACTGCAAATTCCTCTGGTTTTGTTATGCGCACTGGCACTATCAGTACAGAACCCTACTCTTCGGCCTTTCTTCAGCCCCTCGGGTATTCACAAAAATATTGGCAGTCCTAGCAGCCCACCTCAGATTGATGCCGGTGCGCGTACAATGTTACCTGGACGATATAATTATCCAATCCAGTTCATTCCGTTCCGCCCAATTGGACCTACAGCCCACAATCGATACTCTCCAGAAACACGGATTTTCCATAAACTTCAAAAAGAGTCACACAACCCCTTCCACTCGAATTCTCCATCTAGGAGCAATAATAGACTCGAACCTTTGCAAAGTTTATCTCTCTCAGGAACGCAAGGACAGTATCAAGTCGCTCGTTCACAAGATTCGGAGAGAGAAGGTAGTTCCACTGGTCCAGCTGTCTCAGCTGCTGGGGAAGATGGTCTCCTGTCTGGGAATTGTTCCGTGGGCCAGACTGCACGCCAGAACCCTCCAGTGGTTCCTCCTTCCCTTCCAGAAACAACGTGAGTGCTTCCACCAGGAAGGTGAGAGTCCCGCACCACACACAGTTGTCCCTCTGGTGGTGGACGTCGTGAGCACTGAACAGAGGCTCACCTTGACTACGGACGCCAGCCTGTTCGGCCGGGGTGCCCATCTACAGACTCACATGGCACAGGGGCAGTGGTCCCAATCAGATCTTTCACACAACATAAATTGGTTAGAACTCAGAGCAATACACCTAGCACTCCGTCAATTCTCCACTCTAGTGGCAGGAAAACACGTCCTGATAATGACGGACAACGTAGCAGCCAAGGCCCATGTCAACAGACAGGGAGGGACCCGGTCGTGGTCCCTCATGGTGGAGGCCCTGAATCTGGGTCTGTGGGCAGAGTCCAACCTGATGTCTATCAGTGCGGAACACATATCTGGGAAGGCAAATCGTCAAGCTGATTAACTGAGCAGGGCTACGGTCAACCACTCGGAGTGGCATCTGGACCCGGTCCTGTTCAGGGAGATCTTGGACAGATTCGGACAACCACAGATGGATCTGCTTGCCTCAACGACAAACTCCCAACTACCCAGGTACTTCACGAGGTTCCCGTCACCGGGGGCAGAGGAAACAGATGCCCTCCGCAGCAAGTGGCCTTGGGGACTGCTTTCCACATTTTCCCCTCTTCCTCTGATACCAGCGACCATCCACAAACTCCTCCAAGAAAGGTGGAAGTAATCTTAGTTGCCCCACACTGGCCAAGGTGACCGTGGTTTGCTGACCTCATGGATTTGTCATTCTCCCCACCGTGGAAGATTCTGTCGGGCCGCATTTCTCTCAGGAGGCTTCAACACCCAGACCCCCAGTGGCTTCAACTAGCCGCTTGGCACTTGAGTGGGAGAGTTTAACCAGACAGGCCTATTTGTCTGGGGTGATTTCAGTAATCCAAGCCTCAAGGCGACCCTCTACCAATAGGATATATGATGCCACGTGGAAGAATTTCTGCACATGGTGTACTACTCAGAATCTTAGGCCGTTGGCGGTCACCATCCCTGTCATATCAGAATATCTTTTGGAGGGCCTGAATAGAGGTCTATCACATAATACTATCCGCAGACAGGTTGCGGCCCTGTCAACAGTTCTCATGTGTGACAATCTAGTCCCGTTACCACAGCACCCGGCAGTTGCTGCCTTTCTTAAGGGGGCAATCAACGCTAGGCCACTGCGGTGCATCGCTATTCTTCATGGGATTTACCAAGAGTGTTGCAGGCCCTCATGACATCACTGTTCGAGCCCATCAGGTCTTGCTCACTTCACTTTCTTTCTCTGAAGGTTGCCTTTCTGGTAGCCATCACATTGGCTAGGCATATTTCTGAACTGGCCATGCTCTTGGTCAGAAGTGACTTGTGTATGTTTCTGGATGACAGAGTGGTCCTTAGATTGGACCCTTCTTTCATCCCGAAAGTCAATACCTGCTTCCATATATCTCAAGATTTGATTCTTCCAGACTTTTGTCCCAACCCGTCACATCGTCTGGAGAGACTGTGGCATAAATTAGACGTGCGCAGGGCTTTACACCATTATGTAAAGCGAACCTCTGCCTTTCGCAGGACGGGAGCCCTGTTTGTGCCTTTCCAGCCCTCTTCCATGGGAAAGAAGGTATTATCTTCAACCATTGGAAGATGGATCAGGGCATGTATCATTCATGCCTATAAATCCCAGTCTCTCCCGGTGCCTACAAACATCACCGCTCATTCTACACATAGTGCGGCCACATCTGCGGCTTGGTCTACCCAGGCTTCTGTTGAGGAGATCTGTAGGCCAGCGACCTGGTATTCCCCCTCTTCATTTATAAGGCATTATAAACTTGATAAGTTCGCTGCGGCGGATGCCTCATTTGGCAGAAGGGTTTTGCAACAGGTAGTTTCCTCACAGGGGACACATGCCTAGACTGTTCCCTCCCCTAAGAACATGGGTGGCTTTGGTATGTCCCACCGGTGGATGCTACATTCATCATGCTGGAGAAGGGGCGTTGTCTTACCTGAACACCTTTTCTCAGCATGATGATGTAGCATCCACACCCACCCTTATCAGGCAGTCTAGGCAGGTGTAGTTACAGGAGGAGCCATTGCGTCAGACTTCGTCATGGATGCTTCGCCTCATCAAAACTAGGGAAGGTACCGCCCAAGGAGGCGTGGCTAAAGTTCTGACTTAGTCTCAACAGAGCAGGAAGGCTGAGATTACCGACCGGTGGATGCTACATCATGCTGAGAAAAGGCGTTCAGGTAAGACAATGCCCCATTTCTTTAAACTGATACTCTAATTCCTGCAAGGACCCACTTTGTTATTGGGGCATAACAATATGTTCTTAGGATCCAGCGGGATTAACTTTATCTTCTCTTTTCCATAATATATTTGTTAGTTTGTTTACCTTCCTTGAGAGATATAACTCTAGTGAGAGTTATTTATTTTACTATTTTACATGTTGAAAATGTAAATGTGTATGTTTTCAGACTATATTGCATTAGGGGAGCATGATGATGATGATGATGATGTTTTCCATTCAGTCGTGACCGATTTTGGGGGCAGGTCTTCCAGTCTTGCACTACTTCTTTGAATTGTTCTGTGCTCTGGTTGGTGTCACCTTTGATGACATCCAGCTATCATATTCCTTGGTAGCCTGATTTACTTTTACCATTAACTCTTCCAAACATAATTGCTTCTCCAGTGAATACCCCCACATGACAGGGCAAAATAAGTGAGATGCTGTTTTGTGATTTTGCCTTCTTGTGATATACTATATCTGTGTTAGGTGCTCCAATACTTGCTTGTTACTTACCTCTGCTGTTCAAGGAATTCCAGCATCACAATTCAAATAACTCGATTTTCTTCCTATTTTGCTTTTTTAAGGTCCAACTTTCACAATCATAGCTAGCTCTGGGGAACACAATAGAGCAGACTAATATATATTTGATTGCCAGGCTGATGTCCTTGCATTTACATATTCTGCTCATGTTCATCCTGGTTATGCAATTCAATGCAATCTGATGTTTATTTCTGGGCTGCATTCACTGCTTTGAGCGATCTGTAGCAAAATGAATTTTTCCATATATCCCACCTCTTCACCATGAATGTCTATTTTGAGTTTTCCCTTCCTTGCAGTGGTCACGAGCTTGGTCTTTTTGCATGTTCAGAAAGAGACCAAAATTCTCACTTTCTTCTTTGATTTTCTTAATCAAATGTTTCAGGCCTTCTTTAGTTTCTGAGAGGAGAGTTATATCGGCAGCATATTGAAGATTATTCCTTTTTCTTCTTCCTATTTTTATCCCAATTTTTAATTCTTCAACATCTAGCTTCCTCATGATCATTTTGACATACAGGTTGAATAAGACAGGTGAGAGAATGCAACCTTGATGTGCTTCTTTCTCTATCTTAAACCAATCAATGTCTCCATAAGGTAGAGTGGCTTCTTGACTTGTGTATAGTGATTGCACCAACTTATCCAGATGTGCTGGTAGCCCCAGGTTTTGTAGGGTTCTTCATAGCTTCTCGTGATCAACATAATCGAAAGCTGTCTTGTAGTCGATGAAGCATATGTACATGATGTTTTGGTATCCATGAGAGTTTTCCCTCATCCAGTGCAGATTTGCAATATGGTCACAGGTGCTACAACCCCTTCAGAAGCCGGCTTGGACATCTGGTAATTCCCTTTGAATGGTTGATGCTAGATGTTGTTGTACAATTTAAAGCAGAATTTTGCTGAAGTGAGGTATGACAGCTGTTGTGCAATAATTGGAGCAATCTTTAGAGCAGAGGTGTCAAACTGCCAGCCTGTGGGCCGGATGTGTCACGAGGAAACTGCTGGCAATGGGGAAAAAGCTCCGATACGTTGCGTGATGTCATGTGACGTTGCGAGTTTGACATGTCTGCTTTAGAGTCACCCTTTTTTGGCAATGGAATGCACATTGAGCGTTTCCAATTCTATGGCCAGTGTTGGTTTCCCAGATTTTCTGGCACAAGTCTCTAATGATTCTGGGTGATATAGGTCTCAGTAATTCTGCAGTGATGGTGTCAATACCAGGAAACCACTTGTTTGGTAGTTGGCTCATCATCCTTCCTCAAAGATATTTTTTTCTATTTTTCTTTTCTTGTCATCCTGAGGCTGGACCCCTTAGCTACCTGCATATAGCTGTTCTATACATTCTTGCCATCTGTTTTTGATGAATTGATGGTCAGACAGTTCTTTCCCTTGCTTTTTCATGATGCCTTTGCAAGTAATACAGGTAATCCTTGACTTATAGCAGTTCACTTAGTGGCCGTTCAAAGTTACAAAGGCACAGAAAAAAGTGATTTCATGGCCATTTTTCATACTTATGATAGTTCCAGCATCTCCATGGTCACGTGATCAGAATTTAGGTGCTTGACAACTGGATCATATTTATGACGGTTGCAGTGTACTGAGGTAATGTGATCACCTTTTGTGACTTTCTGATAAGCAAAGTCAATGGGAAAGTCAGATTCACTTAATAACTATGTTACTAACTTAACCATTGCAATGGTTCATTTAACAACTATGGCAAGAAAAGTCTTAAAATGTGGCAAAACTCACTTAACAAAAGTTTCACTTAGCAGCATAAATTTTGGGCTCAGTTGTGGTTATAAGTCAAGGTCTACCTTAAATCGTGCTTGGATCTTTTTGACTTGCATAATGCATTCCTGGTATGACCTTTCATGTAATCCGTTTCAAGCTGTTTATATCGCTCATCCCGATAAACTTCCTTGCTGCCCTCTGGAAAGATGCATTTAGTCTTCTTGCTTCTTCCTGTTTGCCTGCTGCCTTGGCTGCTTTTCTTTGTTCATCTATGGTTTCATCTGAATGCCACTTGTAATAATCTTTCTCTGGCTTCATGTATGGTGCAGTTCCAACTATGATCAATTGAATTTCCTACTATAGTTCATCAGGGGTTTTCTCAGCACTGTTGAGTAGTTCAAGTCTATTTTTCACCTCAATTGTATATTTAATAGGGATTTTGGTAACAAAAAGGCACTGCCTTTTTTGATGGTGCATAGTTTGAACTTTAATCTTGGCCACGAACAATTCATAATCTGAACCACAATCAACACTTGGATATATCTTAACAATAAGACTTGAGCTTGTTTGTTGATGATTGCATAGGACATAGCTATTATGATTACCGTGAAGTCCATTTGGTGAGGTCCAAGTGTATAAGCAGCATTTGTGTTGATACACCCTGTACATTCATGATCCTAAATCAGTTTTCTTGACTAAATTGTTGGGAGGATAGGATTTGCATGAGCAGTGGGCTGGCATGTGTGCGCAGCTTGATTTGCGCAAGTTAGGCTGCACGTGCATGTGCGTGCATACTGGCCCATTGCTCACCCAAGTCAGGCTGCATGTGTGTGTGCTGGCCCGCCATTCGCATGGCCTGGTTGTGAATAGGCCACAACCCGGTAGTGGGCCCCAGCCTGGGGGTTGGAGACCCCTGTGCTAATGGATATCTTAAGATTCAATATAAACAGAAAGACACTTGCTGTCTTTCTCTCTTTTTTTCCTCAGAAGATGAATGATAAGAAGATGAATATAGTTGACATTTGGTATGATAAAAGAGCAGTCTTTGGAAATAGGGCTGACCATTTTCAGATATATGTGTGTTTTAGTGGAAAGGTAGCAGTATTCACAAAAATTGAATTTCTCTGACCTTTGGAATTTGGACCAGTTTCTAATATTTTTGGTAAAGAGGGGAGACATGTGCATGACAAATTAATACATGTATTAATTTTTAGTTATTATTGCATTACTTTTCAGGAATTACAGACTGCTTGTGTTCAGTGAATGTATCGTAGTCTATGGAAATCTTTTAAACCACTAAGCTACCATAAGTTTTTTTCTTTTCTCTTCAAGTTCCCCAAATTGTCAACAGCTTTCTCTTGTCTAGGCTGTCCACAGTCTTTTCATGGTCTTTGTACATTAGGAATAATTTCTTCAATAATCAGTAATGATATCTCCCAGAATATGAAGCTTGAGGGCTTTAACTCAGCATGTATATTCAGCTTGACCACTAATATTTCTCTCCCTTCATTATCTGCTAAATGGTTTGCCTTGTGCCAAAAGAACAGTTTGTTCTGTGAAAGCAACTTTATCTTTTCCTCATTTCCACCACAGATAAAAAGAGATTTCCCTCTTCAATGAAAGGATACTGATGCATTGATCCAGCTGTATGCAATGTAGTTTTAAGCCCAGGGAATTTTCTTTTGTCAAAGAATAGCCATCAACGTACTACTCAAATATTGGTAATTAGAATGCTTTTCTTCCATTCAGTTGTGTCCGATTCTCAGAGACTGCCTGAACAAGTCTCTGGAGTTTTCTTGGGAAGATTTTTCAGAAGTCGTTTGCCGTTGCCACCTTCCTAGGGTTGAAAGAAAGTGGCTGGCCTAAGTTCAACCAACTGGTATTTTGTGCCCAAGGCAGGACTATCTCGGTTTCTAGCCTGATGTCTTAACCACTACACCAAAATGACTCAGTTAGAGATAAAGATGACCAAATTAGGAGATATTTCTTTTGTAACAGTCTTGAATCCTACTGTATCATTTAACTTTCCACTTGCTGATGTGCGAGGCAGACATACCAATGAATGAAGGTTGGTTCAAACAAGGCAAATGCTGCCATGAATAAGTAAACCCCATTTTTCTGGAAAGCGTTTTTGAAGTCTCTCACTGATTTAAGGATAATTTATGTCCTACTCTCTGGAGAGGCTTCTATTTCTGTGCACATATTTTACGCTATTTTTTTTTGGCGAGGTATAATATCTGTGGGGAGAATGGGTAATATTGTTTGCTTGAACTAATCCATTTTTTAAACTTAATTTACAACATGGCTTTTTAAAAAAAACAAAAATAGTTACCCTGTTCTAGCTATAATGTGCGTAGGTGGTTTTTGAGTTATATACAACAATTCATTCAGCAATTGTTCAAAAGTATGTGGTGCTGAATGTTACCTATGCCTGGTCCACAAAATTATGGTCATTGTAGTGGCCACTGCAGTTACGACTGTTGCAGTGCCCTCTGCAGTCATGTGATCAAAATTAGGGAATATGGCAGCCCGCCCACACTTAAAAGGGGTATTCCAACTGTCGCCCTTTTAGCCATCCTGCAAAGTGGTATACAGTAGCGTCATACTGGGGCTGAAGTAGGGAAGCCCAGATCTCAGCCAGCTGCCACCATCCCTAGGCCTGTGTCTCAACCCCTGTGCATTTGCCACCAAGGAGTGCTGCCTCATCTCACTGGGCCAGCCAATCTGTGGAAAGTCATTTCTGCCACCCTGCACGCTGCTGATCCTGCACTCTACTGGTCCTGTTTAGAGCAGGGCTTTTCAACCTTTTCACCCATTGTACTTTCAGGATATGGCAATATCCGAGTACCACCAGTCGCCTAGCAAGGTATCAAAAACTTGATGACCCCCCCCCCAAAAGGAAAAAAGTGATAAAGTACAGGTAGTCCTCGACTTACAACAGTTCGCTTAGTGACTGTTCGAAGTTACAATGGCACTGAAAAAAAGTGCACCCAAGGCACAGCCGAGCAAGACGCCTGCCTGCCTACCTGGCGGTGTTCTTCCTCCTGTCCAAGGTTTTCATTGTTGTGAGCATTTCTGTTGAGGATTGGTAGCGGGGGTGGGGTGGGGGGTGTTTGGTTTTTATTCCCCCTGTCTGCTGGGTGGTTGCAGCAGGTTTTGGTCACTTCACATGACCCTGGGACACTGTGACCATCATAAATATGAATCAGTTGCCAAGCATCTGAATGTAAATCACAAGACCCTGGAGATGCTGCAACATTCCAGCTGATTGGTGCTTCTTCAGGGCTCAGCAGGATCAGCGCCAAGCTCCAGCTGGAGTCTGGCGCTGATCCTGGAGCTTCCACTGAGGCTTGACAGCCCTGCAGTTCCAGCCATCTCTCACTCAGTCTTGTGCGGTGCTGCCACCGGTTCAGCTCATTCCCCTCCCCCGCTACCACTTTTCTAGGATGGTTGCATACCACCTGCCAGGTGCCAATGTACCACAGGTGGTATCCGTACCACTGGTTGAAAAGCCCTAGTTTAGAGAGTTGTCCTGTGCTCATCTCACACGGCCAGGGCCGAGAGAGCGACTGGAGTGCAAGGTGGCAAAGGCTGGCAGAGACAGGAAGGAGGAGTACTGGAACAGGAGGCAGTCTTCTCTTATCTTACGGAGACTTGGGAGTGGAAGGAACTAAGCTGGAAGTGGCCTGGCTTGGGATGGTTCCTCATCTAATGACTGGTGAAATTTGGTTAACACAGTGAAAAGGAGTGCTAGGGTTGCTGTTGCAGGTTTAGTATCGCATCACTTAGTAATGGAAATTTCGGTCCCAGTTACCATCACATGAGGTAACTGAGGACTGTCTGTATTTGGTGTGTTTCTTAATTGGAAGTTTTTAAGTAAAACTATTTTTCAAATGTTGGGAGAAAATACATTAATTATCTTTCATTTAATGCTTTTGTGTGTAAAAGTCATTTTGTTTTCAGGTATCAAAAATACATAAGACAATATAATGCCTCTATTCAGGAAATAATAATTTTTAGTATGTCAAGTGGTGGTAAGTGTTCAGCATAAGCCTGAAATACATTTGGGGAGATAGAGAGTTCTAACATTTATCCACGCTTTTGAAGATTGTGTTACTATATTTGGTTTTCCAATCAGACTGCTGCAATCTGAGAAACTGTGAGTGAACTCTAAGGAAGTGAATATGCTCCTGCTGTTGATTTCATGTGGATATTCCATAAAACTGAATTAGCCATGTATGGCTATTTCAACTAAATGCATAAAACTGCCAAAGGGCAGACAGGCTACAAGAATGCTACCCATACATGGCTTGTAGGAAACTCTGTGTTTTTATTTTTCTATTTTCTTTTTAGATTTCTAAATGCCCCAAATGATGTAATAGGGTAGCTATAACATGATTTTGAGATGATTAAATATTTTCTGCATAGTTGCAAGGCTAGATATGTCAAGGATAGCGGTCAGTTGCTGAACCAGATTTTCAGAGTAGTATGGATGCATTTGGAGCCCTTGGTACATGACTTCCTGCAGGATATGTTTCATTCTGTGTGTTGTCTCTGCTGCTGTCATGTCCATTTAATCCTAGGTGAAAACATGCTGTTTTGTTTAATGTTATGGCCATAGCTCCAAGAGAGCTGGAACTCTTTGGCTGCAGTTCACAAGAAAAAGGAAACCAAACCAATTCAAAATCAGGCAAGCAATCCTCTCAAATCCTTTATTGTCTAACCCAAGCCATCCAGATTTTTAGTAGGTCTGCAGTTGTTACGCTTCATTTGTACTTCCCTCACTTGTTTTCAGTAGTCTGTTCTTCTCAGAAGCAAGCATAAACCCAACAAAAGCTTCTGTAAGTTTTTAGCATAATTTGCATGAGTTGGAGAAAAGGGTAATTATTGTTTAATGTTTATGACATCGTTAACAGAATAGGCAAAAAAGGGCTTCTGAGATGCTTTTCAAATGTTAGTATCATTAAAAATTACTACGAATCATAAAATCATAAAAAATCATAAAATCATCTTGAATTCCTGATATGGAACGTACAAAGTCCATATTTTTGTTTTCTAATGATATAGATAGATTTATGGAAAGAAGAAAGAGAAGAAAATTGCTTGTGACTGTATAACTGCTTCTCTTCTCCCTTTTTATTTTCTTTCTAATACCTGATTTGTCTCAAGGTGGGTGTGGGGGGAGATAAGCCATGCTTTTTTAAAAAAAAACATTTTAAAAATTATTTTAATGGTTGTCATTCACATTTTATTTTTAATTTTTTAAATTTTTTTATTATTAGATATATATTTGTACATGTAAACAAAGAAAAAAATTCAAGTTAAATGCTATTCAACTTTATACAGTCATTTTAAAATTTGTAAACATTCTTCACTCCGTGTATCAAGATTTAACTATAAGCCAGATACATTTTCTTTGATTGTTAAAATACCAAAGCAGGCTAGCAGAACAAAGCTTCTGTTGAGAACTGAGAACTAGTCGCCTTAAATCAACAGCTTTTTTTTAAATGCAGCTTTTCTTTATAACATGTCACATGAGATAAATTTGCATGAACTGAATAACCCTTTTATTTGGAAAATGAAATGACTAGAAAAATAATCTTGGAGGTTGCATGTTACAGAGCTGACTGCAAAAGCTGTGGCATTGAAAGCTTGGAAAATTTGGATGTATATTTAACTATTTTTGTATCATTTTTAATTGTCAGAAATAAGTCTTTATCCTGGTTCATCCAAGCTGGGATAAATAAGCAACATGGCGACTGCTTTGGGAAGAAGGTTACAGTTTATTGAAGAAGCAGAAAGATGGTCCTTGCAAGGAAGAGCAGAGAGGAAAGAAGAGTTGAGCACATGGGCAGTAGGTTTTTACACCCCCTCTAGCCTTGTTTGGAATAGTTTCCTGTTCCTGTGGCATGAACCTTGAGGCTATTTCTGAGTGTTTTTTTAGGCCTTGATATCTGTGGTTTAATCCTATTATCATATCCTGCTTCCCAGGTGATGGGGCTTATGACTCCTAGAGTTTGGGTGGGGCAAGCAGATTTTCTCTTTGTCTTCTTGAGTGCTCTGGCTTCAACTTCCTGATGATTCTACATCTGCATTTGTATGGGGCTAGCTCTTGCTTGGGGCAGAGAGAGATATTTGGGGCCAGGTTTGGTTTTTAAAAAAATCCTTTTGAGGAAAAATATATTTTTCTGCCCTTTTAATATTTCCTTCTCTGGGCTAACTTCCCTCACTATCATTCAAAATAAGAAAACTGTCAATGTGGCAGGCGTAAAAAAAATGGGCATCTTCAGGCCTACTTTGTAATGCTTCCATTGGCAAAAATAATATGTAATTTTCCAACATTTTCTGTAGCTAACTAAGAGACTTTCTGTTTTTGCTTTTGGGTTTTTTTTTCTCAACTTTTCCTTGTAGAATTTTTCTAGCTCAAAATTATTCCTAGGTCTCCTTGCTTGTTTTACATGTATGAGATCTCTCTACATTTCAGCCAGCAATGCTCATACCAAAATGATGAAATGTGTTGTGACCTCCTGACACAAACTCCACTGTTTATATATTTGCGTGGGATGTCTGTACATATATAAAAGGGGGATAGTGTTAGTGTTGCAATGCCCACTTTGTCACTTGCTTCCTTTTGCCTCTTTCTGTGCACCCCCTTCTCCAAAGAGATTGTCAATAACAGTAAATTCTAGGATTGTAAAGGTATTTCAAAACTTTTATATTTCTTTCCTGTAAGTACTTCAAAATTGTTCCTTTCCCACAAACACTGATTGCAACTGACTACATCAAAGGAGAACCACTGCAAAATTGTGCCTCACATTCCCAAGGCCCCAGAAGGATACCATGGTTGATGGTATCAAAAGCTGCTGAGAGATCAAAGCGAACTGGTATGGATTCACCACCCCTACTCCAGCTTACTACAGGTCATCAATAAGTGCAATCAAACCCATATGAATGCTATATCCCAGTCTTCATTCTGTTTCCTTTATGGAAGAACCTGTTTTCCACCCATCAAAAAACTATCAATTGTTCATATAAAAGATATGCCAAGTGATAGCAATTCCAAAATAGACATAAAATGGAATGAAATGAAATAACCAGAACAATAGAGTCAAACTAGACATCTTGCTGCATTTGACACCCTCAATTTGTTTTTTAGTTAGAAGCAGTGGTGGGATTCAGCTGATTCGCACCACTTTGGCAGAACCGGTAGCTAATTTTTTGTTGCCCAGGCTCAGAATGGACTTCCGGAAGCGGCATCCACACAGAACCAGTTGTTCACATATTTGAATCCCACCACTGGTTAGAAGGCTTGTGAATAGTACAAGTCATAAGGATTAAGAGGCATAAGAAAATCTTATTTTTGTACTTTGTACTACCTGCTACTTTCAAGGTGAAAATATCCTTCCTGAGAAAGACAGTGTCCATGCTTCTTCCATTGTATGTGGATCATTATCACTTAGTACAATGATATATCACTGATATATATTTATCTTGCTGTTCTGCTTTAACCACACTATTCTGTTTTAATCACACTGATTCTCCGTGCTACATAAATGTTTAAAAGAGAAAAAGAAAAATAAGGAAACAGTCATGTGTTTATCATGTCTATTTTAGCTTGTCATATGATGTATCATAAATAATTTCAATGAATTAACATTTTGGAGTATTGGAATTCTCCATTATTGGTAAACAAACATTAAAATACTTTTTCTTAAAAATGTAATGGCTATAGTACAATTGTAATTATCCCACTAAATGTATATAATTGAAGCAATATAATTTTACAGGCAATTAACCTTCAAGCAAAATGTGAAAATGCAGTGTTTTATGAAATTACAATTTGTTATATATTTGTGAGAATTTGCTACTCCTTTTTATTTAGCAACTCCACTGAGTTCATAAACATACAAATAAGTAAATACAAATATTTTATTGGGCAATACCTGTCATCCATTTTAGTCCCAGCTGCTTTTAAAGAAAGTAAATTGGGAAATTCATTTTCCAGATGTTGTTGAATTTCATCTTTATCTCTTAAAGTTAAGCAATGATGGGTTTTATGATTTAACAGACAGCTAACCTTGTTCCAAAAGGGATATTCCACAAATTTGAAACCTTTCTCCAACTACTTGGTGACTTTCAGGGCTTTTTTCCCTCATAGAACGCCCAGAACGGAGTTCCACCACCTTTTTTGGATGGAACCTTGTAGAGTAGGCAAGGCAGATTGTATGACATGTGTGAGTTCCGGTACCTTTTTTTTTTTTTTAAAGAAAAAAAGCACTGGTGACTTAAATGAATACAAATTCAATCCTACTTAATCTACTTGGACATTCCATTGGGTTCAGTATAGCTTTCAGATTATATGTGCATAGAACTTAATTTTGGACTACTAAATTTTAATAATCCTTAGAAAAAGGAGAATTCAATACACAATATTTTCAGGAAAATTTCAAGTAAATTTTTACTAGTAAAAATGTATTACAATCTGAACTCATATCTCATCTTTCCCCAATTTTTCTCCACATACAGCATGGAAAGCCGTGAGATCTGAGAATGAAGTGATATAACATAAATTCTTTGGTGTAGAATTCCACTCCTGTGGTTTTGTGTCTGTGTCCATGTAGTTTTCTTGACAATATATGTCATGCCTTCCTCCAGGATGATTTTTCCAGTATAGCCCAGAGTCCTAAACTTACTTGGTGATTTCATATCCTAATTAGTATTTGGATAAGAGATCACCAAGTAATGTTAGGACTCTGGGCCGTGTTGGGTTGTTGTTTTTTTAATTGAGATCAGCTAAGATCATCTAGGTGCTGCCACCTAGCTTGACAACAAGTGTATATGCACACAGATTGAATGAATCTACAGTAATTGAATTTTAAAAACATAAGTTTTAAAGATAAAGTTCGCTGCTGCTGGACTTACTCCCTCCTTTCTTCCTTTCCTAATAGGAAATCTATACTAAATGACTGAGAGTAACTGATATTACCTTGTGTGATTTGATAATCAAACAATGGTTATGTCCCTCCATTTGCTGTTGTACTAGTTCCATAGATAACTGACATTCTTGCTTAATTTCTTATTGCTCTTTCCATGACAGATACATATCTCCTTAGTTTATGCTGATTTTAAATATATTTCACTCTTTTGCCATAGCTTAAAGAGAACTCCAGTATTGCGGTTCTGAATATCAAACTTAAAAAAGGATAATCCATTTTAAATGGATACACAATTTGTTAATCACAAAAATAAAACTTAAACATTAGAGTTGTTTATAAGTACTATTTAACAAACAAAAAATCAATTCTGTCAGTTTAAACCTAACTTGACACAAAACTCTAAACTGGGAGGGTGAGACTTTATAAATTAAATTGATTTAAATATTTTTTCAGGGTTGCAAATGGAATGGGATGTGTTTCAATTATTTTTCAGATTATGAAGGAATATGCAGTATAAGTCCTTTCTACCACATAGAACATATTTAGGATTGGTTCAGATCAAATAGTTTTTTAGCCTATAAACTTCATTTAACAGCTTTATATTCAGGTTAAGAAAATGGAATGAAAGTGCAATTTCATACTTCAAATATAATGGAGAGTTGTTTAAATTAGCAATGTACATGCTGAAGGCAAACATGCCTTTAAACTTTTACAATGCAGTTCAGTTAGAATGTGTGCTTTCTTCAGAAAACCAATTAGAAAGATCCGTTTTCCTCCATAGTTTGACTGTATTGTTTTCATTGTTCATTTGTATTTATCTTATGTTTGGATTTTTGGGAGAATTATGTATATTAAAATTACACTGAAAGGAGCGTGATGGTAAAAAGTTTAGGAAGCCTGAATTAGATAATGAAAATGAAATAAAGTATTCTTCAGATTAAAATATAAACTTTACATAGAAGTTTAGAATGTATATTCTTTACAGGAAAATTCACGCAAAATATGAATATAACATTGAACAGTGGAAACCTATTTTAAAATGTTCTACTAGGCTGTCTGGCCTTTGTTGGAAACTGTTTGGATATTACGGAGAGTCCTCAACTTTTATGATCAGTCACTTAGCAACTGCTTGAAGTTACAACTGCTTCCAAAAGGGATCCTTACAACCTGGATTTGAAGTTTTGACAGCTTTCCTCATTCCCTTCTGCAGTTACATGACTGAATTTGGGACTTTTGATAAAATTGAGCATTTATATAAATATGTTCTGGCTTGGGCTTAAACAAGTTCAAATTAACAAAATAAAAGTAGACGTCCATTCTTCAATAGATGGTGTTTCAGATGTCTTCCAATATTGTCCCACTAGCAGTCTTGCCGCCGTAATCAAATTCAAAATCAACTTGGTCTCTATGGTGGTACAGTCTTTTATAATACCTAACAAAAATAACTGTGGTGAAAATTCAATACGCTTTTTCAATATATTTTGAAGAATCCACCATATTTTTATCCAGAAAGCCTTAATTTTTTTACAAGTCCACCAAATGTGAAAATAAGTAGCGTCCATGGAATCACATCTCCAACATTTGGGTTGCATATTTGAATACATAAGTGATAATTTTTTTGGGTCTAAATGCCATCTATAAAACATTTTATAAAAATTTTCTCTTAAATGCTGAGCTTGTGTAAATTTTACATTTTTCACCCATATCCTTTTCCAAGTTTCCATCATAATTGGATGTCCAAAATTACATTCCCATTTAATCATACAATCTTTAACTAATTCATTTCCAGAATCAATTTCAATTAAAACATCGTATAATCTTTTAATATGCATAATTCTTTGATCTCTAACTTGTTGGATTAATTTTCCATCCTTTAAAGAAAAACCCATCTTAACATCTTTTTGCCATCTAGCCTGAAATTGTATATGTGAATACCAATTATGGGCTATTCCTTCTTCCCTTAACCTATCTAGTGATTTCAGTTCTAAACTATTCCCTTCTTTAATTAAAAGCTTCTCATAGGGCACCACATCCTGAATTTGTTGTCTATTCATACTCTCTATTGCATGCCTGGGAACTGTCCATAAAGGAATTTTACCATTTAACTTATAAGAATACTTTTTCCAGACACGCAACAGTGAATTTCTCAATAAATGTTCTTTAAAACCCCTATCCAACTTTTTATCATAAACTAAATACGCATGAAACCCATACAATAGTCCGTACCCTTCTATATTCAATATTCTTTCATTAGTTAAATTAATCCAATCACTTATTGCTACTAGAACTGCTGCATGATAATATAGCTTAAAGTTAGGCACTTTCAAACCACCTCTCTCTCTTATATCTTGAATAATTTTTAATTTAACCCTTGGTTTCTTGCCATTCCAAATAAATCTTGAACTTGGCGGAAATGGCTAAGATACCTGCATATTTGAAGAACCACTCAAATGAACAATTTTTGATGGAGTGGAAAAAATGGATAGATTATATACAGAAGAAATATCAATTGAAGGAATTATATTTGTTTTATAGTTAAATAATTATGTGTAAGTAGTTTAGCGGGGTTTCTTGCGCTTTTACCCTGTATTCACTCTGGGAAGCCTGGGGGGGAGGTGGGAGGGTTTTAATAATTGTTATCTTATGTTTTTTCAACTGTTTTGGGGATGGATATTTTCTTTTTTCTTTTTAGGTAGCAAGGGGTTGCTCGGGTGGCCTCTGGGCACCACATTGGTTGGAAGAAGAAGGAGGAGTGAAGGCTAGGCAAGTAGGAAGAGGGTATGAGGGAGAGGTCAGGATGGAGGTGGGAGGAGGGGACGGAAGTAGAGAAAGGTGTAAGTAGGTTGTTAGAGGGGAAGAAGAGGGGGTTAGTTTTGTTTTAGGAGGATGTGGTGGGGAGGGGGTACCGAGCAGTTTTGTTTGATTGTTTGGTAATTGTATATGTACATGATTGTTTACAGTTGAATTATTATTTTATCTTTTGTTAAAAATTTTGTAAAAAATTAATAAAAATACCTTAAAAAAAACAAAAAACAAAATAAAAGTAGAACTAAATCATGTCACTATAAAATGTTAATAAATATTAAATGGAATCATTATAGACACTTACTTTCTAATTTATTTCAGGGTGCAATAGAAGCAATATATAGAAAATGGTAAAATCATGTATTATTCAAATTCAATGCCAGCATATTTTTTCTTTGTTTAAAAGAATATATTTAAAACCTATTCTGTTCTCCTCCCTTGTTGTTCTTAGGTAAACATCTTTGACCACAATGAGTTGGAGTTTCTTGACCCGTCTACTTGAGGAGATCCACAATCATTCCACATTTGTTGGGAAGATCTGGCTGACTGTGCTGATTGTATTCCGCATTGTTCTCACTGCTGTGGGAGGGGAATCCATCTATTATGATGAACAAAGCAAATTTGTTTGCAATACAGAACAGCCAGGTTGTGAAAATGTGTGCTATGATGCTTTTGCCCCCCTCTCCCATGTGAGATTTTGGGTATTTCAAATCATCCTAGTCTCTACTCCTTCAGTAATGTACTTAGGCTATGCTGCTCACAAAATAGCTCGGATAGTGGAACATGGTGAAACGGAACGGAAGTTACGAAGCAAACCTCTTCTAATGCGCTGGAAACAACACCGAGGTTTAGAAGAAGCAGAAGACGATAATGAGGAAGATCCAATGATGTATCCAGAGATTGAGGTAGAGAGCGAACGAGAGAACAAGCAAAATCCATCCCTCGCAAAAATAAAGCATGATGGTAGGAGGCGAATCCGAGAAGATGGGCTTATGAAGATTTACATCTTTCAATTGCTGAGTAGGACTATGTTTGAAATTGGCTTCCTGATAGGCCAGTACTTACTCTATGGATTTGAAGTCAGTCCAACGTTTCTTTGTAGCAGAAATCCGTGTCCCCATACTATTGACTGTTTCATTTCAAGACCCACAGAAAAAACCATATTCCTGCTCATCATGTATGGTGTGAGTGGTTTGTGTTTACTTCTGAACATCTGGGAAATGCTTCACTTGGGATTTGGCACCATTCGGGACACACTGAATAGCAAGCGAAAGGAGCTAGAAGATTCAGGAACTTACCATTATCCTTTTATTTGGAATACCCCATCAGCTCCTCCAGGGTACAATATTGCAATGAAACCTGATCAGATACAGTACACAGAGTTGTCTAATGCCAAAATAGCACATAAACAGAATAAAGCCAATATTGCCCAAGAACAACAATATGGCAGCAATGAGGAGAACATTCCCACTGAACTGGAGAACATTCAGCGAGAAATCAAAGTAGCTCAGGAACGCTTAGATCTTGCCATCCATGCATACAATAATCAGAATAATCCATCCTGTTCCAAGGAGAAGAAGCCTAGAGGCAGCTCAAACAAAAGCAGTGGCAGTAGTAAATCAGGGGATGGGAAAACTTCTGTTTGGATTTGATGCTCTTCACTTAAGAGGGAATGCATATCTTTTTCTCATAGCGTATTATATCTAGCAAACTGGGTGCAAAATAATTTCCAATAAAAAAATAATTGGCCTTAGTAAAATTTAGAGATATTTCATGCTGCTAAATGGTATTGTGCAAAAGAACAGAAGAGAATAGTTATGCTCACATTCTGATGTTTCCAAAACTTGTATTCATGTTTCTTCCAGATCTGCAGAGGTCCCAGGGATTTTTTTTCAATTATTTTTGTTAAAACAGTTTATACTGTATGTACAGTATTATGGTACCTTTTATTATGCACATTTTTGTATTTGTACATTGGATATCTCAATTACACATTTTATATTAAAAGGAATCAAATAGGAATTTTCAACGTTCTTCTGAAGCTTTCCTCCTCAATTTCATAGAGATGGCTGATGTTACTTTGAATTTTATAAAGGTTTGAATTATGGAGCACATAATTCTGGATGACTGTTATGAACAGATATAACCCCTTTTGCATTCTTGTCCCAGCCAAATAAATTAAACTTTAGGTTAGTAAAATATGTCTTCAGGTGTAGTCAGATTTTTTTCCCCTGTAGTGAATATCTTTGAATCTGAGTGAACAAAAAAAGTGAATTTCAGACTGGCTGCTTCTGGCACATAATCTTGCATTCAGTTTATGAAAGTCTTTCAAGAAAAAAGTGCCTGGAGTTGATATTTTGTGAATTAAAAAAAGTAAGAGTTCAACCACTCTGAAAATAAAACTAAAATAAATAAACTAACAGATGGTTATATATCAAACATATATTTGATACTGCACAGTTGGGACAGCAATTAGGTATCGTTCAGATAATCTATACTGCAGCTCCCATATTACTGACTTACATTGGAATTAGAATCCAAAAATCTAAATGATACTAGGTTGCCTATCTCTGATTTAGGAATGATTTCATCACCTCTTGAGCTTGGAAACAATTTAAAGTTTGGAAAAAAGTTAGGCAAGTTAAACTATTGTTGAGCCAAAGAAAGGTCTGCTTTCTTGAAACTTGAAGCAGTACTCAAATGGTGGGGAAAAACATCTCAATTTAAGGGAAATATAAACAGAATTAAAAAATATTTGCCTTTATTTTGAAGTGGGAAATGTTACTTTAAAGGCATGTGATGTACTGTATAGCATGGTTCTTCAGGAAGTTCTTTATTGTGAGACATAGTGAGGGATTGTGAATTTGAAGTGATGGAAAAATTTGTACTTTTGAAAAATCTGTTTATTTTAGCAGTATCCAAGGTCAGTCTTCCTCCTTTGGTCTTTTAAATTCCTGTCCTGCTATTTATGTATTGCATACAAAAAGCAGCAGGAAACTACTTGGGAGCAGTATATTCTAGTCAGTCTTGTGAAACTGCAGGTTGTTCTAATTAATTACATAGATCCTTTGAAGGAGAGTTTCAGCTCCATACAGCAAGCTGGAAGTCTTCTTTCCTAATGAGAACAAAATAGTTATTGGCTTTTGGAGTTTGCCCATTATTTGGTTCATAGATTAAATGTATTTGAATTACTGTGGTTTTATCTACTATGGTGCTGAGCTGACATTTGCAAAATTTGGTAAGTGATAAGAGTTGGATTTAATGGAATATGTGCTCGTTAGAAAATGGTGTGTATTTTATTGCATTCAAGATAACAGTAAAGTATGAATTAAAAACAATGGGTAGCAATGACAGTACCCCAAGTGCTTGTCATTTTTCCTACTGCTGTGATACAATCTTATTTATTTATTTATTTATTTATTTATTAGACTTATAAGCCGCTCTTCTCCAGGGGACCCAGAGCGGCTTACAATCACTGAATAAACTGACTTTGCAGAACCTATACAGAAATTTAACAGCTATTTAAACGGAAAATGGGGCTGTGTCCAAATTTAGATGCATTCAACCCATTTTTGGTAGCAAATGGAGCTGCTTGAAATAGGTATTGGTTGGAGATACTTAACAAGCAGGGTAGGCAACATTGTGGGAAAGGACGGGTTCTTCCAAAATTGGACAGAGGCATCTTTTGTGTGTGATGTTCAAATTATACAGGCTACATCTGACTGACTACTCCATCCACCACACACAAAGCCTGTCTCATTTAGCAGAATCTCCAGTTTTTCATGCAATATTTTAAAAGGCCTAGATCAGGGGTCGGCAACCTTAAACACTCAAAGAGCCACTTGGACCCGTTTCCCACAGAAAACACTGGGAGCCGCAAAACTCGCATGTGCATGCGCGCCGGAAAGGGGGCTTGATTGAAGAAATTAATTAAAAAGAAATAGAGGCTGCTGTGCATGAGTTCTCTCTCTCTCTCCCTTTCCTCTTTCCCTCTCTCCCCCCTTTCTCTCTTTCCTTCCCCCCCTCCTCTCTGAGCTGGCTTCATGCAGTTCTTGGACAAGCTGACACACATTCTTATTGGGCTGGGTCTCTCCTGTCCTTGGTCTGCCAGTCCTCTTCCCCAGTGTGTGTGTGCGTGTATGTGTGAGAGAAAGAGAAGCGCAAGTCTCTGTCTCTGCAAATGGCGGAGGAGGCTGGGAGCCACAGGAGAAGGCTCAAAGAGTCATGGCTCCGGAGCCGCGGATTGCCGACTCATGGCCTAAATACAAATGCACACCTATCTGCTGCTGTGTCTAAAAACCTGAAAAATTGCATTGAGAAATATGATAGTTTTGAATAAGAACAGTCATGCTTCTGCTATTGAAAAATCTATCTGAAAAATTATTTAAGGAAATGTTTTAAGATTTCTTTAATGTTGGTATTTCGCAGAGGCCATTCTAATTGAATGATGTAAATTTCACCCAAGCTGCTTTTCTTATTACACCAAGAAATTTGGGGGCTACGTGCATGTTTACTTTTTTGTTTTACTGAAAAAAAAATCAGCCAAGATTTAATATTCATCTTTAAATGCACAAGACTGGGTGTAAAGATAGTGAACTGATTAGGCCTGGCTTCTTCTAGAAGTAGCACAATAGCTATGAAGTTTTCCTAAAAGAGAATCTTTGATGGATGAGTAGCTTATAAAAAAGATTGTCTTAAATATGCATCATTGCTTTGCCATTCTAAGACTCCCACACTGGAAAAATATTGTACCAAATTTTGCAATTTTTAACAAAGATACTTTGGATGCAGAATGTAGAAATACTGTACCAGCATGAAATACTCAACTATTCAAGGACTATTTCAATACGAAACTACACTCAGTGAGAAGCTGAAAAATTTTACCAAATAAATATTTTCTGGAACCTTTATTCATCACTGAATTGAATTTAATCAAGTAACATATAGTCAAATATTGGGATGGTGCTATAAATAGAAAGACGAGAAATTAGCTCATGAGCTTTAGACTGAAGTTTGTCTTGAATAAAATACAACCTGCGTTGGATACAAGAAATCTACTAACAGTTGCACTGAAAGATGGATGGCCTACAGTGTTTTAGGACATGAAAGATCATATGGTAATAATCAAATGTATAACAGTAGTTGTTTGCATGACTGCAGATCCCAATATTGCCTTTCAAATGTAGAAGATAATGTTACTTCTTCCTTTTTTGCTTGGACAAAATAGCAGCTAAATTTTAATTTATCTCTGAGCCTTTTTAAACAAGCAAAGTGAGTGGATTGGGTCACATGCCAGCTCAACCCCCATATCCAAGTAATAAAATCAAGGTTTTCCCATTACTATTTTCAGTGACAGCCTTGGGTAGAATGTTAGAAAGTAACTCAACCAATATGGTTGTTAGACTTGCCTTTAATTCACTTCTTAACTGATCCCCAACTCTCCAATAATGCATTGAAGTCCTTAAAAGTACAGTAGAATGTTTGTGTCTTCAAATTATCAGAAGTGCTGCAACAATGGAACCAATGCATTCTGACCCTATTGATGATCACATATACCATCTCCTTAGGATATACTTGTTGCAATCTGCCTTTTGCACTCACAAGAGGAGGGGGAGTCAAGAAAATGTTATGTAGGAGATACCTATCCTTGTAAGGAAAGACGAAACTGTTAATCCCCAAAAGGTACTGTGTAAAAAGAAAGACTGAATTCTTTCCCCTGATCTCAAAGTCAAGTGAAAAAAAATCCCAACATTTTCCATTAACCTAATCCATGAGTGTGTAATCATCTGAAAACCCTTTTTTGTAAGTTTCTTTATATTTCTTAGCAAGTAAAGTTAGTTAAAAAATATAAAACTGCACTATTACTTTGACCAAATTTTATTTGATTTTTCCATACAACATAGTATCAAGGTCTGGTAACAGAGAAAGCACCTGTCACGTGTAAGTTGAAGTTCCCGTTAAAAGCAAAGGGAGGGAGCAGCATCAGGTGTGTTGATTCTGCATGGGAGATCACAGGACAGAACACACAGAGATAATCAAAGACTACCATTTTCCCTACCAACTGCTCAGGTGCCAAAATCCACGTTATCAACTGAAACGAAACAAATACCTGTTACTTGACTCAGAAACAAGCTTACACCTCCTTGCAGAAGTGCTAAGCCTTTCTAAAAATTGGAGGCTGTTTATAAATAAAGAGTTAGATCTTAAGAAGAAAGTAGAAATTGCCGTTATACCTCATGAAAGGGTGGCTGGGCAATCCTTTAAGCAAAAGTGATTGAAGACACCTGCAGTGGTTCATCCAGACAATTAGCATCCCTGTATTTTGCAAACATTACCAGAAAAAGGAGACACTTTTGCTCTTCAGAAATCAGGTGATGCCATCCAGAAAATAAAGAGCAATACACTAGGCCAAGTGGAAAGAGGATGGGGTGAGGTGGGACGGCTGGAAGGGGCAATGTGGCAAAATCATCTGCCAATCTTAAACATTTTTTTCTTTTTTTGGAAAGTACATTGAAACTCCCCTCTTTCAAGATTAAGGAATGACAGAGACAAGAAAATCATTGCGCCCATGAAGTCTTCACCATCTCAGGATGGTAGCTTTTTCAGATTCCAGGTTATAGTCCTCATGACTGAACAGGGCATTGAATCATGGATGGAAAGGGGGGGGGTGGAAGTATAGAAGTAAAAGGGTTGACTTAATATAAGTGAATATGGCCTATTTGACCCATAGTGGTGACAAGGGTAGAATAGAAGGCATCCTTTAGGATTTGAATAGCAATTTGGCAAAAGCAGCCCTGGTTCATCTTACGCCACTGTTCCTGAAACACCTCACTGTAACCCAAGGCCTTGAGCAAATCCACCCAAAAAGGCAGTTCAAAGCAGAACATGGGCTTCAATAGAACGTGGGGAGATAGTGCCAGTGTCCCAACGGAGAGGCTTCTTTCTGTAGCACTGAAATCCAAACAGAGAACAATAGAAGCCAGAAGGACAGCAGTGGCGCCTGTCATGACAGCAGGTTCCCTATGAAATAAAAGAAGAGATAATGAAGTCCAGCAATGAAGAAATAAAAACATTGCTCAAAATCCTTACATGATTCTCAATAAATCTACAAGTTGAGGAAGAATGACTTGGAAAAATATTTAATAATTAAAGATAGAAATAGCTTTAGATTTGAATGTACAATACAGTTTATGTGTAATACAGCAGCTTACATTATAGCACAGCAATGGTAGATTCTTTAGGTTCTGAAGAATTGTACTTTATTTTTCAGTAGTCTACCAAAATTAAAAATGTGCACATTTTGGAAAAAAATGTATCCCTTGAATCTGAATATAATGATATATATAACTTCATCTGCCTTATTGGTTTTATGAATGCATGTAAGTTCTGAGGAACTCAAAACATTGCATAGAAAATTTATGGTGGAATTTGATTAATTTCCTGCAAGGCTGCCTTTACTTTTTGTACAATGACAAAGACAACATTGTAGTAAAATATCGGTCTTCTTACTGTGCACAGGAACAACATACTGTACATTGCTTTACTGATTTGGGGAGACCCATCCTGTCTGCCCACCCATCCATGGCCTCCTTTGAACTATTCACCGTGACTGAATCTATAAGTCTGGGCACTAACCTTTTCATACGGGCAGCAGGCCCAGCCACCGCTCTTGGCCTTGCAGCAAGTCTGGCCCACATGGCAGTAGTGTTGTTCATCACATAAAACATCCTGACTGGATGCAGCAGTTTGCAAGGAAGTCAGCAGCCCCCCTGCAGCAGCAACGGGGCCTGGCCAGTGCTGTTTCTCACAAGACTGGGCTGCCACATTGCAGGTATAGCCAGAGGGGCAGCAATGTTGGTGATCCTCACAGCAAACTGCCTGTATATAGCAAGAAAGGAGGTACTGCTTGGTTTGACATAAAAATACACTTTATGGTGGAACATTTTAAGGGAACTAAATAAAACTTATTTTATCATGGCTCCATTTTGCTTCAAAGAAACCTTTGTCCAAAAGGCAGAAACACCCCTTTATTCCTTTGTTTTCCTATTTCCATGTTAAATTTAAAATGTCTGAATTAAGATATGAATTAGAAAGAAAAAACAGAATAGCTGAAAGCTCTTAGTGGCTGATAGATGAGACTCTCTGTGACTCCAGAGATAGTACTTGTTCTGCTAACAAGGAAAGCCTTAGCTTGGCCTCCAGGCTTAATGCACAACCATAACAGGAATGTGAAAGGGCATTAGAAATTTGGGTTTCTAAGATCCAACTATCAAAATCCCATTCCATCAGCAAGCTCCAATGGCTTTAAGAGTAGGGGATGGAACTTACCTTGCAAAACACATGGAGAGTATAGGTTGGGGAGGCTAAGCTCGTTGACTAATTCACCAATAAAAGGCTTTCATTTCAGCCACTCATGGCAGATTTTCCAGAGTATCCATCCAATAAATTGGCCTGTTGTCAGGCTGTCCCAAATGTAATGTGTGCAAATATATTCTTCGTATAAGACTCCATGGATGATTAAATCAACCATCTATCCAAGAAGGAAAATTGCCTACTCTCCTTGAAATCCTCAATGTACCTGAAAGAGGGGGCAGCATGCCCAGGCTCCCAAATGCATGCAGCATGTTTGTCCATCTGCACAGCTAAACCGGTCATCACACTTCACATCTTTGCTTGAAGGGAGGTTTCCAACAACTGCTGTTATCTTCTCTACCCAAGGGATACGATCCCCATCTTTTAGGCAAGTGCCAGATGATGAATCACAGATGTAACCACTGGGGCAGCAGTGAATCTGATTCTGACAGCAAGTGGCCTGGCAGGAGAAAGAAAGGTCACATCAAGGGCTAAAACTCATCAGTGGCCTACTGGACCAGAAGGAATTCCTACCCTGAAGTAAAGTAGACAAACCAAAGTCCCTTAACTTCATCTTAAAACCATTTCTGATTGTAGGCCAAAACTGATGATACCCCATTTCTTGCTCTCCAACTGCAAGAGACCAAATAATATGAAAAAGCATAAGACAGACCTTTTTTCCCCTAGAGCCATTCCTATGAAACAAAGACTGAAGAGTCTGCAACCCATGTGAAACTGCTGGCTTGGCCTTCAGGAACTAATATCAAATTGCCAGTTAGAATTTTTTTTAAAAGTGCTAAAATTAGTGAATTTGCTTTTGTATTAGTTCCCATTCTGCCTCCAGATCTCAAACCACATCAAACAAAGGACTACTGGTGATTTTACTGCACATGCTCAGAAAGCTTTGGTTCCCAAAATGCTAGGTTTTAAAAAGTGCTGCTCTCAGCTATGAAAAAATTGCCTGGCTTTTTAATAGACTTAGGCCTCTCAGGTGAGCAGTTGTAAAACCATAACTGGGCAGTATTGGAGTCAACAACTCTGCTGCAGTTCTGCAGAAACAAATGGTGCAGAATGTGTAAGTAAATAAAAATAAATCCCCTTCTCCTTTCCAAGCCCCCCCCCAAACTTTAACACAGGAACATCCTGGAAAGCCTAGCAACTGAGATGCATATAATCTAGGAAGGAATTATAATTTTGTGAACACCTGAGAGGGTCCCAGCTATGAGATATGAGAGGTGGGCTGAAGTAGCAGCAGAAGCTAAGCAGAACCTGGGGAACAGCACTTACCAAGATTAGTTCCTTTTTGTTCCTCACTCATAGACTAGACTCAATTCCACCCTTTCCTTTCTTGCATCTATTTACAAAACTATGCAAATGCTAGGGAGTTCCTGACAGGAAACAAAGCAATTTCACAATTCCTCAGTTCCCCACAGTAGCATTAAATAAGCTTAGGTCTCTTCTCACCTGTGTCAACAGGCAGCATCCCCAAGCACCTGTTACAAGCTGACAACAAGTCTGGCCATCTTGGCAAGCTGTGTGGGGATCACACTGGACCATTTGGCCTATGGAAGATGCTGTAGAGCTTGAATCAATTTTTGAGGCTGTTGTGGAGCTTGAGTCTATGTTTGAGGCTGTTGTGGAGCTCGTGTCTATTTTTGACACCAAAGGAATGCTTTGGCCATCTTTCAGGCAGGTGCCTTCTGACAAGTTGCACTGGTAACCCTTTGGACAACAATGGGTATGATCTGGGCAACATACGGCCTGAGAAGGACACAAAGCACAATCAGAATTCTATGCCCAAAGAGGAGGTAGGAGGCTGGTTTTTTTTATTGAATAATCATCTGGCCAATTGTGCCAATTCCAACTGATACATGCTTTTTGGAGTCTTGGCTGAAGGATACTTTCAAATAGCAAATACCAGGATGGAAGCTGATAGTTCCTCTAAGACCACCAGGAATCTCTCCCTACCACCACCCCAAGTATGCCCTCCCAAGCTTCCAAATTAATTAACTATGTTTTCTGACAAACATAGTTCCTCTTACCTCCTCCAGTGGACAGCACCCCCAAGAAGTGGAGGTTATCTTGCAGCAAGTATTTCTATCTGGGCAGGTAAATTTTGCATCACATTGTATATCGTGAGCTGTAAGATGAGAAAGAACTTATGTTCAAAGAACACAAAGCGTTCTCCTTTCTTAAGCAACCAATAGACCTGCTTTCCCCAATTTGGCACCTTCCGGATTAGCTACATTATAACTTCCAAAATTATCAACCAAGATGCTGGCTTTGGGTTCTGTGAATGACAGCCCAACAATTCCTCCACAAAATCCAGAATATATGCATATGGAAAGGAGAAGGAATGTCACCAATTAAGGTTGCTCCTGGAACTTAAGGAGGGAACTACCCTAAGTGCTCAATCTGGGAAAAGAAAATGTGAGGTGAAATCCTAACACTGTCATATACAAGTGCACTCATAATCAGTTAGGCATGTAACGGGTATCTAAATTTGGCAATAAGCAAATACTTACATGTTTGGCAATAAGCAAATATTTACATGTTCTCCAGCATGATGACTGAAGAATCCACCAATGGGTTATTTCAGTCTTCCTGCCCAATCAGACCAAGTTGTCAAGTTGTCACGCCTCGTTATCTGGGACCTCCCAGTTTTCATCTTGGTCTTCGCCCATGAGGACATGATTTCTTGACTCTCTGTCGTTTGGAGCAGGTCAGACTAGATTTTACAGATTCATTGGTGGATTCTTAAGATTAATTGAACTAGTGAAGTTATTTTTCCCTTTCTGGCAGATCTGATCCAGTTTTCCCTCCCTTCAGGGTTAGAGTAGGATTCCTCTCCAGAGGGCGGCTCTTTCCCTTTCCTGAATTCAGCAGTTGGCTGAATCGTTACAAGATTATTACTAAAAGAAGTGAGGAGTTTTCCCTTCGTGGAGGTTATATTGGGGGGATTGCTTGTTTACCTTTCCAGCAGGTGCGCGTATTGTTTTCGTCTGGGGCCCGCCATTTTGAAGCCTCGTGGCTTCTGCTAGGGATCCGGATAGCGGCCGCCATTTTGGATCAGCGGAACGCTTCTTGACGAAAAGTTTTGGTTTGCTGCAACCTTCTGAGGGGTTTACTAAGGCAAGCGACGGGAGGGGGAAATCCCTTTTTACTGGCTTTCTTGCTTGCTTGTGGCTGCCACTGAAGAGGAGGGAGCCTCGCGGTGTGGTGGTGAGTTTTTGCGCCTAACAGCTGTTAGGTGCAATTTAAAGCACCATTCCCCTGAATCGCTAGAAAGCCTCAAATTTAGCTCAATTTTTTGTTGGTTGCTTGAACTGTATTAGGAGACTCCTCTTATTCTCCTCTTCCCGTTCCTCCTCCCCCCCCTTCTACCTCACGGATCCTAGAACATCCACCATTTTGGGGACATATTTCCTCTGGAAAACGCCCTTTTCACACCCAGGCTAGGATGCCATCTTGTGTGGGTAAAAAAAAAAAAGAGGCTTGTTGAGGTTAATTATATTGGGGTTTAACATAGTTTACAGAACTTTCATACATTGACATCATTTGTATTAATTTTATCTTGAATCTTAATGTTTCAGAAATTATCTTCCTATTGAAGACACCTGTTATCACAAGAGTGTGGAATCAACAGCAGCACCGGTCCTTCAGGCCTCGTCGCCATATTGCCTGTCTGCCCCTCTGCATCTAGTGGCTGCTTCCAGATCCTGACCATCGCCACTATTGTGGGACACATGTGATTCCACCACCAACCATTGCGGAGTGATGAGTGCTTCTGCGCCCAGCGTGATTTCAGGTTAGCCAGTGGGCTGACTCACACCAATCCACGTGAAGTCAGTCCCTCTTTACGGGGGTCCCTGACGTCCCTTGCAGACCGAGTCAGTCCCAAAGTCACCTTTGGGCTGCATCTCGATGGAAATGGAAGAAACCACTGAGCCACATCCTTTGGACACGGACATCACCCTCGTCCAAGCTGAGGCGGCAACCGAGGCACCCTCAGGTAAGGCCAAAACCAAATGTAAGCACGGCAGGAGGGCTGGCACGGCAAGCGACAGGCAGGCCGACCGTACACACAGAGCCCTGGAGAAGCAATTCTCCCGGGCCCAACATTTGTCTGCTGAAAGAGGTCTTACACTGTCGACCTCCATACCACCTGACATGGGAGCGCCTCAACCGTCCACATCGAGAGCTGGGTTGCCTGAGAATGTGCATCAGCAGGTCCCGACTCAGACCCTTGGTCAGGTAGCACCACCCCTGTTTGGGGAGGACATTAATTTGCCCGGCCCATCGGCAGCACCCACCACTGCTATCGCACCACCTGCTGCGGGGTTAAGGCCTCCACTAGAGCAGTCTTTCTCCGACCAGCTCCAAGTGTGGATATCGCAGGCTGTGTTCCAAGCCATGGCGTCAGCGGGTCAACAGCAGGCATCTCCCATTCCAGAGCCTTCTTCTTCTGCACCAACAACCGACACACGTCCTTCACTGGATAGGTCAGATATGGTCTCTCCATCCCATTCTCCCGATTCTGACTCTAATGTCTCAGATTATGAGGGAGGTAAAGACGGTTGGTCGGATTGCAAGGAACCCACTTATGAAGCTCAACCTATGTCTGAGCTGTCCAATGCTTCGCTCTTTCCTTCTCTGCTGCGCAGAGCCTGTGAAGCAAGTAAGCTTTCCTCCCACCCGGTCCCAACCCCTCAACCTTCCTCTGATCAGGAAACTAATCCCCTGTTTGCTGAGCCAGTAGACAAACACCTCCACATTCCCTGTCCCCCGTTATTCCTCAAAAATATTCAGGGACAGTGGGAGTCACCAGCTGCTCAACTGACTCAGGGGGTGGCTGAGCGCAAAATAGTAGACATAACTACCTAAGACTTTAGCAGACTTATTAGAGGTTTCAAAGGTAGATGAATCCCTGGCACCACTATTTTCGACTGCCAGTCTCCCGGCAGATGTATCAGACGCCCTTAAGGCAGAAGATAAAAAATCCAAAATGACCTTGTGCAAGGCACATTTGGCATCTGCCTGGGCAGTTAAAGCAGCAACGGCCACTTCCTTCTTTGCAAGGATCTCCATTACCTGGCTTCGTCAGTTACAGGACAGAATTCCACTGGAAGAAACCAGGATCCATCAGGATTTGACCAAATTATTAGCCACATCCGAGTATATGGCGGATGTCTCCCTGTATTCGGCCAAACATTCAGCCTGCGCAATGGCTTCCAGCGTAGTCGCTAGGAGGCTTCTGTGGCTAAAAAACTGGAGAGCCGAAAGTAAACATAAGTGGCGCGTGGCCACAGCCCCCTTTACGGTTGGCAAATTATTTGGGGAGGCCCTAATGCCATATCTCATTGAAAACAAACAGAAACAAAAAGTCATTTCTCATGTAGCAAGGAGAACTACCATACGGTTCACCCCTTACAGTCGCCGGCAGTCCTTTCGGACTGGGGCAGCAACTAAGTCTACGCAATCATACCGGCCTAAATCTGAGCGCTCCTTTGACAGGGCAGGTTATAGAGACAGAACCAGGTACCAGCCACAAACTAAACATTCCTTTCATGGCAGAGGGGGTCGCCCGTTCCGTCGTGGGAAATGACTCAGAGGGAGCTCCTCCCATTGGCGGCACTCACCCTCTTCATATGCCAATGGGAAAACACGACCACAGACTCCTGGGTTCTGCATACTATCAGAGAAGGCCTGTCCCTGGAGTTCAAATCATGCCTTTAGAACACTTTGTGTCTTGCCCAGCCATGAGAAACCCTGTAAAAAGGGGGCTCATGGAAGACACCATAAAACACCTACTCACCATCAAGGCAATAGAGGTTCCCCCAAACCAGGTGGGATGGGGGTATTATTCCATCCTGTTTGTAGTCCCAAAATCTTCTGGGGAATGGAGGGCAATCCTCGATTTCAAGGGACTGAACTTCCCCCTTCAATACAAGAGGTTCAAAATGCAAACATTGCATTCCATCTTAACCAGTATCAGGCGGGGAGATCTATTGACCTCAATAGATCTAAAGGAGGCATACCCACACATTCCTATCTTCCCGGATCATCGCAGGTTCCTGAGATTCTGTTACCTCAACCGCCACTTTCAATACAGAGCCCTTCCATTCGGCCTTTCCTCAGCCCCCAGGGTCTTTACCAAAGTCCTGGCAGTGTTGGCAGCTCACTTGAGGCTGGTTCCCGTACGGGTTCAGTGTTATCTGGATGACATCCTGATCCAGTCCCTGTCAATCTCAGCCGCCAAATCGGATTTGGCTCTCACCATAAGGACCCTGCAGAATGACGGTTTCCCGATCAATTTCAAAAAGAGCCAGATGACTCCCTCTACCCGTCTACTTCATCGGTGATAGACACCTCTGTCACGTGTACTTGTCAGAGGAGAGGCGCAGGAGCATCAGAGACCTGGCACACAGGGTGAGCAGGGACAGGGCTGTTCCATTGGCCATGCTTTCTCAACTCCTAGGCAAGCTAATATCATGCATAGCGATAGTGCCGTGGGTCCGGCTACATGCCCGGGATCTGCAGTGGTTCCTACTTCCGTACCAGAGACAGCATACCAGTACATCCAACAGGTTGGTCCGGGTCCCTCATCAGGTACGTTTATCACTTGGCTGGTAGACTTCATCGGCCATTCACAAGGGGACCCTGTTCAAGGAGCCCAGTCGAGTTTAGGTGACCATGGACGCAAGTCTCTTTGGTTGGGGGGCACATCTCCAATCCCAGATAGCTCAGGGTCGGTGGTCACAAACATCGATCCCCGTGAAAATGGTCGTTCGACCCCAAATGGGGTTGCGACCCACAGGCTGAGAACCGCTGGGCTAGACCCTTCATTCATCCCAAAGGTTAATACAGTTCCTTACAGTTTTCCATAGGGCACAGGAGGTCATCCTTCCAAACTTCTGCCCTCAACCGTCACATGAATTGGAACGGCGCTGGCACTCTCTAGATGTAAGAGAGCCTTACATTGCTATATCAAGCACATGGCGCCCTTCCGTAAGTCGGAAGCCCTATTTGTGTCATTCCAGCCTTCTTCAATGGATCAAAAGGTATCGGCTTCCACCATAGGTAGGTGGATCAGGGCCTGTATCTCAAGCGCTTATGTCTTACTTGCCTTGCCAGTTCCCCCTCATGTGATGGCTTACTCTACCCGTAGTGCTGCTACAACTGCAGTGTGGGCAACATTGAGGACATCTGCAGGGCGGCGACATGGTCATCGCCATCACCATTCATCAAACATTATCATTTAGAGCAGTGGTTCTCAACCTTTCTAATGCCGTGACCCCTTAATACAGTTCCTCATGTGGTGACCCCTAACCATAAAATTATTTTCGTTGCTACTTCATAACTGTAATCTTGCTAATGTTATGAATCGTAATGTAAATATCTAATATGCAGGGTGTATTTTCATTGTTACGAATTGAACATAATGAAAGCATAGTGATGAATTACAAAAACAATATAGCAATACTCGCTGGAGAAGCTTAATCTTCCTTGCTCAAAAATGTTGGGAGGGAGGGAAGAGGAAGGAAGATTGAAGGGGAAAGGAAGGAGATGGAGAAGGAAGGAGATTGAAGAGGGAAGGAAGGAAGGAAGGAAGGAAGGAAGGAAGGAAGGAAGGAAGGAAGGAAGGAAGGAAGGAAGGAAGGAAGGAGATTGAAGGGGAAGGGATGGAGATGGAAGGAAGGAAGATTGAACGGGAAAGGAAGGAGATGGAGAAGGAAGGAGATTGAACGGGAAAGGAAGGAAGGAAGGAAGGAAGGAAGGAAGGAAGGAAGGAAGGAAGGAAGGAAGGAAGGAAGGAGAGAGATTGAAGGGGAAGGGAAGGAGATGGATGGATGGAAGGAAGGAAGGATCTTTGGAGAGTCATGTTTTCCCAAATGGTGATGAACTGCAACTCCCAGCATTCCCCACTCTTCCAGTGCTTTTTAGGGCTGCTGGGGATGGTAGTCTGGAGCCCCCCATCCTCATCTTGGCACCTCTTGCGCTCTCCCAGCCGCCCCCCGGGACCTGCCCGCCCCTCCAGCCTGAGCGCCATCGCAGAGGCAAGATCGTGGGAGCCCCTTTCTACGCTGCGCAGCCCTTCACCGACAAACCCTTCCCCGACTCATCATACGTGAGAGGGGTGTGGCCGGAGCGTCAGCTCCCGCTCAGAAGGCGCTGCTTCTCCCCTCCCAGCCCGTCCGGCATCGCCCTCTTCCCCGCCGCCTGGAGTCCGGCAAGTCGGGAAGGAGCCGCTCCTGCCCGCCAGCCCCAGGGCCGGGCCGGCCTCCAACGATGAGGGAGGTGGGCAGCGTGGCGCGGGGGGAAGCTCTGTTGTGGAGGCCGGCCGGGGCAGCCTCCGACGATGAGGTGGACAGCGTGGCGCAGGGGGAAGCTTTGGTGTGGAGGCTGCCCGGGGCGGCCTCTGATGATGAGGGAGGTGGGCCAGGTGGCGCGGGGGGGAAGCTCCCTTGTGGAGGCCAGCCGGGGCAGCCTCCGACGATGAGGGAGGTGGGCCAGGTGGCGCAGGGGCAAGCTCTGGCGTGGAGGGTGGTCAAGGCAGCCTCTGACGGTGAGGGAGGTGGGCCGGGTGGTGTGGGGGGAAGATCCGATGTGGAGGGCAGCCGGGGGCGGAGCACACCTGGGCAACCAGGAGGTGTGGGGACAGGCTCGGTGCTGCACTCTGCTGAGCCAGCAGCGGCGGCAGCAGCGGAACAGCCCAGCGGCAGCGCCAGCAGCAGCTGAGACCCAGCTCTGCTCGGGCCGGCCACCCCTGCCCCCATACCCCCGCCTGCAGCTACCCCGCCGCTCACCCCACACAGCCCCTCCGTTTAGAGCAGGCCCTGCAGCTCCCACAGCACCAGCTGCAGCGCAACCCTGGAGAGCCTGGCTGACATGGGTGAGCACGAGGCAGGAGTGCACATGGACTCCGCTTTTTCGGCAGGACAGAATTAAGTGCTGCTCCCCACCTCCCACCCCTGGTCCTCTTTTACTTACAAGTAGGAGATGGCGTGGTTGCTCAGCAGGGAGAGATGAAAAGTTCCTGCAAACTTGCCTTTGCTACAGATAACTTGCAAATGCAACGTTTGCGAGCTGGGTCTTTTGGCGCGCTCTGCAGTGCAGAGACAGCCATTAACAACCAGGTCTGGACAATTCCTATTGGCTTTCGAAAGCCAATAGAATAGAGGGTGTAGCACAGCTCATGGAAAAGTTGAAAAAAATCCATCAAAAAAAGGTGCCGGAATGCAGTTTTGAGCGTTTTATGAGAAAAAAAGCCCTGGTCTTAGGCGACCCCTGTGAAATGGTCGTTCGACCCCCAAAGGGGTCGCAACCCACAGGTTGAGAACCGCTGATTTAGATAAATTTGCTTCGGCTGAGGCCGCTTTCGGTAGACGTATTTTACAACAAGTAGTCACACCATCTGGGGGTCCGGCCCCAACTGACTCTCACCCTTAGGGACTCCGGAGGCTTTGGTACATCCCATTGGTGGATTCTTCAGTCATCATGCTGGAGAAGGAGTGTTGGCTTACCTGAACGCCTTTTCTCAGCATGATGATGAAGAATCCACACCCTCCCCTCTTAGAGATCAGTCAGGTCTGGGTGGGATACTTGTGATGTTAGTTTCTTTTAATACTTGCTTGAGAGTCATCACGTCGAACTGTTGTCATTGGCTACGCCGTCGATGAAACTGGGAGGTCCTAGATAATGAGGAGGCATGACAACTTGGTCTGATTGGGCAGGAGGACTGAAATAACCCATTGGTGGATTCTTCATCATCATGCTGAGAAAAGGCATTCAGGTAAGCCAACGCTCCTTCTCAACTGATTTCTACAGAATGTGAAATAAAGTACTATAAAGTGTCTCTAATGTGCTTAATCTGTTTTCTTTAATGCCAATGCAAAAATTACTTCTCCTTCTGCTAGGAAGTGTAGAATAGAAATAAGAAATTGGGCAAGTCACAAGCATCCTAGTCTCTTGCACATTAAGTCTTAGTGAACAATGCTTCTGGTTTCCTGTATTTCTATAGACACTGCTCAGAACAGGAAACTTTTGCAATCTTTAAAGGTATAAACTTCCTTTGGAAGAAAGCATAATATATTTTCTCAAAAAACTAGATTCTGCCCCTCCTGCCATATTTTCTAAACCTGTAGAAAGAATCATGCCCCCCAAACCCCGATTCCTGAATTATATCCACTAGTTATCTAGTTCAGCATTTCCTTCATTGGCAGCTTCCCAAATGGGCCACAAGGGCAGGGTCAGTCCTGCCATATGGGAAAATGAAGCAGTTACTTTGAGAACTGAACTGGCAAAAATCCCTACTACCATGTTTTCCCGAAAGTAAGGCCTACCCCAAAAGTAAGGCCTACCCCGAAAGTAAGCCTGGCTTGATTTTTGGGGGTGGACCTAATATAAGTTCCACCCCCAAAATAAACCCTAGTTTCGGGGTGAGGCACACACCAAAAATGAAGCTATGGTGGGGGTGGGGGCGGGTGCAGCTGCCCCATGCACCCCGCACCTGCTTACCTTGTAGCCAGGCCTCTCATTGCCAGCCCACTTCTTCTGTGGCATCTTCTGCAGCCAGGCCTGCATTTCTCAAGTCACGCGCCTTTCCGGAAGGCCACTGCAGCTGAGAACTGAGCTATGGATTCAATCCATAGCTTGGTACTCGGTTGCAGAAGCCTTCCGGAAAGGCCTGACTGCAAAATGCAGGCCGGAATGCAGCTGCAGAATGAAGCTGTTCCTTCGGCTGCAGAAGTGGACTGGCTTGATGGGGCTGGTACCTCTTTTGGAGGCATATATATATATATAAGACCCAGTCTTATTTTCTGGGAAACACATGTAACTACCCAACCAGTGATTATCTAAAATAGCAATTAGTCCAACATCCAAAACATGGGAAATATTTTTATTTTAAGCCAAAAGAAAAAATAAATTCTAAAGTTTCTTTTCAAAGCCTTAAATTACCTTTCTCCATGTTCCAAAAAGCTGATGCCTTTTCTTCCCAAGAGGTTTGCATTCAATCTACTTTTAAAAGTTGGCTCTTCGCTATCAGTCCTCTCCAACCACATATGACACTTCCTATCAGCCAGTGACCTATCATAGTATTTAACCATCTCACCTGTCTGGTGACCTGCAGTGAGGTGGGTGATGGGCCATGACCCCTCAGGTGTCAGGGTGCATATGGAATGCTTCAGGTCACACTGAGTGCCCTGTGGACAACAGTGAAGGTGGTCACCGCAGCACACAGCCTAGTGAGAAAAGGAAAAGCTGAGAGCAATAAGTAAACCTACCAAGTTTTTGTATGTATTATTGTATTATTTTCCTATAAGAACAAAGGGTAGGGTGGAGAAGACTACAAAAGACTTGAAAAATATTGGCAATTTAAAATTACCCCTAATTTAATTGCTTGGGTTCTAACGCCTGAAAATATTGCAAACCTTTGAAGGAAATAATTTGAAACAATCAAAATACAGTAAACATAAAATGTAATTTGCAAAGAACATAGAATCAAGTATGAAAAGAAGATAAAAGCAAAAGAGAAAACCAGATCACCAACCAGAAGTAATTCTAATGGAGCATCACAACATATACTTATAACCATGAAAACAAGTAATTCATGGCATACCACAGTAATTCATTTAAGATACCAGCAAAAGATGTGGAAGAATAAACAAGGCAGAAAACCTTTAATGAAGTTATGTTACCAAATATTCCTTGGCCACCTTTTCTTTTTAAAAGGCCCTCTGATCAATTTCATACCTTTCCAAATCCCAATACCAAGGAAAGTCTCTGGATAGCAGATGATATCCCAGTTTTCTCTAAAAAAGCTCAGTGATGATGTGGGGTGTGGATGGAATCCTTCAATATCTCTCACTTCCACGAGCAGGGACAAATGCCCTGATTGAACAATGCAGGCACTCCTAGCCATTTGCACCTTTGGCCAGAATCTATTATATGACATTCAGAACTGCAGCCTGGCATGGCTGTGTGTCACCAAACAGGATGTCACGAGATAGCACTGTGATGAAAGCCCTGCCCCTTTTTGTAAGTACATAAAAAAGGGATTGGGGTTGCAGTTATAACAGTGGTGGCGAACCTTTTAGAGACCAAGTGCCCAAACTGCAACCCAAAACCCATTTATGTATCACCAGGTCCTGGGTGGGTGTGGCTACAGTGGTCATGGCAGACTGGGTGGGCATGGCAGCTCAATGATGCTCAGGGGAGGGATGCCTATGGAGGCTGGGCAGGGTTGGGGGAGATCCATGGGATCTCTGGTGGGTGGGACAATGGGCAGGAAGACATCTTGCTCAGCTGATGGCTTGGGGGGGAAGGGGACAGCTACACCCCATCCCAAACGCTGCTGTCTCACAAAAGCAGGATGAAACCTCCAAAAAGCAATAAGGAAAAAAAGTTAAAACAGAAGAGGGTCTCGCGGTGATTTTCTTCCCAGCAGGGGTGGGGGGGAGACTCCTGAGCCCCGCAGCTTTTCCGAGGGGGGGAGCAAGAGTAGGGAGGGGCTGGACTCGGACCGGGGGCTCCGCTGCCCGCCTCCACTCTTCTGCTGCAGATGCTTGCCTGCTTGCCTGAAAGGGCGGGGGTGCGCTCGCGCACGGGGACACACATGGGGCTGCTGTCTCACTTTCCGTGCCGTGCCGTGCCGTGACTGGGCTGGACTGGGCGCGGAGCCTTCTCATGGCTTCTTCCCCTGCGGACATTGGTGCTGCCCTGGGACGACAACTACTGCTCGTCCCAGGGCAGCTGACGCCGTCCCGCGCTCTCTAGCCGGTCGCTGCCAGCCGGGCGCACCGGGATGCCTCCCTTCGGGCTCCCTTGATCTCTCCCCCCCCCAGGCTGGGGCGGGTCAGATTCCCTCCGTGGGCAGCCCTGCGCCCATCCCTGGCCAGCCCTTCTCCTCCATCCTCCTGCGGGCAGACCATGCCACTGCCGTTTCCCACCCGCCCCCTGCATGGATTGCCCTGCTGCCGCTGCCTGGTGAGCACTAAAACTCACTTGCAAGTCCAGGGCACTGGAATTTCCCAGTGTAGCCATGCCACCAGGCTTCCCAGTGGCCAGCAGAAGGGAGATGGTGGCAAGAGCGATCTTTTTCCCCATTCTCTCCCTGGCCATTGAGCTCATATCGACACCTCTTTCCCTGCCACTGCTTCTGGCTTCTCACCTCTCTCCACCCAGTTCTTGCAGCTGCTCCCTGACTCCCGGTGCAGAGAAAGAAAGCGAAAGCACACATGGAGAGGGGGAAGAGCATCGCTCTGAGGCGATGGCATGCATGCCCACAGGGACAGCTCTGTGTGCCACCTAGGTTCACTACCATGGCACTATAATTTAACATATATCATCTTGCATTTTTTAACCCCACCCCAGCACTGCAAATGTCAACAGACACACATAGGAAATTCCTTCTAAAACTAGACATCAAGTTGCTAGTTGGGTAATCCTACCCTGTACTTACATTTTGTAAAGGGCAACAACCATATTGGCCAGTTGGAAGCAGGCAGCAAGTGGCAGTATCTGGACAGGAAGAGTGATTACCAGGACAGATGGTTTTTTGAGTCAGACCTGCAAGGTGAGCAAAGATTACCTTCTCAAGAGGTGAAATAAAAAGTCTCTGTGGGAAAGATGGGCAGTGGAATGGATTGCTATCACTTTTGGTGAGCATAGGATGCTGAAGAGCAAGCATCACCCAGCCTACCTAATCTAGCAATTATAATGGATTAAAGCAGGGGTCCCCAACCCTGGGCCACAGGCCGGTTCTGGTATATTGTGTGTTAGGAACTAGCCATAGAAACAGTGGGAGAGGAGTGGCGCTTCATGTATCCATGTGCAGGATCTAGGCTGCATGTGAAACCATCCCTCTCCACCTAGCAGTCCGTGGAAGACAATTTTTCTTCTGAAACCAATTTCTGGTGCCAGAAAGGTTGGGGACCACTGGATTAAATTATAGATCTCACCATGAATAATAGAAAAACTACAATAAACCCAGTTCTATTTCTTTACTCCATACTTGACGCCAGGGTCCGTTTCTTTGCTGGAAACTTCTTTGAAAGAGGCTGTTCCCCAAAAGTTTCAAGGCATCGTGCCTCAACTAGATCACAAGTTGTGCCATGGGGACAGCAGTGTATCTTGTCTGCACAGCAGGATGCCTGGGGAAAAGAAGGGGATGAGTGCACCATCATTCCCCACCATTATCTTTTCCCATAGTGCTCAATGAACAGCTTTGTACTAACACACTACTTAAAAATTTTATTAATCAAACAGCACATTGGAATATTAACGCAAAACCCAAATATTTACTGCATGTGGGATACAACACTGAATATGAAGAATACTTGTTTGCTTCAGTGATTTCACACTGCAACTTGCTTTGTGATTGTTTCTTTCATAGTCTAAGCAAATATGAGCTTATAGGACAACAACAGATTCATTAAATGAAATTATTTTAAAAAGAAATCTGGACTTTTCTAAGAAGCAAAATAAAGCATGTAGTGTGGCAGATTAGGTATAGAAGTCACTTTCCTGGAAAAAAACATAGAGTTACATACCATTTTATTTCATTTTCTGTGTTGTTTTACAGATGTCTCTACCTTGTAATGTAATGGGAAGGCTGGTAGAAATCTTACTTCATATTTTTTTTAAAAAAATACATCTAGCCTCAGCAGTTGCCCAGTTACAATGGGGCAAAAAAGTATTGAGTCAGCCACCAATTGTGCAAGTTCTTCTACTTAAAAAGATGAGAGAGGCCTGTAATTGTCATTATAGGTAGACCTCACCTATGAGAGTCAAAATGAGAAAACAAATCCAGACAATCACATTGTCTGATTTGGAAAGAATTTATTTGCAAATTATGGTGGAAAATAAGTATGTGGTCACCTACAAACAAGCAAGATTTCTGGCTCTCACAGACCTGTAACTTCTTCTTTAAGAGGCTCCTCTGTCCTCCACTCATTACCTGTATTAATGGCACCTGTTTGAACTTGTTATTAGTATAAAAGACACCTGTCCACAACCTCAAACAGTCACACTCCAAACTCCACTATGGTGAAGACCAAAGAGCTGTCGAAGGACACCAGAAACAAAATTGTAGACCTGCACCAGGCTGGGAAGACTGAATCTGCAATAGGCAAGCAGCTTGGTGTGAAGAAATCAACTGTGGGAGCAATAATTAGAAAATGGAAGACATACAAGACCACTGATAATCTCCCTCAATCTGGGGCTCCACGCAACATCTCACCCCGTGGGGTCAACATGATCACAACAGTGAGCAAAAATCCCAGAACCTAGTGAATGACCTGCAGAGAACTGGGACCAACGTAACAAAGGCAACCATCAGTAACACATTACGCCACCAGGGACTCAGATCCTGCAATGCCAGACATGTCCCCCTGCTTAAGCTAGTACATGTCCGGGCCCATCTGAAGTTTGCTAGAGAGCATTTGGATGATCCAGAAGAGGATTGGGAGAATGTCATATGGTCAGATGAAACCAAAGTAGAACTGTTTGGTAGAAACACAACTCGTCATGTTTGGAGGAGAGAGAATGCTGAATTGCAGCCAAAGAACACCATACCTACTGTGAAGCATGGGGGTGGCAACATCATGCTTTGGGGCTGTTTCTCTGTAAAGGGACCAGGACGACTGATCCGTGTACAGGAAAGAATGAATGGGGCCATGTATCGTGAGATTTTGAGTGCAAACCTCCTTCCATCAGCAAGGCCATTGAAGATTAAATGTGGCTGGGTCTTTCAGCATAACAATGATCCCAAACACACCGCCCGGGCAATGAAGGAGTGGCTTCGTAAGAAGCATTTCAAGGTCCTGGAGTGGCCTAGCCAGCCTCCAGATCTCAACCCCATAGAAAACCTTTGGAGGGAGTAGAAAGTCCGTGTTGCCCAACGACAGCCCCAAAACATCACTGCTCTAGAGATGTGCATGGAGGAATGGGCCAACGTACCAGCAACAGTATGTGCCAACCTTGTGAAGACTTACAGAAAACATTTGACCTCTGTCATTGCCAACAAAGGATATATAACAAAGTATTGAGATGAACTTTTGATATTGACCACATACTTATTTTCCACCATACTTTGCAAATAAATTCTTTCGAAATCAGACAATGTGATTGTCTGGATTTGTTTTCTCATTTTGTCTCTCATAGTTGAGGTCTACCTATGATGACAATTACAGGCCTCTCTCATCTTTTTAAGTGGGAGAACTTGCACAATTGGTGGTTGCCTCAGTACTCTTTTGCCCCACTGTATATGAAAATATTTCCTTTGGTTGGACTCTGACACAAACTGCTCAGAACTCTAGGTAAGCAGAAACTGTGATGCAAGAATGGGATTCAGTGCTTCCTCTGTTTATTAAAATCCCAAATGAACCGTGCAACTGAGAATTTTTTTAAAATATTGGTGACATTTGAGCAAACTGAAGAACCTAACTGTTGGCCAACACTTTCCTTTGTTTTAGGAAAGTCAGTGCAGCATGGCAAGTTTTGAGGGACCATGGATCTTGGGAGATGAGGGTGTGGGAGGCCAGCCAGTAAATCAATGGTAGGAGGAGACTGGAATGTTTTGTTTTGGGGCACATGCTTGCCAGGAGGAACAATAAAAATGGGACTGGAATTCCTCTGAGAGGAACACCTACGATTCTCCCTATCCCCAATCCTAGGAAAGCACCAAAAATTCATGTTATCGGAATTTGGTCACTGATTATCTGTCACATTCAGCCTTGTCGGTTTGTAGGCCAAAAGACACAAATGCAACAGAATATTCCACTGCAGTTTAGCTTTCACAAGATTCTAGTAAATGTAATCTTGGCTGACAAAAGAGTGATGTAAGTCATATGGAGATGCTTGCTCCACAAATATTTGGCCCAAAAAGTTTCTGACCACAAAGAGTCTCTGGGCTGATGAAAAGGAGAGTGAAATTCAGTGACTTCATTTTTTAAAAAAATCAAAGAGCCAGATTTTACCTCTGTCTGCATGAAAATTCCTTCACTTGCCCATATCTAAGTTCCCATACCTCTGGCATTGGGCAACATCCCCAAGATTCATCAGCCATCAAGCAACAAGTGCAGCCATCTGGGCATTCCCATTCGCTATCTGGGCACTGAACAGCCCTGACTATGACAGCAGAGGTTGAATCTGGAATGCAAAATAAGTAAAACTTAGAAGGCCTGGAAATTTAAAGTTTCTCTCTCTCTCTCTCTCCTACATAAAACAGGCACTTGATTTGTCTATACCACGAAGTTCCTCTGGCAAGATGAGATTCTCAAAACCACCTTAAAATAAACTTCCTGGCAGTATAAATACATGAAGAGCAATATAATGAGTTAATTAGGCCTTATATCTAACTTAATTTATATTAAAATTAAATCTACTTAATGGGATTATGCTGCAAACATCAGTTTAATCATTCATCCATTGATCAGATTTATTATTACAACTGGCAACAACTCTGGAGATCACATCTCTAAGGCTTTGGGTGGTTGCAATATGACTTAGGAGTCTCAGATTGTGCATTTCAGTTCCAACTGCTAAAATAGCTTATTCTAAATCCTTTTGTTAAAAAAAAGCAAATTTAGCCTTTTTTATTTGCTTATCCTGGGGAAACAAATATATCCCTCTAAAGCATTGAATTGAGTTCCTTGAATTAACTGGGAGATATTATTTTTCTTACTGAAGTTTTTTTTTACTATGACTCCAATTTGTCCCACTTTGTCTCCAAATACCTTCATTTTCTATGCAGACTCTTCCATCAATGCTGCAGTGGGTGCCAAGGGGACAGCAATGGTGGCCATCAGCACAAGAAATGGCCTGGAGGTGAGATAAAAGAGGGGCAAAGACCCTAAAGTTTTTCAGAACAGCAAATACAGAAAGTCTCAGTGGAAACTGGAGTGTTATAAGCCCTGAAGGTTAATTTCTCAAACAGATGTGCCAATTACCAACCATGACTGTGAACTAGCTGGAGAGATATGAAGGACATGTGTTGCTATTTTAGCTTGCTGTAGTAAGGATAGAGAAGTAAATGAAGCCACTGTATATGTGTTCAGGTTGTTTTTTTTCCTTTACCTTCAATAATAATTTTTCTATAACTTTTTGCTAAGTAATATGCCTTCAGATTCTAGAATTACAGCCCTCTTTCTCTTCCTGTTGGTTTTCTTAGTCAACACATTTCTTTCTCTCCATACCTGCTACCTTCCAAGTGTGTTGGAACTATAATTTCCAGAATTTCAACTAAAAGTAGTAGTAATTGAATGATATGTGAGGAACCCAGGATCCTGAACCTTGTATTAGAATATTTATCTTAGTTTCTCAGACCTACTAAATCTCCAGGTGCTAGGGACTTCAAATCCAGCATTCCCAGATAGCTTGATCACTGGATAATTCGACTGTAAAGAATAGTAATTATAATCTCCTACACTGGAAGGCCACTGGAAGTTAAAAGCTGTTCCTTTGATCTGTTACATTTCAGATCAGTATAGAACAAAGTAATTATGGAATGCAGATAAGAACAACTTAGGAGGTCTGGCGCAAATCAGTTAAACTTGCTCTATTAAGAAAGGTATTTTGATCTTTATTAACTCTATATTGGTTTATTAACTCTATATTGGCGATTTATCAGAAACAAACAGGACAGATTATTGTGAATGGTGATTTAACAGATTCATTTAATATAGAGAAAGGTACCAGATAGGGATGTCCATTATCCCCTTTGTTGTTTGTTTTAACTTTGGAAGTTTTATTGAATAGGATAAGAAGAGCAGATGATTTAAAAGGTATAAAGATTAGACAACAAGGTTATAGATTACGTGCTTTTGCTAATGATTTGGTTGTGACATTGACTCAACCAATACAATCAGCCAAGAGATTGATGGAGATAATTAAAAATTATGGTAGGTTATCAGGGTTTAAATTAAATATATCTAAGACAAAGATGTTGGTTAAAAATTTAAATACTAATTCAAAACAGGAATTGGAAAAAATAACGGGATGTGAGATAGTTAAGACAATTAAATATTTAGGAATTGACATTGAAGCCTCTAATGGAAAGTTGTATAAAAATAATTATGAAGTTTTGTGGAATAAGACACAAATAGAGTTGGAGAAATGGAAGAAATTACAATTATCTATGTTGGGTAGGATAGCAGCAGTTAAAATGAATGTATTGCCTAAATTTTTATTTCTTTTTCAAATGTTACCTATACTTAAAAAGGATGCAAACTTGGAGAAGTGGCAGAAGGGTATTAATAGATTTATTTGGAATGGCAAGAAACCGAGGGTCAAATTAAAAATTACTCAGGATATAAGGGAAAGAGGTGGTTTGAAAATGCCTCATTTTAAGTTATATTATCACGCTGCTGTTTTAGTAGCGATAAGTGATTGGGTTAATTTAATTAATGATAGAATATTGAATATTGAAGGGTACGGTTTATTATATGGTTGGCATGCATATCTAGTTTATGATAAAAAGGTGGATAGGAGTTTCAAAGAGCACCTATTGAGAAATGCTCTGCTGCGTGTTTGGAAAAAATATCAGTATAAATTAAATGATAAGATTCCTGTCTGGACGGTTCCCAGACACGCAATAGAGAATATAAATAGAGCACAATTACAAGATGTGGTGTCTTATGAGAAACTCCTGATTAAAGAAGGGAATCTTTTATTATTGAAGTCCTTGAATATTTTAAGAGAGGAAGGAATAATCCTTACCTGGTTTCAATACTTACAATTGCAGACTAGATGGAAAAAAGATTTGAACATGGGTTTATCTCAAATAGATGAAAATTTAATTAAACAAATTAGAGACCAAAGGCCAATGCATATTAAAAGATTGTATAATGTATTGATAGAAATTGATTCTGAGACTGAATTAGTTAAGGACTGTATGATAAAGTGGGGACAAAATTTCGGACAACCAATTATGATAGAAACTTGGGAGAGGATCTGGGTGAAAAATGTAAAATTTATACAAGCGCAACATTTAAGAGAAAACTTTTATAAAATGTTTTATAGATGGCATTTGGATCCGAAGAAATTATCATGGATGTACCCTAATTTAAAACCTAATTGCTGGAGATGTGATTGTATAGACGCCACTTATTTTCATGTATGGTGGACTTGTAGAAAAATCAAGGCTTTTTGGATTAAAATATGGTGGATACTTCAAAATATTTTGAAAAAACGTATTGAATTTTCACCACAGTTGTTTTTATTAGGTATTATAAAGGATTGCACCACCATAGAGACGAACTTAATTTTGAACTTGATTACAGCAGCGAGATTGTTGGTTGGACAATACTGGACGAAGGCAGAATTACCATCTATCGAGGAATGGACTTTGAAAGTCATAAATTTGGCGGAAATGGCTAAAGTATCTGCATATTTGAAAGATCATTCAAATGAAAAATATATGTTGGACTGGAAAAAATGGATTGATTATATTCAAGGGAAATATCAATCTAAGAAATTGTATTTATCATATAGTTAAATTTTTATTAGGATTTATATCATAACTTAGTTTAACTTAGAGGGTTTTCTTTTGTTTTACCCTGTATTCACTTTGGGAAGTCGGGGGGTGGGTGGGTTGGGGGGGGTGTAATAATTTATTATAATGCACTCAACTGTAATACTTCCAATATATAAGGATGATATATTTACTGATATAAGAGGAGTTGCTCCGGCAGTACCTCTGGACCACATCTGGAGGGGGTGGAGAGTGAGGAGTGAAGGGAAGTAGGTAGGTTGTTGGAGAGGAGGGTGGAGAGGGAGGGAGGGAGAGAGGGAGGGGGAGGGAAGTAGGAGATAGGGAGGCAGGAAGAGGGGGATGTGGTGGAGGGGGTGCTGCTGAGCAACATTCATATTATTCTATTTTATGTAAGTTTTTAAAAGTATGTATGTTTTGTTTTGTGTGAGAGAAAGTCGAAAATGATTGTATTAAGTTGAGTTGTATTTAATTTGATTTTTGTTTATAATTATAAAAAAACTAATAAAAAGAAAAAAGAAAGAAAGGTATTTTGATCATTGCTAGTCCTTATCTCATTTTCAGGTCTGAAGCTCACCTCTTCCCAAGGACAGCAGGCAAAGGTGGAATTCAGGCTGAGCTGGCAGGAGTGTGTCACTGGACATGTGCTAGCATCGGGACACACAACACCAGATACCTTATTCCTGCTCTCTGGGGGCAACATGCGGAGGGATGCTCCTGTGAACTGTAAATAAAAAAGATGAGGCAACAATGTAAGTAATATTGTTTCCCAAAATATTATGCAAATTGCAAGGTCTGATACAGTATATTCTTTCAGGAATTGTCAACAACTCCAAAGAAATGTCTATGGAGATTCTCAGTCATCCAGGTCAAAGGTCCTTTTTCAAGAGGCAACTGCCCTCTCTCAGCTGAGGGGGAAGGATACAACATCATCTATCTCTAGTCTACAACACTGTCCTTTCAGCAGTTCCAAGAAGGCTCCACACCCATTTGCACAACTCAGGTGATCTTGAGGACAGAGATAAAACTTCCAAGTGACCTCAAGAATGCAAATGACCAGCTGTCTGCAAGAAGTATAAATCCTTTCATTCCTCACATCCAATAGAGATAAAGAAGCTTCCTGGATGAGAAGTGAAACATCTTCAAAGAAGAACAAGAAAAGTCCAGTTGCCTGTTGAAAAAGCACCTTTGGAATTCATAAAACAGAGAATAACAGAATAGAATAACAGAGTTGGAAGGGACCTTATAGACCAACCCCCCACCCAAGCAGGAGACTACACCATTTCTGACAGATGGCAGTTCAGTTTCTTCTTGAAAGCTTCTAGTGATGAAACTCCTACAACTTCTGAAGGAAAGCTGTTTCATTGGTTGATTGTTCTCACTGTCAGAAAATTTCTCCTTAGTTTTAGGTTAAATCTCTCCTTGATCAGTTTCCATCTGTTATTCCTTGTCTGACCTTCAGGTGCTTTGGAAAATAGGTTGACCTCTCTGTGACAGCCCTTCAAATATTGGAACACTGCTATCATCATGTCTCCCCTGCTCCTTCTCTTCACTAGATTAGCCATGTCCAGTTCCTCTAACTGTTCTTCATATATTTTAGCCTCCAGTCCCCTAGTGATCTTTGTTGCTCTTCTCTGCACTCTTTCTGAATTCTGAATTCCAGAGAAGCTGGATGCCCTGTAACAAAGCTGGTTACTAAACAGCAATATTCACTCTTTTTTTTTAAAGTCCTTGATATTCTCCGAAAGCATATATCCCCCTGACCTACATATATTCTTTTCTATTGGCATTTTTTTCTTTTTGTTGTTTTATTCATGTAAACAACACAAGCTTTGCTGATGAAAATGCTTCCATCTGTTTAGGAAACCATTTTCTGCCCCTTCCTTAGAAGAGTAACATAACAACTCCTACCTGAGGCTGATGGCAACAGATATACTTATTTCCTTCAGGGAGCTTGCAACATGTTGACGATCCTTCACATTTCTGCCCATCAAGGCATTGCAAAGAAGAGGCTGTCCTGCTCAGTACCAGGAAGATTAGGAAGTGCATCCACATCCTAGCCATGAACCTAGACAGAAGAATAAAGAGGAGAAGGCACTTCAGAGCCCTGCACTGCTGTGAAATACTCAGCCCTCCTGTAATTTAAGAGCTGCTGATAACCTTTTATAGTGCAGAATTCTAACTTATTAGCTATTTAGTGACTCAGCAAGGAAGGTCAGCTAAAAGAACCTCATGTGACAGTCATTAAAAGCAGCAGGGAAAGATCATGTGGATGAGCGTTTGTTGCAAAGCCTAGGAAAACCCGATAGCAGGAGATATATAGGATGTATCAACAGTAAGGACAATGTTTTATTAGGTTTTTCTCTTTCAGAAAATATTTCAGCATTATATTTATGTAATGTTTATGGGTCAAACAAATAAGCATTTAGAAGAAAACAGCAATTCATTTGAGCATTTAATGTAATTTATAAGGGCTTAATTTTTAATACTATGTAACATTTTGCATTCATTCCAAAATAATGGTATTCTTGTGCATGTACATACCCACACACATGCCTACGTGCACTCTTGCCGTCTCTCTCCCAACTATATCTCCCTAAAAATGAATACCCCATGAAAGTACATAACTGATTCAATACTCTGCTAGAAGAAACCATACCCAGCCTTGTCCAATTGTATGTTCCCTTCATGTAAGAGATCAAAATTCTAAGTATCCCTTCCAGCACAAGAGATGGGAGTTGTAATCCATAGATTACCAATAAAGATGTGAGATTGGAGAAAATTGAGACATCCCAATCCCACCACTGGCTTTCCCTACAAGCCTTACATATGTATTCCAGGATCCTGCTGATTGGAAGAGCACCCAAGCCCCAGTAGTTAATATTCTGAAATTATTATTATATCTAGAACTTCTTGTAATTTATGCAGAGGTTAAGACATTAAAATGCTTCATGGTGCCATTTATGCCTAGAATTTTAAATTAACAGATAATGTTTCTCTTAGGAAACAAATCATATCAACTGATATCATAGCTACCTAAGTTTAATACTTGAATGGCATCCCACTTCCTCACATCCCACAGTAGGCTGTATCCAAGACCACAAAGTCAGTTTTTCTCTGATTTAACTGAAGCTAAATTGTTAATAAAAAGTTCTTGATTATGACAGGAGAAAAAATTAAAATAATTATTACAATTATAATTTATAATTATAATTGTATAAAATTACTTTCTTTACAAGTTATACATCTAAGCATTTTCAGTTGATGCAGAAGCCACTTAGAAAGGGGCCAACTAAACCTGTGCTACAGAAGCTCATAAATTTTAGCTATTTAGCCATTTGCAAAAATATCCAGGTTCATATATACACCAGATCTCATTGTACACTGATCTGTAAAAAATGATCCAATCCAATACAACTTGTCTTTATCATTAATTAAGCAAGTCCAGTTGTACTACTCACATATTTATTATATATTTCATAATATATTACAGCCTATGAGTTGCCCCACAGAATAGTAAGCAGCTACATAATATTATCAGAATGATACAGGAAACTGAAACAAGGAGAATGCCTATGCATGCACACAGTGACAATTCAGAAACATCTGCTTGTGACAATGCTGAAACTGGTTACCAGTTCCTTCTTTTTGTTCCCATATTCTCTTGCACCATATTCTCTTTGTCACCCCTGATTCTAAACCATCTGTATGAGAGTGGGGAGTACATGCTTTTATCAGTTTTCAACTTTCTACTTGCGATCAATTTATTTTTTGATCAAATAATTGAAATGCTAGTTGCTCTGGAGCACTTGATCAAAAAATAAATTGATCGCAAGTAGAAAGTTGAAAACTGATAAAAGCATGTACTCCCCACTCTCATACAGATAGTTTAGAATCAGGGGTGACAAACTGCAGGCCCACAGGACAGTTGCATTACATGGAGGCCGCGCCACCCCAAGCTCTGGCAATGCGAAAAAAGTTGCAATATGTCACAACACATCACATGACACAGCGAGTTTGATACCCGTGCTTTAGATGCTTACACACAGTTCCTCAAATTTTTGTCTGTTCCAACAAGAAAAAAACTTCCCTTTTTTCACTGCTCCAATCTCAGAAGTGCAGTTGTTCAGTAGTAAGCCCTTTTGTCTCTGAGGGAATTGAAGAGGCGAAGAGAAGAAGCTGAGTTTGTCAAATGAAATGTAACGGCTTGTGAACCTATGCAGGCCACAATTTTTTTATATATATACAGCTTGTGGTTTACAAATAAAAGGTCTTGGATCTTGTACTGAAAAACAAGGGAAGGGAAATTACTTAACAGCACCTTGCATAAGATTTAAACAAGACTGGGAAAAGTGAAGAAGGTCAGATTTTTGTCAGTCCTCCAGGAAACATGATTAGGTGAAATAAATCTATTTTATTATAAGGCTATATTAACTGAAAACATTTAAGTTTAACTGCTTGATCCATTAGGGTGGTCCTTCCGAAGTTTCTTTCTCTGACCACTAAACTACTGGGGTCTCCTGCCTCTCTTGTCTGATTATTTTCCTAGGCAACATCTCTTCCCCAAAGTCATCCACACATTCTATTAGATTCACTGAAAATCAGATGAACTTGAGCAATGAGTTTCCAGCCATATGGCATGAAACATAGGTTTGACTACCTGAAGCACTGAAGCTTACTTCTGCAAGATAGCTCAGACAGAAATTCATTTGAAAATCCAGGAACTCCATTTATTGTTCTAGAATTCCTGGGAGCTATTGCAGAGTGCTAGCTTCCCTCTTACAAAATGCCTTGCAGGGTTTTTTGTGTGTGTCTGTTTCTTCATCACCTCTGCTCTAACCCTTTCCACCATATTTTTGTGAATGGAGAAGTCAGGAAGACAGCAAGCTGTCTGTTCATCAAGGCTCAGCAATATCAATATCAGAAGGACATGTCAGATATTTACTTAGAGAAAACTGTAAATGTTTCATGCAGCAACTTGCAAGTAGAGCTGTATATTAAAGAACCACAATATTTCCAAATGCATGGTGATGGAAAAGGGGCTGTCAAAATATTTTTCTACTCTTTTGTATCATGCAAGAAAATGGCATGATCCAATTAAGTTAAAGAATCAGAAATGTAAGACTGAGTAAAGAACGTACTTCTTCACACAAAATTATAACTAAACCACCGGTTCCCAACCTTTTCTATACCCCACACCTCTAGAACACTTCTGATATATTCTCCCACCCCTTACAAAAGTTTGAGATAATGGCAACGAATTATGCATATACACTATAATTTTTAAAACTCAGGTTTTCGCACCCCCTGGAATATCATCTCACACCCCCAGTTGGGAACCCCTGAACTAAACTATGGAATCCAATATCAACATATATAATGCTGTAAGTCTGAATTTGTCCAGCTATATATATATGAACATCTCACACCCAGAGCCAACAAACTGCTATCATAATCAAACCCAACAAGCTGATTGGGTTGATTATCTTCAACAGAAAAATTGTCTCTTAAAAGCACTAGGGAGGAAATCCCTTTGGATAGAAGACTCGGACCTGGCGGGTCCCCCTCACAGATTGTTTTAACAGTCCCACCCCCGGCAGTCTGGTGATTCACGGACGAGTCAACAGCTTATAAGAGGGCCCTTAGTACTGGCCTCAAGCCAATACCTGCAAGGATGGCTATGTCGGCATCTACAAGAACCAAGTCCTGCCTCTAAGGATATCCCTTAAAGAGATGACCAAGGATTATTCCTGGCCCCAATCCAGGAATAAGAGGAGGGGGGAGAGAGAAAGGCGACGCCGAACGAACGCGATAATGAAAAGGTAGAGCCCTATCAGATTCCCCTCACCCCCATTTTGTCTCCCACAGAACCAAACAGCAAAAACTGGGAGTGAGCCCCCAACTTTGGTTCCCTCCCCCTTCGATTTCATACACTCCGAAGCACCCGCTTTCGAAGACAGGCTAACGGAGCAGCCTTCAGAAAGGAATCTTTCCACATCTCCAAAACGCTGCGTCAGAAAACTCACCTTTAGCACCGGCGATCCCGATGTTGGTCTAATAAACCCCTGCAGCAGATTCCTTGCATGTAAACCAGCAAACTAAGTCTCAAGCCAGGCCACGCCCCTCTAATTAGGTTTGTCCCTCTCGCCCCGACTACTCCATTGCGATTGGCTCCTTTTTCTCCAGAAGGGCGTGGAGGAGAAAGCTCTTTGTTTTGGATTGGTACTTTTTATCTAATCCAACCTCCCCACCCGAATGTAGACTGCAAAAATACCATGAGATCATATGGGCCAAGATTCAAAGCCTCCTAAGGTTCAAATTAGATTTCGGGCGCACGTGACAAGGTGGGAGGAGGGACTTACTGGCGGGGAGGGTCATCTCAAGTACCGGAAATTGTTATGTTGATTGTGCGGCTGCCGGGGCGCAGCCCGGAAGTAGTAATCAAGAAAAGCGTCTCTTAAAGGGTGTACGGTATTTGGAGTCCCCCTTGTCTCTGCTCCAGACATGTGAAGGCGATGATTTTATTGGACCCTTTCGAAGACATGGCAGGGCAGGGCATTCAGCCTTTCGGGCACTTTAGGCAAAACAGTAAATATTTCTGCAAAGAAAGGAGTGGAGGAAAGGTCTATGGCCCCTGGGCTCTAGCTTTCACAAGGCATGTGGGACTACTTCCCTATTATTTCGATTCAGTACCGTAGTTTCAGTTTTATTTAATGCGACAGGATCAGGCGTGCTCCCTCCTTATAAGTCTCTTGAGTTATACTGGTATGACTTATTTTATAATGTCTCGGCAAAAGAGACTCGTGGACAAAGAACATGCTTCTGTCCATGGATGCTATACTTTGTGCTCCAGAAGGAAATGTATTGCTCTATGCTTGGAGTGGCTGGAGAGTTCTGGGTGTTGAAGTCTATACATCTTAAAATTGCTGAGGTTGAGAAACAGTGCTCTGTCCTACCCTTTTGCCTTTAATGCTTTGTTCCTTATTAGATTATCTCCCGTTATCGCTTGCTGATTTGTGCGTTAGTTTCCGATAATTGCAGAACAGTTAGGGTTTCATTGTCTATAACAATGGGCAAAGGCCAGCAATCTACATCAAGCAGGAACCATAGAATATTTGAAATCATGTTTTTAAATATGTGACCATGTAATTATAAACCACTAGAGAGCGCAATTTCTAGTATTTCCAGCATTCAGAATAATGGGATTTTTCTCTGAAGTTTTATCCTGCAATAAGCTTGCTTAATTCAATAATTTACAGTAAAGGCACAATAGTTGCACAGTGTCTTTTGGTTGATAATAACAGACATTGCCCATCTGAATCTCATTTAATTCAGAGTAACCAGGAATATAGCACATGGTACTTTTTTCTATGAGATTAATTTTTCATAGTTTTTAATATGGAAACTGGCTTTTTTTCTTTTTAACTGGAGGAACATTTTATTTTGTAAATGCCTCCTTCTATTTTTGTAAACTAAACTGATATAGATCAGACAAGATAAATCAGTGTTTCTCAACTTTGACAATTTTAAGGCATGTGGACTTCAACTCCCAGAATTCCACAGCCAACAATGCTGGCTGTGGAATTCTGGGAGTTGAAGTCCACATGCCTTAAAATTGTCAAGGTTGAGAAACACTGAAATAAATGCTTTATCAGTGATACTGATAAATTGCTAATAAAAGAGAACTGACTGAACTGATGTAGAATTTGTTAGAATTTCAGAAAAGGAAGAAAATCATTTAAACCACTTAAATTTCAATGCATAAACATAAGAACATAAGAACATAAGAAGAGCCATGCTGAATCAGGCCAAAGCCCATCGAGTCCAGCATTCTGTGTCACACAGTGGCCCACCAATTGTACATGGGGATCTTGAGCAGAAAGAGAAGGCAAAACCCTCCCTTTCCCTTGACCCCCAACAAATGGTACCCAAGGGAATCCTGCCTGCCTCAACCAACATATTATGCATATTATGAGTCTTCCACAGGGCCAGTTTATCTTTCTCTTTGGGAATAAGTGGCTGTAATTTTTAAAATTAGGAGAAACCCTTGGCCTAGATCAGTGGTTCTCAACCTTTTTAATGCTGCGGCCCCCAACCGGTCATTAAGTCGAGGACTTCCCAACCGGTCGTAAGTCGAGGACTTCCCAACCGGTCATAAGTCGAGGACTTTCCCTGCCCAGGAGCGCCGTGCATGTGTGGTGCCGCCCCCTGCGCCGGCCGAGGCGTAGCTGGCAAGGGGCAGCAACGGCGCAGGGTGACCACCGGCTGGGCCACAGCTGGCCCAGCCCAAGGGAAGTAAGGCACCCGCCGGGCCCCACGCGCACCAGCAACCCTCCCTGCGCCCGCCGGCCTCACACCCCTGGCCCTCTTTTACTTACATTTTTAGTAGTTGCTCAGCAGGGAGGGGTGGAAACTTCTAGACATCTCGCCTTCACTGCAGACAACTTGCAGCACCGTTTGCAGACTGGGACTTTTGGCGGGCTCAGCAGGGCAGAAACAGCCTGGACAATTCCTATTGGCTTTTGAAAGCCAATAGAATTAGACTCTATTCAAGAGAGTCTATTCTATTGGCTTTCAAAAGCCAATAGAATAAGAGGGAGTAGCACAGCTAAGGAAAAGGGGAAAAAATGGCGGACTGCGTTGTTTGGCGGCCCCCGTGAAATGGTCGTTCGACCCCAAATGGGGTCGCGACCCACAGGTTGAGAACAGCTGGCCTAGATGGAGTAACAATTGATAACATCCTATAAAACCATGTTAAGTTGTTTAGCTTCTCAGTAAAAACAGTTCCTATTATATAGCTTCATACCAGATAAACTTACTAGCCATAGATCTGGTGCTTAGATAAGTATGGATATAAATATTTTACAGCAAGCTTTTCCCCTTTTATCCATTCAGCTAAAATTATATTCAATACAGTGGCATCAACATATTGATAGATTCATAAATGAAATAAAATTAGGCAAAAATCCATTTGCTATTATTTCTTGGAACACTAAGAAACTTTGTTTCTAAAATAAATTTTGCTATATTGAGGGTTCCCCAAAGTTGTATAAATGATCACCGGTGGCATGCGTTTTCCTTTTTAAAAATCTATGTAGTCGTACAACTAAAAATGGCCTTTTTCTCCTTTACTTTTTAATTGGATTTTAGAATTGCTTGCTTATACCATTAATGAATTTGAAAATAATAAAGCTGATGCCATGTACAAATAATGTTTCATGGGTCATTGATAACACCAGAATTTCTATTCTTAATCCTACTTCTATAATCTGACAAATTAATCTTGTCTGATTATTCAGTAGTTGCAGATAATTTAATATCATTTTCACACTCATTAGCCGTAATAATAATCTAAAATAAAAACTTTTAGAATTCAGTTGTCCTTAGAATTCAGTTTTCAATCTGAATTATTATGTGACTTCATGGAGATTCTGTTCTACAAGAGAATAGTGCATCAGATTTCAAGGCTTATAAACTCACATAACACTGTTTTTCTTGGTGTCTTTGAACTTGATTGTGTGCTTGTTGTTTTCAATCCCAACTAGGTAACATCATCCGTATTCACTTGTGATGTTATTTAGTTGGGAATGAAATGTCTGCAGGGCAAACAACCAAGCTCAAAATTCAACAAGGACTCCCCGATTCAACCCTGAGCTACATATATCTTCTATTGGAATAGGTAACAACTATCGTGAACTCCTTTAAAATACTGTTCTCTTTTCTCAAGATTTCCAGAACAGAAGGCAATCCCAGAAAAAAATGTTCTTAAGGAATCGCAGACAGGTGTTATTTGTATGGTCCCATGTACTTCAAACACCTTTTGTCTGTAAATCCAGTGTTGTGCAATCTTTTTAGAATTTTTGTTGAATTTTGAAAGGTATTGATATACTTCAAGATACACATGGAAAATGTGTTATAAAATTTATATCCATTATTCATGAGAATTCTGATTTAAGAATACTGTTAAACCCTTGAAGGTTATAAATTGGGCTTTTCATATTTTTACCTTGAACCAGTTTAGTTTTATTGAAGCAGTTTTTTGCACAACTTAAAATCTGATTTGTGGATTCAACTTAAAATTATTTTTCAAGTTCTTGTTATTTGGACTTTAGTTGTTGCTTCTGAAATTTTATTTATTAAAATTGGAAAACAATACATGAAACAGGCATTTTTAAATAATGAACTTGAATATCCTGTTTCCCAAACCAGTAGCAGATTCTTTTAAAATAGCTCCTTTGATCTTAACACGCAATTAATACAACAGAAAATTTTATGTGTACTGGACACCTAGGAGAATGCTTAGTAAAGGCAACTTATGGTTATCGTGCTATTATAATTTCAAGAGTTGAAATATTAACTAGTGTAGTTAATATATTAGTAATTTTTGGTGTAGATTTTAAAGCTGAAAATAGTTTTGCCAGTGCAAATCTTCACCTTCATTATTCGTAATAGATTAATAATATAATAGAGCTATCCTAATTTAGTCCTCTGCTGCAAGTCTCTGTTCGAAAGTCTCGCGATAGCTGTGTAATCGGGACCTATTGGGCGGGGGCAAAACTTCAGTTTATACCCTCCTGCTCTCTAATCCAACTCAACACATAAACCGATTCTTTGCGTCATCAACTCATATGAAAAAGTTGTTTTAAATCAGGGGGTCTTCAAACTTGGCTTTTATGACTTGTGGATTCCTCAGCCAGGCTCGCTGGCTGAGGAATTCTGGGAGTTGAAGTCCACAAGTCATAAAAGGGCCAAGTTTGAAGACCCCTGCTTTAATGTTCAGAAAGAGCAAAGAAGTGTCATGGATTTATTTAGCGCATGGCATAACATATATGGACTTATCATGGAAAGGTTTTGGTAGTAGCATCTTTGATTGTGCGGGGGTGTGTGTATGTGTGAAACGAATCTATCACAGGTAGTCTCTGGCTTGACCGGAAGCTTAACTTCGGGAAGCTGAGGGCGGGGCTGGTAGGTGGAGGACAGGATAGATAGAACCTGGAAACTACTCCCGATTTAAACGAGCCAATAGAATTTATGGCTGGTCCCACTCGAGTCGTGCAGACATTCAGTGCTAGTAAAAGAGGTGGGGATGGAAGGAGAGGATCCGTCTTGGCTGACGAAGAGCAAAGGCTTTCTTTGCCAGGGGAAGGCAACATTAACTCGTTAATAAGATATAAATTGTTGCCGGAGTACTAGGACAGAAGTATACATTAGTAAAATTACAAGATATTCTTTTTTATAGAATAAAATTGTTTATTTTTGCTATTATATTAAAATGACATGACCTTACCCCAGCTGATAATTTTGAAAGGGTTGTTTTGACAGGTGTGTTATAATAAATTGTACTAAGAATGGCATTTATGTCCTCCAAATATGATATCCAACAATACCTTTATTTCTGGAAATTAACCATAGGGAAGGCATTAGGGAAGATTTTCTTCTTTAAATGAAAGGAAGACTTTGCATTGGTGAGGTGATATACCGGTAATATCATGATCATCCTTAACCCTGCTTTTGGGATGTACTGAGCCACTGTTTCCACATCCTCAGCCAATAGTTCAACACATTTGTAAAACATCTGTAAAAGTTGGAGACAAGTTAACCATATAAACTAGTAAAGGAACTTGCTGGCTCCATTTTCCAAGTTTGTCATGCAAATTATTAAAATGCTTACCTACATTTATTGAGAGCACAATAGGGCTGGGGAGTATTTTCAAGTATCAAAATAATGTAGTCTATTTCCAACTTGAGAACAATGCTGCCATACTGTTTTTACAACATCCTCCTCACAGGACCATACAGCGAGGAACCAATTTTAATAATGTGGATGGGAGATCTGGGTCTATGGACTAATTCCTCCCCCCAATGTTTTAAAAAGGCATTGGGGAAACCAGGTTTGTATGGCTGGCAAGAAAATAAATACCCTGGCATTACTGGAATATCTGATCTGAAAAACACATTTATCTCTCCACACTGCAGGGCATCATTGACATATAATGCACATTACTTTGTGTTCCTTTTCCTGTTTCAATATTGAGTAAACTTTAAAAGCCATCACTCACAGATCTATCATTACCAAATACAAAAGGAAAAAGATTGGAATGTTAAAAGAAGAATGGACAACTCACTTATAAGCTAGCCCAATAGTATGAAGCTACTTTTAAAATCAGGTTTTATTTAAAGACCTAATTATTTCTGGTATTGCCATTCTAAAAAGTTTCTCTATAAATAGCAACTATTACCTCTTGTTTCTGATAAAACACATAGAAGAAATATTGAAACTTGAAATACGTTCTAATTTTATTTACCTATAGGCCAGCAGCCATCCCTTATCCATTCTTCTATTCTGCTCTAGATAGGTCTGAGAACTGTGTAAACAGCTGCCTTAAAATCACCATAAGTCCCACTGAGGGAAACTGTTTCTTTTATCTACAGTCATGCTGGATGTGGGGAGGAGAGAGTGTATCCTTTTTATTATTTTTAAATTCATACAGTATTTCTGTAAGCCTCAGTATTTACACACTGGTACTTCTGTTAATTCTGGCCCCTGTTCTATTACTGAAATCAAAAGCCTCTGGGACGTTCAAACACAAAATGTGATAATGCAATTAGATGCCTTACGTGCCAGTATTGCTTTTATGGCAATGTGGTTTTATTCCATAAAGATAACCACAATGTACAAGTAATCCTTGACTTACAACAGTTCATTTAGTGACTGTTCAAAATTACAATGGCATTAAAAAAAGTTGAGTTATGATCATATTTCACACTTACAACCATTGCCGCATCCCAAAGGTCAGTGATCAAAATTTAGACTCTTGGCAACTGACTCATATTTATGATTGCAGCATTCCAGGGTCACGTGATCCCCTTTTGTGACTTTCTGACAAGAAACTATGGCAAGAAATGTCTTAAAATAGGGAAAAATTCACTTAACAAATAACTTGCTTAGCAACATAAATTTTGGGCTCAATTGTCATAAATCGAGGACTACTGTCTATGTGCTGCACATTCTAACATTTTAAAGCAGCCACTATTAAATCTGTGGATTGGAACAGAATTGCATCTTGTTATGAATCGAATAATAGCTAAAGCTTTAGGTAATACAAATCCAGTCAAATACTAGATGATAGCCAAGACTTAAAGATTTTCTCTTATCTCACTTGTTTCAGTTATAGACTATCTGAATTTTTTTGCAATCCAAGGACTACATAGGCTAGCTAAGATCTTTAAAAATATTTTATCCTCATTCCCATTGCTCATTATTCCCAAATTTCATGCAGCTCATTCCCTCCTCCCACCAAACATTTATGCACCACCATAGAATGTTTGAAACTGCTGTATTTTTAAGCAGCTCAAACATTTAGAATGGAGTCTAGAACAGGCAATCCAACTTTAGTTCTCTCCTTCCCACCCACACAGCAGTGATTAAGACTGTATTGTTCACTTTGAAAGCTGCTTCTTGTGCAGGCAAACATATGTACTTTCCACACTGAATAATTTTCACTGCTTCCATGTATAAATGTTAAGATTAGCATATTGTGTCTATTCAGTTCTGATGTGTGTGCGAAGGGCGAAGAGGCGAGACTGCTAAGATAGCTGTAGTTACTTTATTACTTTCCCTAACAGTAACTGCAATTTAGAAATGAAGTTCCCCCCTAATATTGTCTCTTGCACTTGCATTCCAGGTCTTAGGTTATTGTTAAACAGTTATAGAGTTGAAAAGAGATAAATGAGTACAAAGGAGTTATCTACCAATAAACCCTCTCTTGTGTGAGATCTGTGTTTCGAAAAATGTAATCCTACCAGTTTCAGAGGGACTCCAAAACAGAAGGAAAATAAATCCTCTTGGGAGAGGAAATCACCACTGTGCAATGTTGCTGTGATAAATTCAGAAGATTTATATATTAATACTATTCTAAAGAACAAATAGGAAGGTTCATCAACAGTAGCCACCGAGTCCTCCATTTTGCCAAGTTTGTCCAACTATTTTTTCTTCAGATCATTAAAAAAACCCCTCAAAAGCTTGTCTGGCAGTTTGATGTTACTGGAGAAAGTAGAACATATTTAACGTAGTTAAAGATACATATATATCGGAGGGAATACCTTGCTATTTACCCCTGGATGCAGGTTTTTCTTCAGCTATAAAATTACAGAAAGCAGCATTGTGCACTGATTGGAAAAGGTTTCTGATTCTGGGTTTCTGATTGTGTGGGGTGATAGAGTGATTAATACTTCAATGACTTTTTAAAAACTTTCTTCAGGTTTGACTAAAATCCCATTATCTTTGTAGAGAGCTATAATTGTCAGATCACATAAATGTGATACCTTAAAGTCATTAGGCACAGTTTTCTTGGGAAAGGCTAGTGATTGGCTGGACAGTCTGGTTACAAATGCAGTATTATCTTACACTACTCAGATAGTATCTATCATTTGGTATTAGTGGAACATGGAAAGAGACAAAATGTGTTGAGAGAATGGTTAGCCAGCTCTTGCAGTATCATCCACAGTTGGAAAAAGGTTATACATGATTTACAGAACATTAATAGTTCTCAAATGAATAGGGTGCAAAATTAATCAGACATGAACATTTTCTGCAATTTTTAGCCAAGACTTCATATACATAATTTGGTTATTTCTGAAGCACTTTGACAAGTATTAATCTTGCATTAGTCACATCAGTGGTTCTAATGATGTTCTTTCAGAAAAAAATCCTATGACCATAAAAATGATTCAATGTAATGCTGTGGAAGAAGGCAAAATATGGAAATTACTCAAATAATTAAAAGGAAATCATCCCAAGGCAATTATTAAACTGAAAAAAATTAATTTGAGTTATAATGGAAAAAAATAGTCTTTATATAAATAGGACTCAGCCCCAGAACCATTTTTTCATTAATAAGGCTCACCCCGGAGCAAGCAAATAAAAACCAATGTTTCTGAGCATATGGTAAGTGCTCCACTCACACTGTGTAAGTTATGTTCTATTCTGAAAATTTCAACTAAAGTTGAAATGATTAAAGACCTATTTTTAAGTCAGAATATCCAGATCTTGGCAAAGAAAAAGTGCCCTTCAGAAAAAAGAATATCTTCAAACAGAATGAGAAAAATGACACTCAATCAGAAATAGAAAAAAATAATAAGAAAACCAGGAAATGCAGACAAATAGATCAAGTAACTAAAACAGTAGGGGAAGATGTGCTCTAGGTAACCAACTTACACCTCTAATGAGGGATCTGTCCTTAGCAGTTTGCAAGGCTGGGGATGATGGGTGTGGGTTTGAAAGGAAAAGAATGGGAGAAAACCCTAGCCACTTTCAGTTCTAACCCAGCTGTCACTAACACGTAGCCTCCCAGTTTATCTCTGAAGAATGTTGCCTTCAAAAGAAAAAAGAATTTCCACCTCTATTTTAAGATCTTCAAGTTTTGGTATAAAGGAGAGTAAAATAAAATATTTCCCTAAATAATTTCAGTCTTTGCTGCTTTCTGCTATTACAGAAGGATGTGAGCCTAATGATTGATGAAAGCCCAACTATCCTTAAACACAAAAGCAAAAAGCTAAGAAGATTCTTAGGTTCCACCTTCTTATCTGCAGCTACAATATACCCATCCCCATTTATTATCTTCCAATTTGATTGACAAAAACTTCAGTGTTGGGGCTGGCTAGTAATTCCCCATCCCCTCCTTCAGATGAAATCATAATGTGCCACAATGGGCTACAAGATCTCCACAAACTTGGTCTTACTTGGAATTGCTCATCATGCATATTGTTACTTTTGTAAGACCAAGACCTGGTCCTGCTGCTCTTTAGGAACATCACAACTGTGTTGCTGGTTGGCTCAGTTCCCTAAATCTGTGCTGATGGCTTAGCAAGTTGGCCCCTGTATTTACAAGCAGAGATGTGCCAGTTGTTTTTTCCTTCAGCAATCCCTTCTTGATCCCTCTGCCAAGCATTCACTGTAGGAAAAAAGGGGATTATACAGAAAGGAAGATCTGAGGAGCTATGAACAGATGGTATGCCTGTATGCCTCTATGGATATCAAGATTTAATTCACAGCTGCCTGGTTGGGCGGAGGGAGGGAGACATTGGGGCCAGAAGGCACTTGGAAGAGACAGAGGACTTGCAGGCACAAGGGAAAAAAAGGTGGGGGGCACAGAGATACTCCAATAAGGAGTTCATTTGGCAGCGAGGTCAGACACATCTATCCACACACACATGGCTCAGACTCCCATCCACCACTGACGTACACGCATGCACACACTTATGTATATTACCCACACTAATGCCCAAATTTCCCCAAACCCACCCCCCTTGTCTGGGCCCTGTACTGTAATCCAAGTTTTTGGATCATAAAAGGATAGGCACAGATGGACATCAACCTACAGCCCTGGGCACCCACCCCTACAAGCCTCTGGCTTGGAAAATCCACAGGACTTAATTTTAAAAAAGAACTGTACAAAGCCCTGAAGGCAAGAGGGTTGTAGAATTGAGTCATGCCTTCCACTGAACCTCTGTTATCAAACTGTCAGGGCAAGGGGACAGCACTAGTTCTGGTTATACCAAACTGGGTGGAAAATAAGGGATTTTAGGAAGTGGAACCCACATAGGACAAGCAGTATCCTCTCCACAAATCGACAAGAGTTACAGAACAATGAAACTTCCTTCGCTGTCATTACATCTTTGTAATTCCTGTGCCCCAGATTGCTTGGTTCACAGTGGTTGGTGGAAACAGAAAGAGGCCAAATTTTCTTAGGTAGTTTGCTGTGGCACTTCTTAACCTGCCTTGAGCAAGACAGCATCTTTAGTGGCTGGGGAAAAAACATTAATGCAGCTTGGCTGCATTGTTTCTTGCTCTGTTCGTTCATCTCTTCTGTCAGAAAATAAGGGCTTCAGTTCAGCTGAGCATCTGATGAGATGGAGAGAAAAAGAAGCCAGACCAGACTGAAAGGCAAATACTCATCTCCATGGTTCTGGTGCCTCATCCTCCCCCACCGAAAGTATGCAATGAGGGTGAACTGTCTTCCTCCTGCTGACTACTTCACATTGAAGACCATGAGAGGTCGTTCCTCACGTTTCTGCCATGGACTCTTTTTGTCTCCCTGGTCATCAGTTCCTTCAGAAGGTTCATTGCTGTCATCCTCTGGGCTGGTCATTGAGTCACGGCGCAGTTCGCTATTGCTGTTGCTGCTGCGAGAGCTGTTGCCACGGCTGCGCCCATGTCGTGGAATTGTAGCAGCACGGTGGTCAGTGTTTTCATCCAACAGAGGGGTGAGTGAGTTGTCCTCAGGAGAACAAACGGCAGTGCGACTCTCACTGCTGCTTTGTTCTGTGTCAGCATCAGCAAAGACCAGTTTAGAGTATGTTGGACCCATGCGCTCCTCCTTCAGGCGTTTTGTGGGCTTGGCTTCATTGACATCCACACCTGAGTCCAGACTGGCATCATTGCTGCGATTCCTCTCCGGGCCCTGGAGATCAATGTAAGAATGACGGACTTGAGAGGAACGTCCATCCAGAGATACAAACCAGGCTCGTGGATGTGGCTTTACACCCAGTTCCAGCAACTTCTTCTCAGTTAGTGCCTGTAGCTCCCCATTCAGTTGGGCCATAGTGGACTCATTCAGCAACACAGGTATGGTAACTGAACCACTAACAGATTGTGTGTGGGGTCCCCAACCTTTCCCCTCCGGGTCTTCCACTTGATGTTGCTGTAGTTGGAACTGAGGATGTTGCAGCTGCTGTTGGAGGAGCTGCTGCTGCCTCTGTTGTTCCTGGGGACCAAATTGATGAGGGAGTCCCATGGCAGTTGGGTCCGTATCTGGTTGATTTTCAGAGCCCGTAGTAGTTTGCTCTGTTGGACCCAGGCGCATATAATGGGCAGGAATTACAAGAGTTGGCATGACATTTCGGTACACTGTATCCTTCATATGGTCAATAGAACCACAGAAGATTAGCTGTCCAGGTTGACTCAGAGAGGTGGGACGGGCCAGGTGGTCTACAGACTGCGACATCATGAAATCAGGAGGTTTGGCATCTGCTTTATGAGCCATATAATGGTCAAAAGGAGCTGGGAGAGGTGGTGGTGATGGGGGCTCCTGCAAATAAGACTTGCTATCATTTCGTATTTGTTTGCGTAGTGTCTCATTGCTCTTGTCTTCTACACGCTGATGTGAATAGTTGCGCTTGTAATCATCCAAGAGAGGGGGTTCTAGCGTGCCAGGGGTATCCATGGACCGAGCTGCCTTCAGTGAATAGCCCTCCACCATTCGGGGATAGTCATCCTTGGCACCACCTCGCTGGTTCAATGTATCTACTGTGGAGGCCTTGCTGGCATGACGAATCTTCTGGTTTGGCACTTGCTTAAAGAATTCCTCACGGGAGGAGGAGAAGGCTGATTTGAAGATGGGTGTATGCACATCTATGTCTCCATTGGATGAAGCTGTCTCCATATGGCTAGTGCAAATAAGATTAATTTGTGACATTGATGTGGCTTGATCCTTCTTGGATGTATCCAGAGCCCCAGAAAGCTGAAGCTTTCTATGTTGTTGCCGTGGCTTAAGACATAGTCTCCTAGAGAGGAAGAAGTAAAGAAAGAAAATGGTTACAAAGATCTGTACTAATGGAAAGGTATCATAGTTCAAGTTCTTACATACTGCATCCTCTGCACAGAAAAGGTCTTCTATGATGCCTGAAAATTCCCATCTTATTAACTTCAACTGGAATATCTCTGCACAAAAGTTGTCCAGAGGTATTCCTCTGGAAAGGTGTCACTTAATAAGATGGATGTAATGTATGTGAGACAGATCTTCAGAAACAGAATGAAAAGATTCTGCCTAGAGAACAATCAGATAGGAGAAGGCAGGCATAGCCCGCAGCTGCATAATAGGTGAAGAAAGAGGTTCAGAAGGGATTATCCCCTAACCTCCCTTAGGCTATAAGGGAGACAGTGAGAGATTTGTACTTTCAGACTTGCAAAATTCTGTTACAGATAGTGCTTGACATCTGTAACAAGTCATTCAACAATCATTCATTCAGCGACCTTTCAAAGTCACAATGGTGCTGCAAAAAAGGGACTTATAATTGTTCCTCAAAGTTATGGCCATCGCAGTGCCTGTTTGGTCATGTGATCAAAATTCAGGCTCTTGGCAATATGCCCGCACTTATGACTGCAGGGACACTTCAGTTCCTCTCTTCCATCTCCCCCTATCTCTGCTCTTTTGGTTCACCTACACTCCATGGCCTTCCTGCTCATGCCAAGCTTTCCAGAGATCATGTATAGTGTTGATCAAGTTACAGTTTTCCAAAACCTTGCAAGAAGGCCACATGAAATTTGGACAAGTCTTTATGCTACTTGGAGAACAGAGCAAATGGCCTTGGGAAGAAGGATTAGCAATGCCAGCCGCTGCCTTGCAAAGGGCCAGACTGGGCAAACTTGTTAGTAGTAGAATGAAGATGGCAAAGGTGGTGGAGTGCAGGGCAGCAAGAGTGGCTAGCCTGGAGCAGCTGCTTTGTGCTAACACCATTGGGACTTCCCAAGCACTTGGCACTTTTTGAGGTGTAGCAGCTCTTCACTGCACTGCTGGGGCTTATTTGGGACTCCCTCCACTTCCTGAGTAATGACTTGCATGCCTGAAGTTATAACTGCAATTGGAACTGCCAAGATTGCTGTCACTAAGCAATGCAGCCACATGATGTTTCACTTTATGACTGCATTATTTAGCAACAGAAATTTTGGCCCCAATTGTGGTTATAAGTCAAGAATTATCTGTGATAATGAAGTACGGTAGAATTAATTCATCTGTTTGTGTTTCTTGTCTGGTTTATCTGGGAAGGCTGACCACTCTGCAAGTCTGCTACTCCCTTCCAAAGAGAGGAATTTCAGAAATGGCCTCCAGTCTTCAAGGAAATCTGCTGTTTGTTGAGCCTCTGGCTGCTATGTTGTTGTAATACCAGCAGCAGTGGATGCACAGATGACCAATTTGCAGAATGCTGTGATTCAACTAACAGCTGGGGCAGAATTCGTTTCAACCTTTGGCAGCATAACAGATGACAGCTCAACAAATGCTCCTGAATTCCTATGGGAGCTGGCCAGAGAAATTAGAGAGGGTCAGGTCTGAGCTTCTTTCTCTGCCCATTATGAATCTACGGTCTATGTCTTATTGACAATTCCGTAAGCAGCATCTGTTCGTCCTATTTCTCAAGGTCTTTTTCACATACCATCACAATAGGAAAGAACATTTCCACCCAATGAATTGTTTCCTCCAGAATAAGCAATACCCAAAATAGAAGACAGGCAGATATGAATAAATAAAAGTATTAATAAAATATAGTAAAACATCTTTTAAAAATAAGCAACTGGCAATTCTGGGATCCCAGCAAACTATGATTCTCCTCCCAAATGAAATATATTTAACTATTACAAGTGAAGACTTATTTTTGCTCCTAAAATAAATACATTGGAATGCATTTATTTGAATGCACTTGAATGCATTGGACAAAAAAAAAATCAATTGCCTAGGAAAAATAATCACTGTTTCTCATTTGGAACTAATGACAATGAAGTAGCTAGGGAACTTTCTTCTAAGGTTTGAACAAGTGTAGAATATACCTGAGATCTCTCTCATGCATCCAAACCAAGTATCAACTTAGGGGCAGAGAGAGAGAACAAAGAAAGGGTGACAAAGTTAGCAGTAGTAAATGTATAATTCACTGCCAAAATGTTTCTATTTGCGGAAACGAAGATTAAAATGGCTCTATTCCAAAGAAAATAATGGCTCTTTCACTCTTGTGAATTGAGGATTTGCTTTTTTATTAGTAGTCCAGGTCTTTAAATCGTGTTCTTTCTCCTCTTGAATTCCCATCTCCATCTGCTTCCTTTCTTTTGGGACATTTTTTTTGCTCCATTCAATCATATCAAATTCTTGGAGATTGCCTGAACAAACCCAGCAGGTTTTTTTTGGCAAACTATTTCAGAACTGGATTGTCATTGCTTCCTTCCTACGTCTGAGAGAAAGTGCATAACGTCAGTTAGCTGGGTTTGTACCTAAGCCAGGATTAGAACTCATAGTCTCCTGGTTTTTGCTTGACGCCTTAACCATTACACCAAACTGGCACTCTTGGGGTATCAAAGAATTCTATAATTTAAATTCAGCATACTGAGTAACAGAATTTAAATGTATCCAGAGAATGCTTGGTGTTGACAAAGAATTCATTTCCAAGTCCAGGTCAATTTTCAGATCTAATTTACCTGAACTGCCTAGAAATATATCAGGCCCTCTATTTGTGACACTTGTGGCTCTCTAAGGAGATCAGTGGATAAATCTGGCTTTGGAATCCTAAAGTTCCATAAGAAATTGAATAGTTCTGTGCGACTGAGGAGGACCTTCCTTCCCAGGGATTAAGGAAAAAATAAAATTATCTCTGAGGGGACAAAATTGAAAGCACTCAGCCATCTGCCCATGCCTTAATTCCAACTCTTCAGAATTGTCCATAGATTTTTTCTTTATAGAGTGAAAAAGAAAGGGCTGGTACACTGAAATTTTAGCCCACAAGTTCTATGGCCTGAAAAAGTTTGAAACCATTTAACTTAACTAAAATATGGGAAGAAAGGCCGAGATTGAAAAAAAATGGGCCTTGGAGATGAGGACAGGAAAGTGGCTGATCCATGACTAGTCAGCCACAAAGAGTGCCTGACATTGTCCAGTGACCAGTATCAAAGTGTTTGGAACAGCTGTCAAATTCCAAAGAATTGGAATCCTGCAACCCTCAGCTGAGCTGCCATGCCTACACTCTGCCACAACTGATTGCATGCAGGGGTGTGTTGGTTTTCAAAATGCCCTGTATGAAACTCCCTGAAGTAAACATTCTATGATGCTGATTTTATTGATGGTGGGCAGTTGTAATTTCCGAGTTTAGGTGGAAACAGGAGATGCATATAATCTCATGGACTCAAGATCAATTACTGTAATAATTCAAATAAAGTAAATATAGCAATATCCAAATGAAATAAAATAATGTGCAATAATTAAGCCTTCGTTAAAGTACTGGTGCTTAGTAGGACTATGAAAAATGGTTTTAGAAATGGGCTCGAGTTAGAAACAAGCGGTGAGGCAGAAGAAGAGACAAGAGAAAGTGTGGCACTCACCTGCAGTAGTAGATAAGCAGGCAGAGCAAAATGAGGACCAGCAATGCCAGGGCACCCAAGATAGTAAGTAGAAAGATAGTATGGTAGGTGGCAATATCTTTAATTCCTGTTGTTGAAGTCGCCAGCCCTGCAAAGAAACAACTTTATGACTTGGAAACGGTATTTGCTATCTATTATGAGAATCTATATAAAGTCCTTTAAATTACATTCTCTGGATGGCTTACAATAGCATTCAGGTTTTTAAAAAAATGCAGTTTAATCAAAATAACATAAATAACAATTAAAAAAGCCAAAGCACCAAAAGATTTAGAGAATAAGATCTTCCCGTGGCAAATTTGTCTGTAGAAAAGATGGGGAGGGGGAATAATAGTGCTGTGTGCTAAGCCCCCACCCCTTTTGCGCATGTGTCATGATATTACATGCACCATGAACCAGACAGGGCATGTGTCCCAAAGTGAGAAGGAAAACATTCCACTCAAACTGAGAATTGTTCTAGAAATTATAGTCCAAAAAATGCCACACCCCAAAACAATTCCCACCAGTATCAAGCTCTTGGCAGTCTACTGCAACAGGAAGCAAGATTCTCTCTCAGTTTAGCAAGATTTACTGAAGAAAATAGAATAAAGTTACAGAAATCCAGAAATCTCAGATAGATGTACTTTTCAGAGACCAAATTATCCCTCAATTAGTTAAGGCAGAGACATTTTCAGTCTTACAAAGGACTACAATAGGAACTGTGCAAAGGGCCATTCTCCTAACTGATAATTAGTCCAGTGGCCAACATGTTAATTTTCCTCATATCATGATACCAGATATGCAAAAAACCTCTTGTGTGCACTGAGATCAGTTTACTTCTCAGAGACTTTGATTGTGGCAATTTTACCTGATACAGGAGACAGCAAAGCAGCTGCCCAGTAGCCCAACTGTGGAGACACAAATGTCCAGTAAAGCTGATTCCCCTCCTTCCGGATAAGTCCAGTTCCATTCCGGATCCACAGCCCTAAGAAGAGAGTATATGACTGAATCTGAAGTAATTAAAAAGACCACCAGAATAACCTGAAAGGAAGAGAACTAGTCACCAGCACTAACCCCCCTCCCTTATAATCAAAATGATTCAAGAGCATTGTAATATGGTAATCAGTGTCTGTGCCACACCTAATGTGTTTTCATGTATAGAAGATATACAGCATTAGAACTGGGAATAGGCAATCTAAAAATAAGATATGGCTCTCAAAATATCCCCCCTATCTGGAATTCTAGTACCATCATTTCACTTAATAACTTCAGTATTAACTCTAACCATCACTTCATTTAATACCTTCAGCATCTCAGCATTAACCCTAACGCTAACCCCTCACCTGAAAGAGGCTAGGAGGTTTGATTGACCGTGCCTACCCTGTACCAAACAGCACTGAACAATGCTGTCTGGTATTGAACAGACAGCATTTTGCTTATACTGCTAGCAAACGTGGGGGTAAACAAAGAAAATGAGTTTAGATTTAGAGAGCATTATAGAAATAAAACATATACACCCATATCAATTCTAAATTGGAAAGCTGAGGTATAATGCAAACTAAACTTTTAAAAAAGAGAATAGAAAGAAAGAATAAAAAGTGCAAGAAAAAAGAAAGAGGAAAGAAAAGTATGATAAAGAAAAAGAAAAGTGGAAGTTACCTCCCACTTTCATTACTACAGGTTTGTATCATAAGATCTGCACCAGAAACCTGGTCCTCTAAACTACTACAGTAGAACACTTTCATCAATCTCATCCTCATCTTCTTTCTGGGAATAAAATGCTTCCACATCAGATTTGGTTCTTGTAAGCATGGTTCTTGCTTGCCAGCACAATTTCCTAATGTTTTTCCAGATGCACTTAAAATTGTTATGATCTTGCAGAAAACTTGCTTCTATGGGTGAAGGAAAGGATGTTTGGATCTTATTAATCACTCAGTGTGTTTCCTGTCAAAGCCTGTTTATACAAGCAGTATTGTTTCTTGCTTCATATGTTTGTAATTATTGGATACAATAATGATCAAATCATTAAAAATATGATTCACAAGCATTCCACCACTCACCGCTCTTGAGGTCAAAGCGCCAAGCTGGCACACTGGTACTTGCTACAGCAGCTGTGTTGAGGGGCAGTGGGATGGAGAGATGGACTGAGCCAGAAAGCTGGACTTCTGTACTATTTGCAGTGAAGAGATGAACGCTGACTGCAACAATAGGCACCAACTCCAACCACGTATTACTAGCTGTACAAAGAGAATTAAGAAATGATGAATCTCATATCCCCAGAGGACCCACAGCTATGTATACATTGGATATGCATTTTCAAGAGAGAAAATCCAAAAGATACTCCTATTCCTACCTGTGCGGACGGTAGTGTATGAATTGTAGAGGATTAAAAGGATTTTTAGTTATAATCATGTATTGTTAAAATACGGACCTATTCTCTACAAAAAACAGGGAGGGGATGGAATTCAGAGAGAGGGAAAGTTTCTTTGTTCTCTTGGAGGCCTTGTAGGAATTGGGCACTTAAGAAAACATATTTCATGTGACTGGGCTAAAGATTGAAGTGCAAACCATAGAATGCTAGCAAAGTTAGAAGGGAACATTTAGTTAATTGCATGAGGGTTATTTAATTTATTTTGTTATCTTGATGGATATGTGCTCACTCAGATTTTTACAGATTACTGAGTGCTGGGTTTCAACCTCATGTAATTCATAGCAATTACTTATTCTTTCAAGTCTTTACTTTATTTCTTATACCTTCCAAAACCGTTCGGGGGTGGTTATAAGTTACAATTTATTTAACAACTTATTCCAGAATAAAGGGGATTTGATGTTCTATTCCATATTCCAGATAGTAGTGGGGTATCTTCCTATTCAAGAACAGATGGTGGCAGTATAACTACCTGCCCAGCTGGAACTCTGTAGCTGAACATCTTAAACTCAGATATAAAGGATATGAAATTGAAGACAACTTCAGCAGACTAGGGTTGATATTAATAACAGACATCTCTTCTTCTCATCCTCAAGACAACAACAACAAACTAGTTAAATATAAATTTCATATCTCCAAATCTGATGTCAGAGACAAGCTGTAATATAATGGCTAGTTCAATGCTCCACCCCTCCCTATCCCACATTTCATGATGGCCCCTTACCACTGCCATTACTTTCAGCCCCGATGAAGGACGGGAACCCTCTCATGTCTGGCCCACCACTGGCGGCAGTCAAAGTGGCTGAAAGCTGGCTGTAGGTGGAACTGCGGGACAGGCGAGCAGATTTGCGCTGGAACTGTGCCCATGGCTGGCTCTTAGCTCCTGCAATGATCAATACTTAAATCTTCTGGTCTAATTGGGCAGTATTGATAAAAGACCACAGAATCCTTTGCTTTTGGTGCTGGGCCTTAATACACAAGTTTGCAATGCAAGAAAGCATCTATAAGTATTTGGTCATTAACAACAAAATGCAGCCTTCAATACATTCAGATTTAATATAGCCCCTATGTGTTGGGAGAAAACATAAAGAAATAGGTTATCTATATGACAGTCGTATAAAATTGTTCAGCTTTTTTGAATTAAATTTGTACAAAATAGATTATGACCCAGGTCATAATATTAGATCCTAAGTTGGCCTTACTAAGGTTTTTTGATAATCCAAATGACACCTTAAAACATAAAAACTTGATAGTTTTCTTATTGGTTGCAAGGTCCTGGAAAACAGGAAAGGCTTTGAATAGTTCCATTATGCTTTAATGGCAAAGATGACAAAAAAGGTGGTATCATGATAATACAGATGTCACCTGAAAGTCATCACAGGTCCACTGATAGACCTTGTAGAAGCAGTTCTTGAATTACGACCACAATTGAGCCCAAAATTTCTGTTGATATGCAACGCATCTGTTAAGTGAATTTTGCCCAATTTTACGCTTTCTTTCCACAGTTGTTAAGTGAATTACTTCAGTTGTTAACACAGTTGTTAAATGAATCTGACTTGCCCTCTTGACTTTGCTTGTCACAAGGTTGCAAAAGAGGATCACGTGACCCCAGGACATTGCATCCATCATAAAGATATACTGCAACCATCATAAATATGAGTCAGTTGCCAAGGGTCTGAATTTTGATCACATAACTATGGGGATGCAGCAATGGTCGTTAAGTGTGAAAAATGGTCATAAGTCACCTTTTTAGTGCTGTTGTAGCTTTGAATGGTCATTAAATGAACTGTTATAAGTCAAGGATTATCAGTAGTTCGCTTACTGAGCAAATAGATCAGCAGACGATGCTGTCAATAGGTAATTACACTACATTCTGCAGCACCTTGAATTTCCAGGGTCCTATGAACAGGCCCTTTTTGTGAACTTCAGCTCAGCATTCAATATATCATTCCAGAATGTCTATGGAGATTCTCAGTCATCCAGCTCATGGTTGCCCCAAAGATGCTTTTTCAAGAGGCAACTGGACTTTCTTGGTCTTGTTTGCTTCTCATCCAAGAAGCTTTTTCAGAAATTTCTTCCAGAAATTCTCTACTCTAAACTGATCCAGCTTACTGTACCTGCTCAGAGTTATAGGTGGATAATCAGTTTTTTGACAGATAGGAAGCAACAGGTGAGGCTAGGAAAATTATATCTAGTACCAGGGCATTGAGCACAGGTGTCCCTCAGGGCTGTGTGCTCTCTCTCCATTGCTTTTTCCCCTCTATATACCAATGACTGTATCTCAAGGAAGCCCTCTATTAAAGTACAGAAGTTTGCAGATGACACAACAGTCATTGGCCTTTTTCAAGATGGTGATGAGTCTGCATATAGACTGGAGGTTGAACAATTGGCCCGGTGGTGCAGGCATAACAAGCTAGAGCTGAATACACTTAAAGGGGCGTTGTCTTACCTGAACACCTTTTCTCAGCACGGAGATGGAGAATCCACCAATGGGTTAGTTCTGCCTTCCTGCCCATTAGACCAAGTCAGCCAAACTTGCCACACCTGTCTTGGGATAGGCTACTCCCAGTCTTGATGATGGCGAAAGCAGCTGACAGTCCAACATGTTGGCTCCCGGATCCCTAATATAGCCTGACTGCTTTTAAGGGTGGGAATAGATTCTCCATCTCCGTGCTGAGAAAAGGCATTCAGGTAAGACAACGCCCCTTCTCCAGCACCGGAGATGGAGAATCCACCAATGGGACATACTAAAGCCTTACTGTCCCAATGGGAGGGAAACAGAGGGGGCTCTAGATACTTCTCGAGTAGCCACTTGCTGAAGGACTCTCCTTCCAAAGGAAGCGTCCGCCAATGCAAATCGGTCTACCTTATAATGCCGTACAAATGGGGAGGGCGATGACCATGTCGCCGCCCTGCAAACCTCCTCGATAGAGGTCTGTGTAGCCCATGCCGCAAAGGTCGCAACACTGCGAGTAGAATGTGCCGTGACGTGGCTTGGCGCTGGCAGGGAAAATGACCCGTACACCTCCATGATGCAAGCCTTGATCCACCTGCCTATGGCTGAGGTGGACACCTTCTGTCTGCTAGAGGCACAGTGAAAGGAAACAAAGAGAGCTTCAGATTTGTGGAAGGACGCCGTTCGCTTCATATAGTAGTGTAATGCCCTGCGAACGTCCAGTGTGTGCCACTGTCATTCCAAGGTATAACACGGGTTAGGGCAGAAATCCGATAGGACGACTTCTTGGGTCCTATGAAAAGGGGTGTTGACTTTAGGGATGAAGGTGGGGTCCAGTCAGAGGACCACCCAGTTTTGGTGAAAAGTGCAAAGTCCTCTCTGACCAACAGTGCCGCGAGCTCAGAAATGCACCTGGCTAAGGTGATAGCAACCAGGAAGGCGACTTTGAGGGACAGGGACCTCAAGGAACAACAGTTGATGGCTCGAACAGTGATTTGGTGAGGGTCTGCAGGACCCATGGCAAATCCCAGAAGGGGTACCTATGTACCATGGGTGGTTTAGTGTTTGTGGCGCCCTTGAGAAAGGAGCATATCCTAGGATGTTGTGTCAGGGGCACTGAATTGGTGCAGGTAAGTAAGGTAGACAAAGCCACGACCTGCCTGCAGATGGTGTTAGGCGCTAAATCCATCTAGGCCCTCGAGCAAGTATTCCAGGATTCTCAGGATTCTCAGGTCTGAGACGTCTATTAGCTTCCTCTCGCATCAACTGCAAAAAATCCTCCATGTGGAGTCATAGATGCGATTTGTCACCGGTTGACGGGAGGCCTGAATCATCGAAATTACTCTTGTGGGGTATGATTCCATGCTCAGGATCCGGCGTTCAAGTGCCATGTGGCTAACTGCAGCCACTGGGGTTCTGGGTGCTGTAGAACCCCCTGGCTGAGAGACACGCGGTCTGGGGGAATCCTCCATGGAGAGGAGCTGGAGAGATTCACCAGGTCGGCGAACCACGGTATTCATGGCCAATATGGGGTCACCAGTATGACCTCAACCCGTCCCTGCAACATCTTGCGGATGGTTGCCGGAATAAGGGGGGAAGGTGTAAAGCAGTTCTCCCGGCCATAGGCATCTGAGAGCGTCCGCTCCCTCCGCCCCCTGGGAGGGGAACTGGGAAAAAAACCTCAGGAGTTGGGACTTGGTCGGTGAAGCGAACAGATCTATGACTGGTTGTCCGAACCTCTGTGCTATTTCCACGAAGAGATCCGGATGCAGGTGCCATTCGGACTGGCCTATGGTCGCCCTGCTGAGAGAGTCCGTTTGTCGGTTCGCCTCCCCCAAGATGTGTTCGGCCTTGAGGAAGGACAGGTTGGTCTCTGCCCAGAGGCCCAATGTCTGGGCCTCGGTCATGAGGTCCCTGGATTGAGTACCCCCTTGCCGGTTCACGTGGGCTTTTGCTGTTACATTGTCCCTGAGGATTAGTACATGCTGCCTCACCACCCTTTTGCGGAAGTGGCGGAGGGCCAGGTGTATGTCTCTGAACTCCAACCAATTGATATTGTGTTTCAGATCTGCGTGGGACCATCGTCCCTGGGCCAATTGAGACTGTAGGTGTGCTCCCCAGCCGAACAGACTGGCATCCATCGTGAGTGTGAGCCTGGTGGGTTCCTTGAAGTGTAACCTCTGGCTACTGCTGGCGAGGACCACCACCTGAGAGACCACAGTGTTTGGGGGGGAACCCTTACCCTTTGGTTGGAAGAGCTGATGCCCCGCCTTTGGAAGGGGTGGAGGAACCATTGGAGGTCCCTGGAGTGTAGTCTGGCCCAAGGGACTATTGCAATAGACGAGACCATCTTCCCTAGGAGCTGGGAGAGCAGGACCAGTGGTACTACTTGCTCCCTGCGAACCCTGAGGACCCGGGTCCAGATGCTGTCCCGGCACTCCTGCGACATGTAGACTTGACAGCTGAGTGTGTCTATGATGGCACCCAGGTGTAGAAGACGGGTGGAGGGGATGGTCTGACTTTTCTGAAAGTTCACCGAGAACCCATGTTCCTGAAGGACCTTGATCATCAACATTAGGTCCGACTGGGCGGCCTGAAAGGAGGAGGACTGAATGAGAATGTCATCCAGGTAGCACTGGATGTGCACCGGTACCATTCTTAGGTGTGCGGCCAGCACCGCCAGGACCTTGGTGAAGACCGTTGGAGCTGCTGAGAGACCAAACGGGAGGGCTCTGTATTGGTAGTGATGGCCCGCGTAGCAGAACCTGAGGAACTGCCGGTGATTGGGGAAGATGGGGATGTGGAGGTACCCTTCCATGAAGTCTATGGACGTCAGGAAGTCTCCGTTCCTTACACTGCCCAAGATGGACTGAAGGGTTTGCATCTTGAACTTTCGGTATAAGATATGGCGGTTCAAATCCTTGAGGTCTAGAATCGCCCTGCATCCCCCCCGAGGTTTTGGGAACCACGAAGAGGATGGAGTAGAATCCCCTGCCCCGTTGGCACTGATTCTATGGCCTTTATCTTCAGGAGGTGTCGAATGGCTTCTCGCATGAGGCTGCTTTTGATAGGGTTCCTTGATTGAGGACAAAGAATGAAGTGCCCTGGGGGGCTGGATATGAATTCTAGGATCAGACCATATCAAATGGTTTGGCGAACCCAGGAATCTGTGGTGGTGGCCTCCCACTGAGGGGCGAAGAATGCCAGCCTGCCATCTATGGGGGGGGGCAGCTCGAGAGTCACTTGGACCTTTTATAGGGCCGACCCCCTCTCGAAAGGGCTGTTTGCTCTGGAATTGCTCGGTCTGGGGCCTGTCCTGTCTGGCTGTGAAGGGATGGGGAGGCTGAGGGGCCCCCGTGCCCGTTCCTGGTCGAAAAGACTGTCTGTGGGAGTACGGGTTTGCGCACCTTTCAGCTCATCTGCTGGAATGAACCAACACCTTCCGCTTGTCCTTATTTTCAATCAAAAAAGGTGTCAGGGCCTCCCCAAACAATTTTCCATCCTGATAAGGAGCTGTAACTAGACACTACTTGGCCTTGGTGTCAGTTTGCCAGTGCCTGAGCCATAGCATCCTGTGTGCCGAGATGTTGGATGCTATGGTTCTAGATGAGAACCTGGCCGCATGTAGCGTGGCATCCGAGATGTACTCCGATGCTGCCACAAGCTTGCTCAGGTCCTGCTGGGTACGTACCTCCTCCTGAGGAAACCTAGCTTGTAGTTGTCGGAGCCAGAGTAAAAAGGTTCTGGCAAAGAAAGATGCACAGGTGGTGGCTCTTACCGCCCACGCCACCGCCTGGTGAGTTCTGCGGAATGTCAGTTCCCATCTCCTGTCATCGGCCTTTAGCACCTCTGCCATGTCCCCCGACACCATGGACGAGGACAAGAGGAGACCAAAGGGTTCATCTACCGTTGACACCTTGAAATCCTGTGACTGGTCTGGCGTCACACTGAATAGTATTTTGTCCATTCCCCCCCTGGGGGGGGGAAGGTGCCAGGTGATGCCCATTGTTTCTGGATTGCATTGCGAAAGAGTGACGGATAAGGTACGTGGTGCTGAATCACAACAGGTTCAAAAAACACTGGGTTCGAATCTGAACTGGACGATGGGTTTGGCTGTGGGATCTGATCAGGACCTATATTGGTTGTGGAACTGGCCTTACGGAGCAGTGGCAGGAACAGAACCGGATTGAAATGCCCTCCAAATGGAGGAGGATCTGGGGGAGGTTCTTCCTTCTCCCACCAAGCCATATCCGGTTGGTCATCCTCTGTAGGGGATGAGGCCCTGCTATGATAGGACTGGAATGGAGAGGAAGGACCCTGGTAATCGGGTGCACCTGACTGGAAGGGTGGAGGTATGGGAGCCCAGGGTTCGGGTCATGGCCCGTGGTGGGACCTGGCAGCGAGCGCCCTGTCTACTGCCTGAGCGATCAGGGTTTGGAGCCGATCCTCAGAAGAAGATCCCTTGGGCCCAGCCCCTTTGAGCCCTGCTGCTGTGGGGGTGAAGGTGGACTCTGGGATCGAATGTGTGACCCGCGGTGACAGTGATGATTGTTGGATCAATTGGACTTGATCCATCCCAGGGAAGGGAGGGTTTCCCTCCGGGAACAGACACCTTGAGTAGAAGAGGAGGGCCCCAAGGGGAGGTCAAAGGGCACATCATCTGTTTGCTCCGCCTTTGCTCTGGCCTGCTTCTGCGCTTTGGAGAATTCTTTCTCCAAGGCCTGGTGCCTTCTGCTAGCCTGTTTCTCTGCCAACTTGGAAGGCTTCCTTCCAGAAATGGTCTTGGCCTTGATCCTACCTGCCGCCTCCTGCTTGGAGGATTTCTGCCTTTTGTGGGTGGTGGGTGGGGAGGTGGTGTTCTTAGGTTGAGACACCGTGGGCTCTTCCATCCTATCTGAGCTATCTCAGTGGTATCGAGAGAGAGCTCTGGCAGGGGATCAGTTGGCAAGATGGGCTGAGCAGGTGAAGCAGGGGATGGTCATCCTGCTCTTCTGACCGCCTGACCAGTAGAGGGAGCAGGCTGTTTGTCCCCCTCCTTTGGGGTCCAGTCTTGTCTACGGCCGCTTGCTTGTAGATCACCTGATGGCGCTAAAAGAACGGGTGGTGGTCAGGGTAATGCGTTGCACCAGGGATTGTTCAGCACACGCTTGAAGACTTGTGACTAATTTATTAATTTTAATTTTATTTTTTTATTTTTTTAAAATGTCTTTATGACTTGTGGTTCCGGTGGACCTGGCCTGACAACACTGCCCTAAATTTTTTATTTTAGTAGTCCGGTGATCATTTGAAAACAGGGATGGAGAGGGGGGAGGCGGCCTGAGGTGAAGATTGCTGGCGATGGCCTGTGCAGCCATGCAGTCCTCGCTTTCCCTGTGAAGAGGATGGAAGCTGATTGTGATATCTTCATTCCTGGGGAGGCTCAAGCCTCCACCGGGAACCTCTTGATTTACTGCCAAAATGGCAGTCGGAGCGATTCTGTGCAATTGAAGAAGAAGACAGAAGTGCCTTTTTGGCTGCCAGAAATTTGGTGTGAAAAAAGGAGCTTCCGCCCTATCGACAGGAAATATGAAGAGGAAGAGGCAGAAGGCAGAAGTGCCTTCTGTTGTCTCAGCATGCCCCGGCATCCAAAATGGCGACCGGGGCGAACTGGCGCGGCACCGAGGTGGCCGCTCAGCTTGGGGATGCCGTGAAGAGGAAGACCGGCCAGCAAGGATCACAGCGATTAGAGAGAGAGGCTCAGAAGAAATTGGCAAGAAAAATCAATTCCCAGGTGCAGCGGCCGCCGATCTGATGTGGTGAGGAAACCAGCTGGTTCCTCGATTCAGGGACGACAGAGACTGAATCTCCACCCCCCTGGAGCCCAGCCGACTCTTCGGTTCAGAAACGAACGAAAACGAAGTCTCCACCTCCCTGGAGTCCAGTTGGTTCCTCAGTTTGGTGGAAGGACGAAGGGGGAATCCCCAACCCCCAGGAGGTTCGGATAAGCTCCGGCTGCAGCGCTGGTCCCAGCACTGAACAGCTGAAGAGGGATTTCCTTTAGGAGGGAGCTGAAGCCTGAGCAATAACCACAGGTCCAGGAGAGGAAAAGACTTACCTCCCCAAGCCTTCCACAGAATATTTCACACAGCACTGATCCCAGCACTGTTGAAATAACTGTGTTGTGAGATAAGTAGAATCCACCAATGTTTTAGTCTCTATTACCTGTCTTAGACCAGGAGCCAAACTTGTCACGTCCGTCTGGGCTGAAGACCAAGTCAAGACTGGGAGTGGCCTATCCCAAGACAGGCGTGACAAGTTTGGCTGACTTGGTCTAATGGGCAGGAAGGCAGAGCTAACCCATTGGTGGATTCTCCATCTCCGGTGCTGGAGAAACTATAGAGATGAGAGTAAATTTTAGGAGGAGCTCTTCTATTTTAACATATTTGACAGCATAGTATTAACACCAGAGCTCTTAAATTCTGGGGTTCTACAATCTCCCAGGACCTGAAATGGACGCTTAACATTAGAACCATTATTAAAAAGGCACAACAAAGAATGTTCTTCCTGTGTCAACTCAGGAGGTTCAGACTGCCCCAGGAGCTGTTGATACAGCTTTCCAGAGGAATTATTGAGTCTGTCATTTGTACTTCTAGAACTGTTTGGTTTGGTGTAGAAACGAAATAGAACAAGTACATATTTCGGTGGATAATTAAGACTGCAACCAGCCTGCCTCCCATAGAAGATCTGCATATTGTGCAGAAGGAAGGTTGAGAAGATATCTGCAGACTCCTCACATCCTGGACATAAACTATTTCATCTCCTCCCATTGGGCATTACAGGCCAAAACAACTAGACACAGGGACATTTTTCCCCCTCAGACCACCACTCTGTTGAATATCTAATTCTCAAGTGCTGTCTAATGTCTATTATATTTACCCATGTAATATGGCTGTAGCATTATTATTTATCCTTCTTATCTTCTTTACTTTCCCCTCCTATTGGTATGATGATGATGATGATCATTATTCTGTTGCTTTGCATATACACTGAGATCTTCTGCACCAGAGACAAATTCCTTATATGTCTAATTGCACTTGGCCAAATAAAGTATTCTATTTTTATTTTGCCTGTTTTAAATGTATCAATTACATACAAGAAAGATATGTAAATTGTGTACTACCCTTCTCCAGATTCCTAGATAATTTAATTAAATAAGGCTATGTTTTATTTCTATATATGAGCCCAACATAAAAAAACTGCAGAAGTTCTCAAACTTTGTGATATTATGATTTTCTGAAATGACAAATAAATTATATCCTCCCTCCCCATAAATAAAATCAATAATTGCATTGAAGTCAGGATCAGGCAAGAAATTAGTATACCACCTTTCAATTGAAATTTGAAATCAAATTTAAAACCGTAATTTAATAGAAAGGATGATCTTGTTTATTTTTGCATAATTTCTGAAATACGGAGACTATACGAAAGAGTACCTAAAGCTGTATGTTTCAATAAACTCCTAAGTGCCCAAAAGATGACACAACCTCCTTGATTTATGACGACAATTGAACCCAAAATTTCTGTTGCTAAGCAAGACAGTTGTTCAGTGTGTTTTGCCCCATTTTATGATCTTTCTTGTCACAATTGTTAAGTGAATCATTGAATTGTTAAATTAGTAACATGGTTGTTAAGTGAAACACATTGACTTTACTTGTCAGATGGTCCCAAAAAGGTGATCACATGACCCTGCAACCATCATAAATATGGGCCAGTTGCCAAGTGTCCACATTTTGATCATGTGCCCCATGAGGATACTGCAACAGTCGCAAGTGTAAAAAATAGTTATAAGTCACTTTTTTTCAGTGCCATTGTAACTTTGAATGGTCACTAAATTTATGTTCACAGCTACCTGTATATGGAATGAAGTTAAACACTACATTTTTCTGCAAATTGGAACAGGAGCTTGTGTGCAGTTGTTTACAGATTCAAAATAAGAAAACTGAATATAGTAGATGCAGAAGTTTGAGTACTCTTCCAACTGATCCAGTGTTATTTACCCCTGTAAAGTTGTCAATGAAGTCCATAAAAGTTATTGTCTCATTAAATCTACAATTAGACAGGAGAAGACAATTTCACAAATTAATGAGCATATGACCCTTTCAACCTTTAAGGTTATCACTATTGTTCTATCCACTTTTAACAACAACCATAGGGCCCTTCAAAGGCTGAGCAGTAAAGACAGAGATAAATCAGTCTTACAAACTAGACAGCTTTAAAAACAATATCTAAATACTTCCTGCTAACAATTTCAACTATGAGAAATTGAAATTACTGAAGAAAGTAAAGGGAATTTCAGACAATCAGAGGTTACTGCAGGAAATCCAGAACATCAAGAGAAATTTCTACCAGAAATCAGTTCCCAAACTGATAAACAGAACCTGCAGATCACTGCAAATGACTTTGCTGAATAGTTTAACTGAAGTAATTGTCCAAAAGTCCACATTACAACAGTCTTATGCAACAAGATCCACATAATAGAAAGAAAACTATTCTCTGACCTCATCCTCAAAATCTTCATATAAAACATACAAAAGAAAACCTTGTTAAGCCTGAATTGTTTAGACTGAAGTGGTTTGGGCAGAGAAACAAAAACTATTCAACTATAACACAGAATATTTTTTTAAATAAACGAATACCTTATTACATGTAGATGTTAATATTTTCAGGTTGTGTGGCAGCTAGTAGCATAGGTTGTGTGGGTAGATTGAATACAACTAAAATCAACCATCTTGAAAGCTAATGTCCATGTGCAAAAAGGTTGGAAATGTCATTATGTCAATGATTCAAAATATACATTCAAACTGTAAAGCACTTACAGAAAAGAAAAATAAAGGTTTTTCATAGTTACTGGACTTAAATATTGTTAAAAATCTTTGCAGAAATCTCATACATGCAGTATTTGTAAGGAGATCTAAAAATATTTTTGAGCTACAAGAGTTCTATGAGAAAGAATGACAAAAATTTCAAACGGGAGGATTGCCAACAAGTGTAAAGAAGTCAACTGAAACGATATCTAAATTCACATTCACTTTTTATTTTGTTATCTGTAGCTGCACATAAATAATAAGCATGTGTTCAACTTTGCAGAAATAAATCATATTTATCTTTGCATGATGAAGAGACTGAATGCAAGTCTGTTCATTTTGTGATTAATTGAAACATACAACTTAAACAAACTAACTTTTGCATATATTGTACCATTTTCAAAACAGCCGCCACATTTATTTCTGATCAATATTTGTTCTTTATAAGCAGCAGCTATAAAAAAATCCTTACAAACACAAATTAATTGTTGAAGACGGATTCAGTATGCTGATAAATCCTTTTCTTATTTTGTTGTATGTGTTAATTCTGTTCATTGTTCCAAAATTCAGGAGAGATATTGTCAGGAATTTTATTTCAAATTGTCAGGAATTTTATTTCAAAGTAGTGTCAGAAGACCCATGAATGAATTGCTCATTTTCAGTAGTAGCAAATGCACAAGCTAAGCACTGAATGGACTCACTAACTTCATTAACACATATACAGACCAGAGCTTTACTACATGCCACATTGCTAGAAATGCTGGAGGCCAAAGAATATTTTCAGGAGAAATGAAATCCAGTTATCTGTTATTTATATTAATCTTAAATGGAAATTCTCGAAGCACACACCATCCTCATTTTATCATCCCCCCACTTACCAGTACTCTCATTATATGGGCTCCTATCTCTGTCAGGATGTACTGAGAAACGGTAAGGTTTCAACTCATTTGCTTATGATTTTAGCAAAGGCCCAATTCGCTTCTCCCATTAACCCACAGCGAATAACTCACATCTTAAAAGAGTTTTATCCCCAAAGTCTCTGCAAAAGCACATGAGCTGATTTTTTTTGTATAAGTTGATAGTAAGTTGCTATGGAGGTACAAAGCTTGTAGAAATGAAGTCCCACCATATTTTTTATTATCTAGCAAGTTCTTAATATAAATATAAAAGTATTAAGAACTTGCTTAAAGCTTCAGTGACTTATTCTGGGTCTCAGAATCACAACTTCTACATCCCAGCAATTCTATATTCTATCGATTGAGAACCTTTATTTTAGATTACCATTTAATAATAGGGCACAGGAATTGCAGTAGTCTATTCTGCAGTCATTGGCAGAATCCATGTTCCCTGCATCCAGAAAACAGTATTTCAATTAGGTGGAATCCAGTGCAGTGACTGAGTGCCAGTTATATGCCCTACTTTCTTTTTTCTTTTTGACATAATGGATCTTAGGACCTACCTGGAGAACCAACAAGGATTTGTATCAAGTCATCATAAAGGATAAGTGTTGCAGGACGCTCTGGAAGCAGATAGAGACTTACAGAAGCATAGACTGCAAGGGAAAAAAATCTGAATTAATATAAAACTCCCTTTTCCTTTAAAGGAGATAGAGGCTAATTCTAACATACAACCTATCTTTTGAGACATAGTACAAATAAGATATTTCAACTAGAGGCAGATGGCAAAAAGAAAATCTGATAAAAAATATGGGGGAATGTACATGTTTTTCTAGATTGTGGTTTTAATCTTTTGCAGAGGTTCAACTGAATTCTCACTATTCAAACAATGGACTGAACATCCAAATTTACAAAATATAATTTGTGGCTTCAAGTTGCTAACTGCCTTTCATTTTCTTTGTTTACAATCCTTAGGAGCAATAATTTCCAAATAATGGACATTCAGAGAGGAAAGGAAAGTGAATGATGCCAAAAGGTAGAAACAAAATGATACCCCCCCCTTTAAAGCGCACTGTACATATATAAATAGTGGCACAGCTTCCATTGCTTTGTTGTGACTGTCATTCTGACACTGTTGTCAAGCAATATAGCTGCCCTGTTCTAAATGCAAAGCATAATTTATTGGTTCAAATGTCACAATAAATATTAGTTTTATTTCCAATGAAATCAGGACAAAATACCAGCAACTAGTAACAACCAGTTCTAATCATTCCCAGTTTCGGTTTGCTATGTACATCATGTTACTAATTCAAACATATTTAAACAAGACAGCTTTTAAAATCAAGGTTTGATTTCAAAGCTAACTGAAGCATTATGTTTATCTATCTCTTTTATTAGTATTTATCAGAATAGGAAAATTTGGCTTTTTTGCCTTAAATAAATTTTCTCAGTCTAATAAATTATTTACAGATCTAATAATTGAAAATTATTTACTAATCCAGTAATCCGATGGTAAAGGGAAAGCTTAATGGAAATTCAGTGAAAGAGTAGGAATATTCATTAAATCTACAATAGATTCTGAATATTCTATTCAAATAGAGCAATTCTATAATGTCACTCTGGATTTTAATCAAAATTTGCAAATGCACTTTAAAAATCTGATTCAGACAATTCCCTTACAGATTTTTTTCTGGTATCACTCTGCCACTATGAGTGGCTTAAAACCTATTCTCATTAGTATTACATGACCACAGTGATAGTTGGATGACTCTATAACATGCTAAAAATCACAAGCAGAATGAAATAAATTTGGCTGAACTTAACTTTAATCTCAATGCAGATATACTATCCATGAATACAGCTGAAGCAAAGAAGAAAAATGAAACTTGAATTAGGAAAAGAGCAGGGAAGAAATGAGTTACCTTCAGGGTAGATCTGATTTAAATCAAGTTGATTTAAATCTCTAGTAAAAAGGCTTGATTTAAATCAATTTGATTTAAATCATAATTTTTAAAGAGCAACTGTCATCTCTGACACACTGTTGACTCACTGACAGTCCCATTCACTTTAATGGGACGGCTGGTGATGCGGCAGTGACACAACAAGGTGAGTGGATGCTTGTTAACAGGTGCTGCCATGATGGATCTGAAATGACAGGTACTCTTTAAATGTAAGGACTCATTCTTGCTGGTAGTTAGAATCTTTAATAGTATTATTTGCAAACAAAATGAAGGTTTCCTATTTAGAATAATAAGCTCAGGTTAGTAAAACAGCAATATCAGAATTGATTTTAGGTTAATAGGTTAATTACATATAGTTGGAGAACTACTCAGATTATTTTATTTAATTAAAACACTTAGGGCCTGATTATAGATGCATTTCACTTCAAACAATCATACAGTTTGCAGTGTACATAGATTTGCAAAATAATGGGATAAAGGAATATTCCTGAACTTTGTTTTATGATTTATCTCATGGTTGCTATGAAATTGTGTGAATGCATCAATGCAATGCATGTTATCTCAGCTTGCAGAGCTTGGATTCGTTGAATGAGTTTACCAAAAATGTAAATATTGCAGAACATACAGCCATGCTACATAACTAAGTTCCATTTCATGCTGAATAAACTAAATTATTAATGTATCTTAAATAGAAAACCATATTTAGAAAATTTTTACTCCAAAATTAAATAAAATAAAGCATTTTATTAAAATAAATCTGATTTAAAAAATCTGATTTAAATAAAAAAATCTGATTGTTTTTATTATTTTAAAAAATCATCAATTATTATCCACCCTTGTTACCTTACAAGTAACTTCAGATTTCTTATAGTTTTCTTCCCATCAAATTTCACCACTGAGGACACTTAAGACCTTACCTTTGACCTTGCTAATTTGTTAAAATATGTGATCCATCCATATTTGCATGGAAAAGAGCTAAGAAGCCAAAGAATTTGATCTTGGCTTCTAAAAAAAAGCAATGTCAGGAGTTTCAATTTACCTTTGGATAAGATAGATTTCAACTTCTAATTATTGGAATGAGCCAGCTAGAAGTAAACAATTTCACAGTTCACTTGTGGTAAATGAGAATTCCTGCAGCATTATTCCATATAAACACAGATAGAAGTAACACCATAAACAATGGCTATCAGTGCAATCTCAGTTCCAGTGATATTCAGTCTTATCTATACAGGAGAACAGCTGTTTTCTATGCAAACCTGCATTTTCTTTTTTTTTTTAAATAAATTTTATTGGTTTTTTAATTTTTACAGAAAAAAAATGCTCAAGGCACACTGTGGTGTTAGGGCAAACAAACATCCAAAACCAAAACATCTATACATATTTCAATCAATACATCTAGTATTCCCTCTCTTATTCCTTTAGATAGCATAACTTATTAAAAATAGTTCAGTCTAGCTTAAATTTAATCAACCTATACCGGTACCTGTTTTTAAAACTTTTAGAAATTTATACTACCATAGTCAAATTAACTTTAAATGTAAACCTTATCAATTTGGGTATCCCTTCCATATATATTCTAGTTCCTTGATTTTTTCATAAATTTCATTTAATTCTTCCACTAATATCCCTTAATTAAAATAAAGTATTAGTCTATCCTGTACGTATGCAGTCTATCAATTAATCAATTTCTTTTACTAACAAGAGAAAATCAAACCTTAAGTCCTTTCGATCCATTAAACAGAATTCAAATTACATCCAATTAATTATCATAACTATTAACATCCATCTTATCAAACAAACAAATCATCTTATTTGGTTATCTCAAATTTACATAATAAATTTCTTGCAAATAACCCTATTGTCCTAAAGAAAAAAAAGAACAAACATATTTTTAATCCATTTAGTATATATTTCATTGATCGCCCCTTTTTCTCTTACTTCTAACTCACAATCTTAATCCTAAAATCAATCCATAATTCTGAATTACCTTTAATCCATTACCTAAAAATATCTCCTTTTTAAGTTGAAATGATAATCTATCATAATAACATCCATATCATCAAACAAACAAATCATCTTATTAGATTAACTCAAAATTACATAAAAAATTTCTTGCAAGTAACTATTGTACTAAATAAAAGAAAAAAAACCATAATCTTAATCCATTTAATATATATTTCATTAATCACCCCTTTAAATTAGTAACATGGTTAATGCAAACCTGCATTTTCAATGGCATCTGAGATTTTTCCCCTTTCATTTGATCAAATTTCAAATATTCAAGACTGAACCTTTCAACATTCATCCAACACACAGACCAGGGTTACAATGGAAGACTTTGCCTCCAAGGCCCAATCCAATTACATAGTCCATAAAATACCAAGATTAGTATTAAGTTACTGAGAGATTCAGATATAGCAAAATTGAAGTTTCAATATAATTAAAAGTCTAATTGAAATGGATTCTGATAATGAGAATCACCTAGAAGCATTTGGAGTTGCAGAGCCATCATTTTCCCAGTTATCTTTTCCAGAAAATGAATGTTTTAGACTACCTCATGATTGCACAGAACTCTTGGATCTTACAAAAATATCTTTAATTCAATCTTAAAGGAGGCACTGAAAATTATTGGACTAGTACTTCTTTTATAACATTAATAACTTTACTCTACAAACTGAAAATAATTCATAATTGCAAGATCGGTGATTCCTGAAATTAGATCAGTATGTCATTCAACCTTAGATGGAACTGATTGAATTTATCCATGATTAACAAATACACAAAGAAATATAGTCATGACTATTTAGGAATTTAAATGGACTCTATTCCTAGGTCAATTTGATCTATGTCAAGGATTCCTCCATTTCTGATTTCCAAGCACCAGGTTTAAGTCCTTTTAATCAGTTTCTCATATCTTCACCTATTTGTAACAGCCACCAACTTGAGACTAATCTGTCCATTATAAATACCAAAGAAAGCTACGTCACATTCACTCTGCTGTATCATCTCCACACAAATAACTAAATCCAGTATGGCTACATGCATGGGGTGGTCAGATGCTAGTTAGGATATAGATATCATGAAAGACATAAAATCTTAAGATGCTTCTGATTGGGCAGAGTGGACACTGAAATTGACTGACAAGGAGCCTAGGGCAAGCAAACATCAGATCCAAGATCAGATTAGGTAGCTCAAGAAGGGATTAATTTGAGTATATATGGTACATAACAATATTCCTACACCAGCGGTTCTCAACCTATCGGTCGCGACCCCATTTGGGGTCAAACGACCGTTTCGCAGGGGTCGCTGGACACAGCGGTCCGCCATTTTGTTTTTTGGGGTTTTTTTGTTTTTTTCGTCGCGCGCACGCCGCGCATATGCAGTTCGGGCCGTTGTGTGTGCGCCGCGCATGCACGGATCGGCCCGTCGCGGTCCGCCATTTTGTTTTGTTTGTTTGTTTTTTAATTCTTTGTCACGCGCGAGGGGTGCATGCGCGGTTCGGGCCGTCGCGTGCACGCCACGCATGCGTGGATTGGCCCGTCGTGGTCCGCCATTTTGTTTTTTTGATTTTTTAAAATTTTTTTGATTATTTTTTTTCCGTCGCGCGCGCGCCGCGCATGCGCAGTTCAAGCCATCGCGTGTGCAATGCACATGCACGGATCGGCCCGTCGCGGTCCGCCATTATTTTTTTTGATTTTTTTTTTAATTATTTTTTTCGTCGCCATTTTGTTTTTTGTTTTTTTGTTTTTTTTTTCATCACACGCGCGCCACGCATGCGCAGTTCGGGCCGTCGCGTACGCGCCGCGCATGCATGGATCGGCCCGTCGCGGTCCGCCATTTTGTTTTTTTTGTTTGTTTTTTATTTTTTTTGTCACGCGCACGGGGTGCATGGGCAGTTCGGGCCGTCGCGTGCGTGCCACGCATGCGTGGATCGGCCCGTCGTGGTCCGCCATTTTGTTTTTTTAATTTTTTTTATTATTTTTTTCATCGCGCGCGCGCCGCGCATGCGCGGTTTGGGCCGTCGCGTGTGCAACGCACATGCACGGATCGGCCCGTCGCGGTCCGCCATTATTTTTTTTATTTTTTTTTTATTTTTTTTTCCGTCGCGCGCGCGGCGCATGCGCGGATTGGCCCGTTGCGTGCGTGCGCGTACACCCGGGTCAGGGGCGCTGCGCACATGGGCGGCGAAAGTGGAGTCTCAACCTGAAAAAGGTTGAGAACCCTGTCCTATAGTCCCAGCCACCCAAATGCAGCACCAAGAAGTTAAAACTGTCAGACTATTAGCTGCTGCAACTGATTAATGACCTAGAAGTCCAAAGATCATGACTACTTCATCTCCACACCCTCCAATCCTACCCTTTTGAGAAAACTGTTGGGGAAAAAATAGACTGCCTGGTCTCCTTTATTTACAGGTAGTCCTCAACTTACAACAATTTCTTTATTGATTGTTTGAAGATACAATGGCACTGAAAATGTGAATTTATGACCATTTTTCACATTTACGACCACTGCAGCATCCCCATGGTCAAAATTTGGATACTTGGCAACTGGCATGATTTATGATGGTTGCACTGTCCTGGGATCATATGATCACCTTTTGTGATCATCTGACAAGCAAAGTCAATGGGGAAGCCAGATTCACTTAACAATGTGTTACTACCTTAACAACTGCAGTGATTCGCTTAACAACTGCCTTGTTTAGCAAAAGAAATTTTGTGCTCAAATTGGTCTTAAGTCAAGGACTACCTGCAGTTTTAAATCCTAGACAATAGATATTGTACCAAGTTATCACTGAGGAAAGGATTTAAACAAGATGGTAAGGAGTTCCAGGGACCACATCAATACTTCAGTTAACTATATAATTTAGCTATATAACTATATACACTCTATAAGTAGCCCAACTATTTTCCATTGGAACAGAACAATACTATTAGAACAGTGCTATACAATATTTTGTAAAACTGCAACAGAAAACTATTTTAACATATTTTTTTCTGAATTTAGTTGTAGAATACATTCATTGATGGATGCTTTCTTGTTATATAATGAAAATATTTTTCTTTGCATATTCAACATAATTATAAATCATACTATTTTTATTTTATTATAACAATACAAATTAAATACAAAAGGTCTTCAATGACTTTATTGTATAACACATTTGAAATTCACACAACAATGCTAAGATTAGTTGGTTTTAATCTTGGTTAATTTTTGTGTGGCTTAGTGTGTCATGAACTCAATAACATGGTCATTCTAAGTTAGGATCAATCCTCAAAGAAACCTCAACTATTCTATATTAATTATGGGTTCCTGATCTTAAGGCAATCACTTCACTTGTACAACCTAGTTTGGTCCTACAGAATGACTTCTCTAGACAGCTTCTTGAGTTGTTTTTTTTTTAAATTTACCCCTCACTTTTCTTTAGGATCAAAGGTAGTAACACAGATATAGGAATGGAATGGAATGGAGGTGTTGACTGTCACTTTCTCCATGGTGACTCAGTTCAGTTAAAACCGCTGACCAGCAATGGAACAACATAATAAAATACAAGTACTAAAATGCTAAAAGTTAAATACTTAAAAGCTACATCACTAAATTATAACATTATTTTGCACATAAGATTTTAAATGATAAGTACAAGGAATACTTTACATTTTTTATTATTGCAGTGCATGGTGATATTAACCTTGCTTAGATCACTATGGACCCTTAGTTTACTTTTTAAAAATACATGTATATGTTTATGTATATCTATTTCTATCAGGCAAGTTTAAGACAGTCTTCATCCTGCTTTCAACCCTCAGAATATAATATTTGTTGCTTAAGGTAGCAACAGAAATTTTCTCTACCTAATGGTAGAACTCATCCTACCTAAACCAAGTTAGTTATAGAATTGTTATGAATTCTAGTACAGCAAGGTTGATTTAGAACTCAATTCAATTTACAACACACACTCTCCCAAATTAATTATGATCCTATTGTGTTCTCCTATATCTAAAAATCCAGATATAGAACAGACATTCCACTTGGTGGTCATCTCTGAAGACTATGACTTCAACAAGGTATCAGGGGAAACCATGTTCCCATCCAGTTCATTGTTAACTATCACAACTACTTCAATGTTTTAACTGTTTTGGTTATTTTTTAATTTGTTATTACATTTCATACTTTATGCTCCCCCCCATTGATTTTCTGAGATAGGCCACTATGGAAATCAAAGAAATAAGTATATAAAATATCTTACAATCAAAAAAGAAAATTACTTGCAAGTACCAAAACTGTAATAAATTGTTATAATTAGCAATCCTACCATTTGGATTTACAGTTACTCGGCAAGCCTTTCATTCAAACAAAATGCTCATACCAGAGGTGAGTATGCAATAGAAGGACACAATGTCCCTGATAATAAGATCACTTTATTGACCCATCTTGGGATTCAGAAGCAGAGGTCACAGTTGGCTTTTAGGTGGCTATTGTTGTTAGTTTTTGATTCTAGGCAGGAAGTGCAGTAGAAGGAAGTCAGCAATATAAATATAGACATCAGTGTTCCTATATACATGATTTATAGTAAAAATGTAAATACAAACTTAAGCGCAAGCATACTATATAAGCAAAATTTACTGAATAAAATTTTAACAAGATAAAAACAATACAAATATTAGAAAAGAAACAAAGAGAATAAGAAAGAATAGTGAATTAGAAAGAAAACAGAATACAAATAGAAAAAGAAAAAGACCAAGAGAAAGGATTATAAGGAAGCAGCTTCTGAGCTTTTTAACAACTGTTATAAATGCACTTGTATTTTACCTTCTCTGAATGAATAGTATAATTATAGCATAATTTTCTTCTTTTCATAAGTAACTAATTCACTAACCCACAAATCGCAAATTAATTTTTCTAATTTTTCAGCAAAAAGTCCACAAACATGCTTCCAGTAGCTGGAATGTAGCTGTTAGTCTTTCTCTAACCAAATTAATTTAGCCATATCTGCAAATTCTATCAACTTTGTTTTCCTTTTTCTTCTCTTATTTTTATTAAGAAAACTCCTATTTTCTTTCTTTACTATTTGCTATTTTCCTTTATTGTTTCTCTTTTCTATTATGGTTTTTACTTTATTAAAAATTTCTTCAATAAAAGTGTAAAAGAAAGAAACCATTTAAGTGTCCGTCAATTGAAGTTATCACTCTTGATTTCAGCCTAGTCAGAAGCTGATTGACTTTAAATTAAATTTAAAAAAAAAGTTCAAGGTTTCTTGACAGCTACACTTTTCTGTTTTCCTGAAATATGGGTTTCTTGTAGGAGTGTCCAAGTAGATTAAACAACAAGGCAATCAGAGGAACATCCTTTAAATGTGAATTATATTTATCACACATGTAAAAGCAAAGGGTTTTGATCACCTGTTTGCACCTACCATTTTTACATCATTTTTACCTCCCCTGCAGATGTACCTCTGGTTAGTTGCTGTTACAAATTTGGTAAAAGAATGAAAGTTTGCACATTCTGTACAAGGATTTTTTGTAACAGAGGACTGAATTCTGACCTGGAAAATAAATTATGGATGTATTTCCTAATAAAGCTGTTTTGCTTGAGAAAGGTATCAATGTGAAACTTAAAGCCATATGAGATCTGTCTCAGCCTACTCTTGGAACATTATACTTCATACTATATTAGCTGTGATGTATTAGGAGTGTTGTGTGTGCCTTCAAACCTGTCTTACTATTGATTCCATTTTCTTTCTCCTCTTCCCTATTCATAAATAACTATTGATATTTCAATAAACTACTATCCATATCAATCTTCTGAGTCTTTGCAAGCAGCCTGCCAATAAATATTAAGGCAACAGCAATCCTAATCTAGGTCCAGGCAATGTTTGTCCAAGCCAGATGACAGCAATACTTTTATCACTATACAGCCAACTATTTCTCAGTGGGATTACCAACCATCTAATTATGCAACAACACACTCCAGATGATGAACAGAGATGGAATAATACTTGTCAATTTGTTCTCTGTATCTTTTATTCTTATATGGCTTTAGTGGAATATTAGACATGACCATGGAAAGTAACTCCATCATCCATTATTACTAGCCATAATAACTACATGATATCCAAAACATTGAACAACTCTTAAGTCATTATTTTGCAACTGAAGATACTGGCATCAATAAGTGAAGATCAATATCCAGTTGGTTATTATGAGAAGCAGAATGCAGACTAGATTAAGTCTGGTAAAATCTAAGTAAGCTCCCTTTTTCTTATATTAAGACACTTCTCATGCAGCTTTCTGAAGACACAAACATACATGTTGATATGAAATTCATGTAACTCAGTGGAATCTAACTTTTGCAATAGAAAACTGGCCAAAGTTCTGGGATGATGCTACTGTCTCCAAGAAATGGCTGCTTAGAATACCTGAAAAATATTAAGTACTCTTCTTTTATTGAAGATAATATGCTACATTCCATATATTTACTAAACTTCATAATTTTTCATTTTTCTTGCAACACTGGAAAGGGGCGTTGTGTTACCTGAACGCCGTTTCTCAGCACGGAGATGGAGAATCCACCAATGGGTTAAGACTGTACTCCTGCCCAATCAGATCAAGTCAGCCAAAGCTGCCACGCCCATCCTGGACCATAGAGATCCCAGTTTTGACGCGAGCGTAGCCATTGACTGACAGCATGGCATTGTGGCTCCTCTAGCTAAAACTAACCCTAGGCCTAAGTGACCTACCAGGGTGGGAGTGGATTCTCCATCTCCGTGCTGAGAAACGGCATTCAGGTAAGACAACGCCCCTTCTCCAGCACTTGGAGATGGAGAATCCACCAATGGAACATACCAAACATACCCCTACTGTCCCTGAGGGTGGGAAGCAGACTGGTCCGGTGTGGCACTTTGGTGAATAACCTGTTGGAGAACTTTCCTGCCAAAGGAAGCCTCAGCCGAGGCAAACCTATCAATTTTGTAGTGCCGAATGACGGGGGATGGTGAAGCCCATGTGGCTGCCCTGCATACCTCCTCAATCGACACCTGTGTGGACCAAGCCGCGGAAGTAGCTGCACTTCGTGTGGAATGAGCCGTGACCCGTCGTGGGACTGGCAATGTTTCAGCCTGGTATGCTCCGGCAATGCATGCCCTGATCCACCTGCCGATTGTGGAAGAGGAGACCTTCTGGCCTTGGAGAGGGAATGGAAGGATATAAACAGGCTTCGGATTTGCGGAATTCCGCTGTCCGTGAGATATAGTGCCTAAGTGCTCTGCGGATGTCCAAGCTATGCCATTGTCGTTCCCGAGCGTGCGATGGGTTGGGGCAAAAATCTGGTAATACTATGTCCTGTGACCTATGGAATAGGGAATTTACCTTCGGTACGAAGGTCGGGTCAAGTCGAAGGATCACTCTATCCCGATGGAATACGCACAGGTCCTCCCTGACTGAGAGCGCTGCCAATTCGGAGATGCGCCGTGCGGACGTGATTGCCACCAGGAATGCCACCTTGTGGGACAGGTGCCACACGTCACATGTCGTTAGGGGCTCGAAGGGCTGCCTAGTGAGGGCCTGGAGGACCCGTGGTAATTCCCACGAAGGGTACCTGTGCACGGCCAGGGGTCTGGTGTTGGAGGCCCCTTTGAGGAATGATCGGATTAAGGGATGATGGCTCAGGGTTCCTGCTGGGTCGCATGTGAGGACCATTGCCAGCCCTGCCACCTGTCTGCGCAGTATGTTTGGGGCCAAGCCCCTGTCCAGACCAGCTAATAAATAGTCCAGGATATGGGAAATTGTGAGCTCCGATAGCGGCAACTGCCGGCCAGAGCACCATAATTGGAAATTCTTCCACGTGGCCTCGTAGATGCGATTGGTGGAAGGGTGGCGAGAGGCCTGAATTATCGTGATGACTCCTGGGGAATACAGCTCCTTTGCTAAGATCGAGCACTCAAGTGCCAGACGGCTAACTGGAGCCACTGGGGTTCTGGATGAAGAATGACTCCCTGGTTGAGTGAGATCCGTTCCGGAGATATCCTCCACGGCTCTTCGAGGGAGAGACTCATCAGGTCGGTGAACCACGGTCTCCTTGGCCAATGAGGGGCCACTAGGAGTACCTCCGCCCGTTCCCGGAGAAGCTTGCGTATTACCGCTGGGAGGAGAGGTAGAGGGGGAAAGGCATAAAGCAGGCCTTGGGGCCACGGGCTCCGAAGATCATCCGTCTGCTCTGCCCCTGTGGATGGGAACCGGGAGAAGAAGCGAGGCAGCTGAGCATTGAACGGGGACGCAAAGAGGTCCACCTGTGGTAGACCGAAATGGTGACAAATTTCCTTGAAGATCCTCGGGTGAATGCGCCACTCCGAGTGATCCACAATTGTCCTGCTCAGGTAGTCGGCCTGAGTGTTCGCTTCCCCTGTTCGGCCTTGATGGAGGCTAGATTGTGTTCTGCCCAGGTTCCCAATAGGAGAGCCTTGGCCAAGAGGCTGCAGGACCGGGTGCCTCCCTGTCGGTTTATGTGAGCCTTGGCTGCCACATTGTCCGTGAGGACCAGGACATGGTGGCATGCCACTCGGCTTCGAAAGTGGCGGAGGGCTAGGTGGTTGGCCCGTAGCTCGAGCCAGTTTATGTTGTGTTGGAGGTCCGAACTGGACCACCAGCCCTGTGCCCACTGTGAGCCGAGATGTGCTCTCCAGCCAAATAGGCTGGTGTCCGTCGTGAGCACTATCCGGTCCGGCTCCTTGAAGCCTGACCCTTTGCATGTGGCTGGTGATAGCCACCACTTGAGGGATCGCAGTACCTGTAGCAGGGGTTGTACTCTTTGGTGGGAAGCGCTGAGGTTCCACCTCTGGAAGGTTCCGCCTCGAAAGGGGCGTTTCCCCTGGGGTTGTTGTCTGGGTCTGGGGGCTTGCCTATCAGCCTGCCTCTCTTGCCTGTCCTGTCTGGCCGGGAAGGATTGGAAGGTCTGTGGTGTGGAGCCTGGACCACGGTACTATGGCGATGGCCGAAATCATCTTCCCTAACAGTTGGGAGAGAGTGGCCAGTGCTACGGACCGACTTCTGTGAATCCGGGAGACTGACTCTCTTATGCTGTCCCGGCGCTCTGGGGATAGATATACCCGGCACTCCATGGTGTCTATGATAGTGCCGAGGTGTAGTAATCTTGTTGAAGGAACCAGGTGGCTCTTGGGGAAGTTTACTGAGAACCAGTGGTTCTGAAGCAGCTCCACCACCCGGTCCAGATCCGACAGAGCGGACTCTGTGGATGTGGACTGGATTAGTATGTCGTCCAAATAGCATTGGACTCTGATCGGTATCATTCTCAGGTGTGCCGCTAGAACCGCCAGGATCTTGGTGAACACCCTGGGGACCGATGACAGGCCGAATGGGAGCGCCCTGTACTGAAAGTGGCGCCCCTTGTAGGCGAACCGTAGGAACCGTCGGTGGGTCAGGGAGATCGGGATATATAGGTACGCCTCTGTGAGGTCGACAGACGTCAGGAGGTCCCCCTTTCTTACGCTTCCCAGGATAGAACAGAGTGTTTGCATCTTGAATTTGCGGTATGCAAGATGGTAGTTCAATCCCTTGAGGTCTAGAATGGCCCTCCATCCCCGATGCCTTTGGGACAATGAAGAGGATGGAATAGAATCCTTGACCTCTCTGGCCCCACGGTACCAGTTCTATGGCCCGTATGCGAACTAGATGATGAACTGCTTCATTCATCAACCCCTTCTTTGTTTGGTTCCAGGGGTATGGACAAGAGAGGAACCGGTTTGGGGGGTTGGTGACGAATTCTAAGGCGAGACCGTGACGGATGGTGCTGAGCACCCATGCGTCCGTGGTGGTAGCCTCCCACTGGTGGGCAAACAGGGAGAGCCTGCCCCCTATGGGAGGTGTTGGTGGGGTGTCATCTGTTGCGCCGGAATGGCCTGTTGTTCCCTCGAAAGGGGCGTTTCCCCTGGGGTTGTTGTCTGGGTCTGGGGGCTTGCCTATCAGCCTGCTTCTCTTGCCTGTCCTGTCTGGCCGGGAAGGATTGGAAGGTCTGGGGGTAACTATATCTAGCTCCCGCACGAAAGGACTGCCGTCGTGGATAGAATCCGGAGCGCTTGTCCTGTTTTTTGAGCAGGTGATTAAGGACCTTGCGTTTGTCCCTGTTTTCGGTTACGTAGGGATTCAAGGCGTCCCCAAACAACTTGCCTCCCTGATATGGGGGCGCTGCTAGCTTCTATTTGGATTTTGCATCGGCTTGCCAATGCTTCAGCCAGAGCATACGTCGGCCAGTAATGCTGGACGCCACAGCCCTGGAGGAAAACCTGGCAGCCTGGAGGGTCGCATCTGCAGCATACTCCGTGGCCGCCACGAACTTACTAAGGTCTTGATGAGTCTGGAGATCCTCCGCTGGGATCCGGGCTTGTAGCTGCTGGAGCCAGCAGAGGGAGGCCCTGTTAAAGAAGGAAGCGGAGGTCGCCGCTCCGATCGCCCATGCGGATGCTTGGTGCGTTCTGCGGTAGGTGGACTCGCACTTGCGATCCTCAGCTTTAAGGGCCTCCGAGAAGTCCCCAGAAATGGCTGTGGATGATACTAGGGGCCCTAGGGGCTCATTCACCGTAGGCACTTCCAACGTCTCTTCCAATTCCTTGGCGACACTGTACGGTTTCTTGTCCGTGTCACCCAGAATGGGAAGAGAGGCCGGTGATGCCCATTGTTTCCTGATTGCATTCAGGAACAGGGAGGGACAAGGGATTCGGTGTTGCGTCGCAACCAGTTCTACAAAGTTAGGGTCCGCCTCCGAATCCTGTGGATCGGGGGGTGTTGTCGTCGGAGGTTCAGGTCCCAGGTGAGCGGTGGATGTGGCCTTGCATAGCAGGGTGATGAAGAAGGAGGGGTTGAATAGACCACCGAAAGAAGGGGTCTCTGGTGGCCCCTCCTCCTCCTCTGACATTAGTATTTCCTGTTCAGTGACCGGTTGATCGAGGTAAGAGTCTTCAGATGCTAGAGACTCAGAAGGAGAGGAAGGGCTATCGTAGGCCTCCGTCTCCAGCTGTTGGATGTGCCTGTGGGTGGTGGCCACTGGTCTGGAGGTCTGAGCCCTGGCATCCAGGGCTCGATCTACCGCCTGAGCGATGAGTAGTGCTAGGCGGTCCTCCATCGGGAAGGTAGTTTGCTCACTTGGGCGGAGCCCGGCCGCAGTAGGGGTGAATGTGGCCTCGAGGGTCCCTTGAGGAGCCTATGTAGCCGGGGCTTGGGCGACGGAATGGAGCTCACCTGTGCCATACTGCGCGGGGGAGTGTGAGGGTTCCCCCATTGACCAAGTCCCCCGAGGAGAGGTTGATGGTCCCAGGGGAAGATCTAAGGCTAGGTCTTCGGGCTGGTGTGACGCAAACCTGGCTCTTTTCTGTGCTTTGGCAAACTCCCTTTCCAAGGCCTGGTGTCTCCTCTTGTCCTGCTTGTCTGTTCTTTTGGAAGTCTTGATGGCAGATCTGACTTTAGATTTGGCTGCCGTCTTGTCGCTGCCTTCCAGACAAGGTAGACCTGATGAGGATGGCAGGGCTCCTGTTGGGGCCAGGGTGGCTTCCTCCATTCTCCGATAACGCTGGAACACGATAGGGAGCTCCAGGTATCTAGAGAGTATCGCACACTGGGTAAGGACAGGCGTACTACAGGGGACGTCTGGAACCCAGGTACAGCCTCTGTGTGGATAAGGACAGGCGCACTACTGGGGACGCCTGGAATCCAATTGTGGCTGTGCACGGATAAGGACAGACACACTGCTGGGGGTGCCTGGAATCCGGCCTGCTATACTGTGGATAAAGACAGACACACTATAGGGGGCACCTGGAATCCCCGTGCAGTTACTCAGATAAGGACAGACACACTACTGGGGGTGCCCGGAATCCGAGTGGAGCCAATTGTGCAAGCAGACAATAGGAGACACCAGACTTAACAAAGGGAGGGCATGTTCAGTGCCCCCCCAGGAAGAACTGGTTTGGCTAATAGGAGGCTTAGAGAGGCCTGCTGTAGAAGGCCTCGGATGAAAGGCCCGGTTGGAGCAAGCAAGATGGCGGCCGGCAGTCACTGAGGCCTCACAGAGCGTAGGCCCAATGGAGGTCGTCTGGCCACGTCCGACAGTTAAGGGCCCGGTCAGGCAGTTCTTTCCCCTGCAAGGGTCCCCCCCAGGATGTGTAATGATCAGGGAGGGATCCCCCCTCCCCTGCGCTCACCCAGGAGACTGAGGGCGACGCGGTCAAAATGGTGCCGCGCGTGTGGAGCTTCCGCGGCTTCTACTTTCAGCCTCCGGGGAGCAACTGCTGTGCCGATGGGAGCCGCTTACTTCGCCCTGCGATTAGCCGCTAGCCAGCTGATCAGCGCTGGCTCCGAGGTTGCGAAATGCCCTGGCGGTGATCGCACGCGAAAGAGCGAGCCTCGAGGGAATGCCTTGACTAGAGTAGCCGGCAGCAACGGCGAACGGCAATCGCCCCCCCCACCTGCTTGCTCCGATGGCTAGACGGCCCGCAAAGCTCTAAACGGGTCCCCGTGAGTTGGAGTGGCAAGCTGAATCCGGGGGGAATGCTTCCTCATTCAGCTCTGCCCAGGGAAATCCCCAGCTGGTTGGGCTAACAGCTGTTAGTCCCAACCGCTCCGAGGAGCAAGGATATTTGGGTGGATGTGGGGGGAATTGGGAATTGGGAGGAAGGAGCCCCTTCCTGTAAGAAACTGGCTGACTAGCCTCCCTCAGTTGATGGTCTATTCCAATTTCTTGGTATTGGGAGCAGGGCTCCTTTAAAATGGCAAGCAGATTTTACTAACCACTACCCTATACTGCTGGATAAAGAGAATCCACCAATGGAGACTGTACCTGCCTAGGAGCCACGCTGCATGTCTGTCCTGGGCAAGATCAAGTTAAAACTGGGATCTCTATGGTCCAGGACGGGCGTGGCAGCTTTGGCTGACTTGATCTGATTGGGCAGGAGTACAGTCTTAACCCATTGGTGGATTCTCCATCTCCAAGTGCTGGAGAACTATCTTGATAAAACATGTATTTTTTATTATCCACCCACGAAGTGCACATCACACCCAGGTCTTTCAACCTTTGAAGAATGTCCGGAGACTGCAGGTTGTCCAGAATGCGGCCGCGCGAGCTGTCTTGGGTCTTCCAAGACATGCTCATATCACTCCAGCCCTTCGTGAGCTGCACTGGCTGCCAATTGGTCTCCGAACACAATTCAAAGTGTTGGTTATGACCTATAAAGCCCTTTATGGCAATGGACCAGGTTACCTGCAGGACCGTCTTCAGCCTATGAATCCCAGCGACCGGTTAGGGTGCATAGGGCTGGCCTCTTATGGGTCCCGTCCATTAGGCAGTGTCATCTGACGGGACCTAGGACAAGGGCCTTCTCCGTTGCTGCCCCAGCCCTGTGGAACCAACTTCCCTCAGAGGTTCGTACTGCCTCCTTGTTCCTAGCTTTCCGGAAGCTTTTGAAGACCTATTTATGCCGACAGGCTTGGGGGGTATGAGGAATTGTGCTTCCATCGTTGATTGTGTGTTTGACTGTGTTTGCATGTTGTATGTATGGATTTTTTAGACTGGTTGTTATTATTATTATTGAATTTTTTATTTGTAGCTGTGTTGTTGTCTCAGGAGAGGGGCGGCATACAAATTTGATAAATAAATAAATAAATAATAAACCAATTTCCCAATCACCAGGTTCTTTCAACCAATGATTACCAACACTCACGTGGTAGTTTGTTGACACGCCAAGGAACAGAGTTTGTAACAAAGCCATGCTTGGAAGCCATGACAAGGACCCAGGTGCCCAAGCGATAACTGACGGGGAGCATACTGATACCCTCATGGTCAGTGGTGCCTGAAGCTAAAGATGTTTGGTTGCCATAAACTTCTACAGCTGCCTGGGAAAGTGGGGATAAATCTCCATTTTCATAGACTTGAACTTTGATCACCACTTCTGGAGAAGAGAGAGAGAGAGAGAGAGCATAGAAAAGTATATGTTAGGATACAAACCTTTCTCCCACAATTCCATGATTTGAATATTTATGCATTTTTATTACTCTTTCTAATCATCTTTGGTAATTGTATTACCAAATCCAATAGTGTTAGGGATATAGCAAATATGCAATTAATATGGAACAATCCACTTCCATTCCACCTCTACAGCCTCTACGGTATATTCTATTTTCTTTCTACCGACAGAATTTCATCTGGTTTTTTTTAAAGTTCCTTCCTATTCGGTTACTCAATAGCAATACCAGTATAATACAGTATTCTCTAATGTTTGACAGCAATACTTCTCCTATTGTTTCTGGGACAAAATAGGATATATTTTCTCAGACAATACAATCTCTCAGTTCCTTCAGTGAAATTGCTTTTCTTTCAGCATTTTGTGGCTGACATTTGCACATTTTAATTCTTTTGGAACACCACAAGAAGTTAGGTTTTAGTTTATACATTGTCAGTCTCATAAACAAGCAATTTATAGTTAGAATAGACTTCCTTCTGATTCCAATTCTCAGTACCATTTTTAGAGCACCCCAATTAAAAAAAAAGTTTAAATTTATTAAATAAATTCCTCTGCAACCTCAAGAGGGGGAAGAGTGATCACAAACTAAAAAAGGATACTCAAGCCCAAACCAGTGGTTTTTCAAAATCTATTCACTTTCCATGCCCTTAACGTAATCAAGAACTCATGTAAAGGAAAATTACTTCAGACACAAAACAAACAAAACAAACGAACACCTGAAGCAGAGCTAGTAAGACATAAAAATTGAAAATAAAATACTCAATTGTTCTATCTGTTTCCCAGTATGTATTTTGTCTCATTGAATCTCTTGTCATTTTCTATACATCAAGCAGGGCTGGTTTACATCAATCCGTTTCATTCTATAATTGAAATATGATTATTGGTCACATGTAGCTAAAATCACTTTGCTGGCTGGCTGCCTCAAATATTCTTCCCATTCTATGTGCAAATGGAAAGATCTTTCAATACAGATATGGATTCAACTCCAATTGGTTCTGGATTTCAGTTCTCTGGGAACAAGACCCCAGCTCAAAAGAAGTCACTGGATCAAGGGGGATCTGAGACAATAATTGCTATACAATCAGATATAATTAGCCTCCAGAACCTTTTCCTCAAGCAGTCTTGTAAGAAATGTAGATAGCTTCAGAGTACAAGAAGCATGTGTGCTTTTCCAGTGTCACATATCTAACATGTACACATCTTCCCTAATATGACAATTTTAGAGGTTCTGAAGTATAAATCTCATTATCTCCCAATCAGACAAGACCCAAAATTTCTGAGCTAGATCCAGATAAAAACTGCAATTCTGTAACACTTAACAATACATAGAGAAACACACAAACAGCAATTTAATGTCATTACTGAACAATGTTGATTAAAAAAAAATCCAGATGGTTTCAATAATGGATAATAAATTAGTTTTCTTTCCTGGTAGCTTTCTCAAACTAATCAATTTTGAGAGCTGGAAGGGGCGTTGTCTTACCTGAACGCCTTTTCTCAGCATTGACGATGGAGAATCCACCAATGGGTTAGCTTCGTCCTCTGCCCATAGAGATTAAGTCAGCCAAGTTGCCACGCCCCTCTCCCTGGACAAGGAACCCAGTAATGACTGAGGTGCAGCTGTTGGCTATGATTCAATGTGTGGCTCAATTATCCCTGACACAGGACCTGACAGACAGGCCCTAAGGGTGGAAGTGGATTCTCCATCGTCATGTTGAGAAAAGGCATTCAGGTAAGACAACGCCCCTTCTCCAGCATGACGAGTGGAGAATCCACCAATGGGGCATACCAAAGTCTCACTGTCCCTGTGGGTGGGAAGCAATCTGGGCCTGTGTCCCACTTTCTGATACCGGTAGTACGCATTGGAGGACTCTTCTGCCACATGAGGCCTCCGCAGATGCAAATCTATCTTATAATGCCTCACAAAGGGGAAGGCGACGCCCATGTTGCTGCCCTACATATTTCTTCAATTGACGCCTGTGTCGCCCACACTGCTGAAGTTGCTGTGCTGCGAGTGGAATGGGCGGTGATTCGATTTGGAACAGGAAGTGATTGCGTCTGGTACACTCCTGTTATGCAAGTCCTGATCCATCTACCAATCGTGGATGCCGTGATCTTCCATCCCTTTGAGTGAGGCTGAAAGGACACGAAGAGGGCCTCAGACTTGTGAAAGGGTGACGTTCGCTTGATATAATTCCTTAATGCTCTGCGAACATCCAGTGTGTGCCATTTGTGTTCCAAGTCATGGGAAGGCTGAGGGCAAAAGTCCGGCAGTACCATCTCCTACGTTCTGTGAAACAAGGAATTGATCTTGGGAACAAAAGAGGGATCCAGACGTAGAACTACTTTATCAGTGTGGAAAATGCAAAGGTCTTCCCTAACTGATAAGGCTGCCAACTCTGAGATGCGCCTAGCCGATGTGGCAGCCACTAGGAATGCGACCTTAAGTGTCAGGCACCGTATGGTACAGGTCCAGATAGGCTCAAATGGAGGTAAGGTAAGGGCCTGTAAGACCCTGGAAAGATTCCAGGAGGGATATCTATGAATCACGGGTGGTCTGTTGTTGGTTGCACCCTTGGTGAAGCAGCGCACCTTGGGTGTTTGGCTAGTGGCTCAGAGTCGCCATATGTGAGGACCGTGGACAGAGTGGCCATCTGTCTGCGGATTGTGTTTGGTGCTAGTCCCTTAAGACCCTCCCACAAATAGTCCAAAATCTTTGGAATAGTAACTCTAAAGGGGTCTAGCTGCTGTTTTGTACACCAGCTACAATAATTTCTCCACGTGGAATCATAAATTAGGTTAGTTGCAGGCCTTCTTAAGGACTCCTGTGTTAAAAGTTGCCATTCAAGTGCCAGACTGTGGCTCTGGGTGTTGTAGGACCCCCTGGCTGAGGGAGATTCGGTTGTGTGGTATCTTCTACGGGGGGGGACTGAAAGACTCACGAGATCGGCAAACCACGGCCGTCTTGGCCACTGTGGAGCAATAAGCATCACCTCTGCCCATTCCTGCAGTATCTTCTGGATGGTAGCTTGCATCAGAGGGAGAGGGGGGAATGCATAGAGCAGTCCCCTGGGCCATGGCCCCTGGAGTGCATCGGCCCTCTCCGCCCCTGGTGATAGGAAGCGGGAGAAGAACCTCGGAAGCTGGGCATTCGTCGGGCTGGCGAATAAGTCCAGTACTGGCTGACCAAACTTCTCTGATGCCTCTCTGAAGAGGTCTGGGTGCAAGCTCCACTCTGAGTAGTTTATTATTATTATTATTATTATTATTATTATTATTATTATTATTATTATTATTTATTAGACTTATAAGCCGCTCTTCTCCAGGGGACCCAGAGCGGCTTACAACATAGATAAATAACAATCGCATTTAATAAGTCTAATATAAATTAAATTAAGATGATCATAAAGTTAAAACAATACCCCAAATTTTTAATAAAAAAACATTCATCCAACATTCAGCACCAATCATTCCCAGATCTGCCGACACAAATAAGTTTTTAATTCTTTTCGGAAGGCCAGAAGAGTGGGAGCGGTCCGAATCCCCGGAGGGAGCTGATTCCAGAGGGTAGGGGCCGCAACAGAGAAGGCCCTTCTCCTGGGGCCCGCCAGCCTACATTGACTGGTCGACGGGACCCGGAGAAGACCAACTCTGTGCTCTCTGACCGGTCGTGATGAGGTATGAGGCAAAAGACGGTCCTGCAAGTAACCTGGTCCTAGGCCATGTAGGGCTTTATAGGTAATAACCAACACTTTGAATTGCGAGCGGAGACTAATAGGTAGCCAGTGCAGCTCGCGGAGCGTTGGTGAAATGTGGGCATACCGAGGTAAGCCCACGATTGCTCGCGCGGCTGCATTCTGGACTAATTGAAGTCTCCGAACACTCTTCAAGGGTAGCCCCATGTAGAGAGCATTGCAGTAGTCGATCCTCGAGGTGATAAGGGCATGAGCGACTGTGAGCAAGGCCTCCCTGTCCAGATAAGGTCGCAACTGGTGCACCAGGCGAACCTGGGCAAATGCTCCCCTCGTCACAGCCGCCAAATGTTGGTCTAAGTGCAGCTGTGGATCGAGGAGAACACCCAAGTTACGAACCTTCTCCAAGGGGTTCAAAGTTTCCCCCCCCCCAGAGTAATGGACGGACAGTTGGTCTTGTCCTTGGGAGGGAGAACCCACAGCCACTCCGTCTTGTCGGGATTAAGCTTTAGTCTGTTCTCACCCATCCAGGCCCTCACAGCCTCCAAACACCGGCACATCACTTCTGCTGCTTCGCTGACTTGGCACGGGGTGGAAACGTACAACTGGGTATCATCAGCGTACTGATGGTAACTCACCCCGTGTCTATGGATGATCTCACCCAGCGGCCTCATGTAAATATTAAACAGCAGGGGCGAAAGAACCGACCCCTGCGGCACCCCACAAGGGAGGAGCCTAGAGGTCGATCTTTGATCCCCTACCAACACCGACTGCGACCGGCCAGAAAGGTAGGAGGAGAACCACTGGAGAACAGTGCCTCCCACCCCCAACCCCTCCAGTCGGCGCAGAAGGATACCATGGTCAATGGTATCGAAAGCCGCTGAGAGGTCAAGAAGCACCAGGATAGAAGATAAACCCCTATCCCGGGCCCGCCAGAGATCATCCATCAGCGCGACCAAAGCAGTTTCCGTAGAGTAACCGGGTCTGAATCCCGACTGCAAGGGACCCAGATAATTGGTTTCCTCCAAGGCCCGTTGAAGTTGAAGCGCCACCACCTTCTCAACAACCTTCCCCACATAGGGAAGGTTGGAGACAGGACGATAGTTCGAAAGAATGGCTGAATCCAGGGAAGGCTTCTTGAGGAGTGGGCGCACAAGTGCCTCCTTTAAAGGAGCCGGAAAGGACCCATCCCTCAAAGAAGCGATGACTATCTCCTGGATCCAGCTCCGTGATACCTCCCTGCTGGCCGAGACCAGCCAGGAGGGACACGGGTCCAACAAGCAGGTGGCATTACTAACAGCTCCAATGGCCTTGTCCACTTCATCAGGTGTAACAGCTTCAAACTCATCCCAAATAAACTGACTAAGACGAGCCCCAGTCACCTCGACTGAATCATTATCAATCGCCACTGCTACAATGTTGGAGTCGAGGTCCGCCCGGATCTGAGCGACTTTGTCTGCGAAAAAGTTGTTAAAATCCTCGGCACTTCCCTGCAAGGGTCCCCCGGACCTCCCCGTACCAAGGAGAGACCGAGTCACCCTAAACAGGGCAGCCAGGCGCGATTCCGCAGATGCGATTAAAGCGGAAAAATACCGGGATTTTGCCGCTTTAATCGCTCTCAGGTAGGATCTAATGTGTGATCTCAACCTGGTTCGATCAGATTCAGCCTTCGATCTTCTCCAACGCTTCTCTAGACGTCTCCTAAGACGTTTCATCCCCCTGAGCTCCTCAGTGAACCAAGGAGACTTCCTGGGTCCGAAACCATGGAGAGGCCGCATAGGCGCGATCCGATCCAAAGCCCCCGCAGCAGCTATATTCCAGGCCGCCACAAGGGACGGTTCATCTCTCCTGAGATGTGTTCGGCCCTGAGGGAGAAGAGGTTGGTCTCTGCCCAGGTTCCCAGCGACAGGGCCTCGGTCATGAGGGATCTGGAGCGGGTGCCCCCTGCCGGTTGACATGGGCTTTTGCCGCAACATTGTCTGTGAGAACCAGAACGTGCTGTTTCACCACTGATCTGTGAAAATGGCATAGGGCCAGGTGTATGGCTCTGAGCTCCAACCAGTTTATGTTGTGCCTTAGATCTGATGGAGACCACCGGCCCTGTGCCAGCTGTGATTGTAGTTGGGCTCCCAGCCAAATAAGCTGGCATCCAAGGTCAGGATGACCCAGGTGGGTTCCTTGAACAGGGATCTTTTCCCACCGCTGGAGAAACCCACCATTGGAGGGATTTCAGGATCTGTGGTGGAACCCTTACTTTTTGGCTGGAAGAGCTGGTTCCTACTTTCTGGAACGGTAGTAGGAACCATTGTAGGTCCCTGGAGTGTAGCCGTGCCCAAGGAACAATTGCTATGCATGAAATCATCTTTCCCAACAGGTGGGAGAGTGTGGCCAGTGTGGCGATGCGTCTTCTTTGAATCTGAGTGACCAGGGCTCGAATACTGCTTCGACGTTCTCGAGATAAGTATACCTCACACTTCCTTGTATCTATCATCACTCCCAGCTGAAGGAGGCGGGTCAAAATAACTGTTTGACTCTTTTGGAAATTTACTGAGAACCCATGGTCTTGGAGAGCCCTTAGGGTTAATGTCAACTCTGATTGTGCCACCTGAACGGAGGAGGATTGGATGAGAATGTCATCCAGATAGCACTGGATGCGCACCGGGATGGTCTGCAAGTGAGCAGCGATCATCGGCAGTATCTTTGTGAACACCCTGGGGGCCGATGAGAGGCCAAAGGGTAGAGCCCTATATTGAAGGAGTTGACCTGCATAATAGAACCTGAGGAATTTCCGATGATCAGGAAGTATGGGGATGTGTAGATAAGGCCTCCGTCAGATTGATGGATGTTAGGAGGCCTTCCCTTCTGATGCCAGCCAATATAGATTGGAGCGTCTGCATTTTGAATTTTCTGTATGCCAAATGATTATTTAATCTTTTTAGATCTGGGATTGCTCTCCATCACCACCCCGAGGTTTTTGGGACGATGAACAGAATGGAATAGAATTCCTGTCCCTCCTGTCCTGCTGGTACTGGCTCTATGGCCTGGATTAATTTAATCTATATTAAATTTGGGAGGCACCACGGCTCCAACTACAACTGTGTCTACAGGACTTTCTCTGGGGGGAGCCCTGACTGGTTTAGGAGGAACACTGTTCCCAAATGCAAGCACAGTACAACAGGGCTTGGACAAAATGCTTTTAATTTTTATCTATTTAAATTTTAATTAACTTAATGTTTTAATACTGTTTTAATTTTTAATTTTTATTGAAGTTATGGATGATGTAAGAAGGATTGATTGTGGAGTGAATTGGGTTGAATGGATGGATGGTTGTGTGGATTGGATGGATTGTTGACCTGTGATAAATGGAAGGGCCGACCTGTCTGCATCTATGGAAGCTAGAGAAGTGGAGGAGCCTTGCTCTGAGGGATCAGAGGGCCAGTCTATACCGGTCTTATGGGGAAGAGGCAGATATGACGGGAGGCCTGGAGTAGGCCGCTCTCGGGGAACAAGGCCTTGCTGCCTGAAAGCGATCTCTTGTTCCGGCCCCTTGAACCTCTTCCGGGGTACTGGTAATGAGCGAAATCCGGACCCTGGACTCAGGCTGCAGCTGCTCAATGCCAGGTCGGTGGTAAATAAAGCTCTCCTCATCCGGGACTTAATTCTGGAGGAGGAGGCCGATCTGGCATATGTGATTGAGACCTGGCTGACCCCAGAGGGAGGAGTTCCCCTCTCTGAGATGTGTCCAGCTGGGTTTCAGTATGGCATCAGCCGCGACCCCAGGGAAGGGGGGGAGGAGTGGCGATTATAGCTAAGGAGTCACTCGGGCTGCGCAGACTCACTGCTACTGAGATATCAGGTTGTGAGTCCCTCCTTATGAGGTTGGACCTAGGTGTACAGGTGGGCTTGTTGCTTATGTACCTGCCTCCCAGCTGCATTTCAACAGCCCTGTCGACGCTACTCGAGGAGGTAGCCAGGTTGGCGGTCGAGTTCCCCAGACTTATAGTCTTGGGGGACTTCAATGTGCCGTCACTCGGTGAGTCCTCTGGGTTGGCGCGGGAGTTCATGGCCTCCATGGTAACCATGGACCTGACACAAATAATTGAGGGCCCAACCCATGAGGGGGGACACACACCTGACCTGGTCTTCCTCTCAGAACAGTTGAGGTATGATCTGAAGCTAAGGGGCTTAGAAGTGTTGCCTATGTCATGGACAGATCATTTTCTGCTGCAGCTTGAGTTTACGACACCAATCCTCTCTCGCAGGGAGCCGGAACCGATTAAATGGTTCCGCCCCAGACGCCTGATGGACCCTATGGGCTTTCAAAGGGCACTTGGGGAATTGCCGGATTCGCTCGTACACAGTTCGGCGGAGTCCCTAGTGATGGCCTGGAATATGGCCACTACAGGGACTCTAGACCGGATTGCGCCATTGCGACCTCTCTGTGGTAGCAGACCTAGGAGATCTCCTTGGTTTACCGAGGAACTCAGGGGGATGAAGCACCAGAAGAGACGTTTAGAGAAGCAATAGAGGGAAAGCAGATCCGAATCTGATCGAACCAAATTGAGAGCTTATATTAAGACCTATTTGGAAGTGATCACTACGGCAAGATCTCAGTATCTTTCCGCATTGATCGCGTCTGCGGAATCTCGTCCGGCTGCCCTGTTTAAGGTGACTCGCTCTCTCCTTGATATGGGGAGGAGGGAGGAACCTTTGCAGGGCAATGCCGAAGAATTTAACATCTTTTTCGCAGACAAGGTCGCTCAGATCCGGGCTGACCTGGACTCCAATTGGAATGCAGTGTCGGCTGACAATGAGTCAGTCGAGATGACAGAGGCCCGTCTTAGTCCTGTTGAATGGGATGAGTTTGACCTGGTAACTCCTGATGATGTGGACAAGGCCATTGGAGCTGTGAGTTCTGCCACCTGTTTATTGGACCCGTGCCCTCCTGGCTGGTTTCGGCTAGCAGGGAGGTGACACGGAGCTGGGTCCAGGCTGTTGCTAACGCTTCATTGAGGGAGGGGTCCTTTCCGGCTCCCTTAAAGGAGGCACTTGTGCGCCCCCTCCTCAAGAAGCCTTCCCTGGACCCGGCAGTCGTAAATAATTATCACCCAGTCTCCAACCTTCCCTTCTTAGGGAAGGTTGTCGAGAAGGTGGTGGCACTCCAACTCCAACAGTCCTTGAATAAAGCTGATTATCTGGGCCCTCAGCAGTCCGGGTTCAGGTCCTGTTACAGCACGGAAACTGCTTTGGTCGCACTGATCGATGATCTCTGGCGGGCCCGGGATAGAGGCTACTCCACTATCCTGGTGCTTCTTGACCTCTCAGCGGCATTCGATACCATCGACCATGGTATCCTTCTGCGCCGGTTGGAGGGGCTTGGAGTGCGGGGCACCGTTTTACAGTGGTTCACCTCCTACCTCTCTGGCTGGTCGCAGTTGGTGTTTGCAGGAGGTCAGAGATCGGCTCCGAGGCCTCTTCCATGTGGAGTCCCTCAGGGGTCTGTTCTCTCACCTCTGCTTTTTAACATCTACATGAAGCCGTTGGGTGAGATCATCCATCGACACGGGGTGAGTTATCATCAATATGCTGATGATACTCAGCTTTATATCTCTACCCCGTGTCATTACAGCGAAGCAGTGGAAGTGATGAACCGGTGCCTGGAGGCTGTTGAGGTCTGGATGGGTGCCAACAGGCTCAGACTCAATCCCGAGAAGACGGAGTGGCTATGGGCTCTGCCTCCCAAGGACAATTCCAACTGTCCGTCTATTACCCTGGGGGGAGAAGTTTTGTCCCCCTCGGAGAGGGTTCGCAACTTGGGTGTCCTCCTCAATCCACAGCTAAGTCTAGAACATCATTTTTCGGCTGTGGCGAGGGGGGGCATTCGCCCAGGTTCGCCTGGTGCGCCAGTTGCGGCCCTATTTGGACCAGGGGTCACTCCTCACAGTCGCCCATGCCCTTGTCACCTCGAGATTCGACTACTGTAATGCTCTCTACATGGGGCAACCTTTGAAGAATGTCCGGAGACTGCAAGTAGTCCAGAATGTGGCCGCGCGAGCCGTCTTGGGTCTCCCAAGACATGCTCATATCACCCAGCTCTCCGTGAGCTGCACTGGCTACCAACTGGTCTCCCAACACAATTCAAAGTGTTGGTTATGACCTATAAAGCCCTTTATGGCAATGAACCAGAATACTTGCGGGACCGTCTTCTGCCTCATGAATCCCAGCGACCAGTTAGGGCACATAGGGTTAGCCTCCTACGAGTCCCGTCTGTTAGGCAATGTTATCTGGCGGGGCCTAGGGCAAGGGCCTTCTCCGTTGCTGCCCCAGCCCTCTGGAACCAGCTTCCCACAGAGGTTCGTACTGCTTCCTCCCTCCCAGCTTTCCGGAAATTGTTGAAGACGCATTTATGCTGACAGGCTTGGGGCGTATGAACTGCACTCTGCCCCTGGGCCTAGGAATGTCCCTCCATCAGCGACTGTGCGTTGACTGTGATTGTATGCTGTATGAATGCGGCCGCGCGGGTAGTGACGGGAGCGTCGTGGCGCTCCCACGTAACAACGCTCCTGTGCGAGCTGCACTGGTTGCCGGTGGTCTTTCGGGTGCAGTTCAAGGTGTTAGTGACCACCTTTAAAGCGCTCCATGGCATCGGACCCGGATACTTACAGGACCGCCTACTGCCAGCAAATACCTCCCGCCGTCCAGTACGCTCCCACAGAGAAGGCCTCCTCAGGGAGCCGTCGGCCAGACAATACCGGCTGGCGGCCACCAGGGGGAGAGCCTTCTCTGTGGGAGCTCCCATGTTATGGAACGAGCTCCCCCCCCCCCAAACTCCGTATAATGACAGATTTATGCACCTTCCGTCGGGAACTAAAAACGTTCCTTTTTCGACAGGCCGGCCTGGCATAGAAGCTCTGGTTCCAGTAGGGTTAGAATGTTTTAGGGGGATTGAGTAAATTTTTAAGATTTGTAAGTGTTGGTTTTAAATGGGGATTTTACGGCCAAATTATTTAATTCACTTTTAATTATTTTAAATTATGTATATTTATATGTTTTTAAATTTTAGGCTGTACACCGCCCTGAGTCCTTTGGGAGAGGGGCGGTATAAAAATTTGATTATAAAAAAAAATAAAATAAAATTAATTTTATTGTATTCTTATTGTAAGCCGCCCTGGGTCTCAGGAGAAGGGCGGCATAGAAGTTCAAATAATAAATAAATAAATTTCCAGGTGGTGATGAATAGCCTCCTTGATGAGGCCTCTTTTGACCGGGTCCTTGGGTGAGGACGAAGTGCCTCTGAGGTTTGGAGGTGTATTCCATAGAAAGGCCGAATCTGATGGTGTTTAGGACCCAAAGGTCCGTGGTGGTGGCTTGCCATCTGTGTGCAAAAAGAGCCAGCCTGCCACCAATGGGGGAGGTCCCCCTGTTGTCATTTGGACTTACGGAAGGGGCAGCCCCCTGCTCCTCGAAAGGGCCGCTTCGACAGGAACTGCTGTCTGTATCTGTCCCTGTTGCCAGATTTATCGACCTGACGGTCTGATCTGGGCTGAAAGAGGCAGGAAAATGAAGGAAGCTCCGACCCTGCTTTGGGTCGAAAGGCTGTCTCAGGGGTAGGTAAGGGGTCTCCTATCGACCTTCCCTGAAAGGTGAGCCATGACCTTGCGTTTATCCTCATTTTCAATTAAATAAGGGTTCAGGGCCTCACTGAATAGGTGGCCACCTCTGTATGGTGCAGCTACTAACTGCCACTTTGCCTTGATGTCCGCTTGCCATTGCCTGAGCCATAGTAATCTGCGGGCTGTGATATTGGACACTATTGCTCTGGCAGAATAGTTGGCGGCGTGTAATGATGTCCGCCATGAATTCTGTTGCAGCCACTAGCCTCCTCAGGTCATGGTGCATTCTTTCCTCTTCTGGGGAAAACCTGGCCTGAAGTTGGCGCAGCCAAAGCAGTGAGGTTCTGGCAAAAAAGGAATTAGATATGGCTGCCTTTATCGCCCATGCTGAGGCCTGATGGGTCCTGCAGAAGGTAAGTTCCGCCTTCTTGTCCTCTGACCTCAAGGCCTCTGCCGCATCCCCAGATACCATGGATAGTGAAAACAATGATGCAAGGGGTTTGTCTACTACCAGAACGTCTATCACCTCTGATAAAGCAGGATCTATATTGAACAGCTTCTTATCTGTCCCCCCCCCCATTGAGGGAAAGGATCCTGGCATTCCCCAATTTTTCTGTATTGTATTGAAAAAGAGAGGAGGACAGGGAATATGTTGATGTGTGAAGGTGGGTTCAGAAAAGACCCTGCTATTAGTGTCCTGGCTGGTAGAGGGTCCTTCCTGAGGGACTCTTGCCCGTTTAATCTTGGCCGTGCTGCTGGCCTTATGGAGCAGAGATTTGAAGAGGGCCGGATTGAAGAGGCCTACGAACGGTGGGGGGTCCAGGGATATGTCTTCATCCTCTGATAACCCCTGGTCCGTTTGTTCATAGTCCCCAGTGAGGGACATCCTACTTCTAGAGGATTGAGATGGAGAAATCGATCCCTGGTATGCCGTAGCTTCCTCTTGGGATAGATAGGATCGACCTCGATACTACAGATTCAGCCCTGGGTTGTGATGCATTGTGGAAGCTATGCCTTGAGCGACAGCCTGAGATATCAGGCTCTGCAAGTGTTCAGATGATAAGGTTCCCTGTCTGGGGGGTGAAGTCCCTCTGTAAAGGGTGCCTCTGGGCTCCTCAGGCCCTTCGCTTAGGGGGGATCTCTCTGCCTGTTCTGCGTCAGCTTCTACTTCCAGAGGCCCAGCTTTTGAAGCTCCCAAGGTCTGAATAACCTGTAGAGGGCCAAAAATCTCTGCCTCTGTGTAAGCAGGAGAGTCCAGTCCATCTCCTGCTGTGTTTTGTCATTTTTCAGCTCAGGAAAATTGTTTCTCTAAGGCCTGGTGTCTTCGTCTTGCCTCCTTGTCAGCCGTCTTAGAGGATCTTTTGCCAGAGATTGCTTTGGCCTTGATCCTCCCCACTGCTTCCTGATTGGATGATCTTGACCTCTTAGGTCCAAGGGGACGGGTGGAGGTATCCTGTGGGGCTTGAGCAGCGTTGGTGTCTGCCATTGCCACAAGAGATATCTCAGTGTTGTGACTGACAGGAATCTCGTAGTGATAGGGGCTTGGTAATAGGTCAGCCTTGGCTACAGGGCAACTTGATAGAATTACCAGTGCAGAATACTGTAGCAACTGAGACCAGGTCAAAGCAGCAAGCCCAGATTAATGGACCACCGCACCCATGATTCACTTAGTGACCAATACGCTATTGCCTTATTGGTGGCGGCAAGATCAAATTAATGAAACTGACATGGTTCCGAAAAAAAGCAGCTTTTCAAAGAACTTTGAGGCTTATTTACCTTTAAAAAATCCTTTTATTTCTGCATAACTTTGGCACACACGAAAGTTAAGTCAAAAACTGAATCTTCCCTCCCCCAATCACCCATAACAAAGCATAATTCACTGCCTCATTCCACAATCATCAATCACATTCTCCAATTAAAGTGAAGTGTGAGATGCCCCTCCCGTTGCAGCTGACCTTGGCATACTGTGCTGAGATATTTTCCCATCCACTACTAGCATTATCTGCTTTAAAAATGCTACACAGGCTAAATAAAACAGGCTTGCTTCTTCATATATGGCAAGCAAGAACATCTGATGTTAGCAGTCTTGACAGATATGACCCGCACACAATATGTTGGGTAGACAGCTCCGATTATTTCTGTAATCGTGGGCCTTCCTTCCTTTTCCTTTTTTTTTTTTGGATGCACAATAATCAGGTAAATATAGTAGGAATTCTCAGTGGTTCAATTGATACGGTGGTTATGCTGAAAAGGCGATTCCCCCCCCCGTCCAATTTCTGGACTCAGATGAGTTAAAGGAAATTAAAAATAAATTGATCTGCCAATCATTGCATAAATCGGTTTGCCATTGATGCAGAGCTTGTTATGGTATCCTGAAGGGAGCCGGCAATCCAGCTGTTTGAACTTCGCAGCTCGGAAAATGGCGGCCGCAAGTGTTCCCTTTTAAACTACCTGTTCCTGTTGGAAATTTGTGCAAGGAGATTTTAACGGGTAAGGCGATGACAAGGCAGCTGATCTGGCTTCCTATCCTCGTGGAGGAAAGATTCCGCCCTCCCCGTGCTGCTTTGAAGTCAAGCAGTGGCCAAATATGGCGACCGGTCTTTGTTTAGGCTGCCGCGAGTGACCGGTTTGAGGCTTCAGCCGAAGCCTGCCAGAGTGTTGGAATCCAAGCAGCTGAGCGCCGCAGGGAACGAACAGCTGTTCACTTCTTTCCTTTCCTTTCCTTTTAAGGGAAAATAAAAGGGAAATAAAGAGAAATACGATCCGATCCTGATGACTTCTCAAGACTAGAGCCAAGCAAGTGTGTCCTCCAGGGCGAAAGACTAAGTCGTGACTGGGTTCCTGGTCCAGAGAGAGGGGTTGGCAACTTGGCTGACTTAGTCTCTATAGGCAGAGGATGAAGCTAACCCATTGGTGGATTCTCTACTCGTCATGCTTGAGAAGATATAATTCAAGAACATCTGGAAAACTATAGGTTCTCCATCCTAGGTCTACATTTTGTGACACTTTTTTTGGTGCCATTGTAACTTCGAACAGTCACCAAGCAAACTGTTGTAAATCGAGGACTAGCTGTACTTTATCACTTTTTTCCTTCTTTTTTTGGGTCATCAAGTTTTTGACACCTTGCTAGGCGACTGGTGGTATTTGGATATTGCCATATTCTAAAAGTGGTACAATGGGTGAAAAGATTGAAAAGCCCTGAACTAGTGGACTTATTTAGGCAGCATGATATATTTAATAGAATAAGAAAAGGTCAAATCATATTCACCAGCTTTCCAAATATCTGGTACCCTCCAGAAATATTGAACTATAATTCCCAGACAAGACAGCCAATGCTGGCAAGAAATGGTGGGAATAGTATCTGGAAAATACCAAGCTGGGGTAGTCTGTGATATGCATTCAAAAAGGAAGCATGGCCATTTCCAGTTATCATAGTCAGGTGAAATCAAAATCCAGCCCCACCCACAGCCTTCTGCCCTGGTGAAGTATTGAGGAGAAACTCCTTGTGGTCCCACACTTCTAGGAACTAAGAGGAACTGAAGCTAGGACACTATCTCTCAGGGCAATGATAGTGCTGTCAAATGGACTCCTTGCAGAGAACAAGCTAGTCCGCTCCTTGAAGGCTTTCAGCAGGTAGCTGTAATGAAATGTAGTCTGGATTCCAGGAGCGGCTGCATTCCAGTGGGCCAAGAGGAAATGAAGTTTAGGTAGTTTGGTTGGGAGAAAAAGAACTCAAAGTATGTCTTTAATGATGTAAGTAGTTTTAGTTTGGCAAGATTTCTGACCACAGGCGAGGAACCAGAAAGAAAACTGCTCAGATGTAATTCTACATATCCTGATTCTTGGAACATCACAGTTGGTAAACATTGAGCTTTTCTAGAGAGTATTCCAATGATGTTCATTCACTGTGCCATCTCTTTTTTACTTTCTATTTTTGTTATTTTTAAGGTAATACTGTCGGTTGCTTATGATTTGTTTTTGATGTTTTAATATACTTTTCAGTGTTTTAATTTTTTGCCTATTAGGTAAACCTTGAGGATCATCAGATAAAGCCTACATATAAATTGGCAAATAAATAAAACTTTTTACAATCTCTTGTAAATCATCCAGGATTTTACCCTGGAGTAAGAGATAGGCAGAGTGTCTTGGCTGACTGCACCTCTTGAGACTTTGGCAAGTTCCAATATGATCTTTGTTAAGAACTGCAGTGCACAGCATGCAGAGTACCAAGTAATAAGTTGTGTCAGCATTTCTGTTCTGAGAAGAATCCGTTCTGTACCCCCACCTCAAACACCTGGCGACTTCCCCCGGTCGGTCGAAATGCTTGTGCCAGCCCAACCTCCACCATTTCTGAGGCTGTGCTTCCATCACTATGGCAACAGCCTCATTTGTCCTACAAAATATTTCCCGCCCTTCAAGTTACATTTAGATCTAGATAGCAGCATAAGCATTTTTTTTTGTATCCAAGTACTGTAGATATGAATAACCTCTTCTTTATTATTGGAATTTGTTGCCATGGGAACTGCACCCAAGAGCAAGACCTAAGTCATATCTTTCAGCAGGCCCCGGAGTAACCATGGGGTAGAACAGTAGTTTCCCTAACCATAACTGCAAAATTTTGTTTATTCTCACATTTTTTAATTATTTTGTGTTTACAATGGACAAGTCTTCTCCCTTCTCCAATATATAGTTACAGAGAAAAAAAGAAGTCTTTCCAGAATGTTTCAATGCTGTAATTTTTCCAAGACTTTCTAATTAAGATTTAAGTATTTGATCAAATAATACGCCCACCATTTCTGGGTCATAAACTTCTAGATGGCAAAAGAGGATTACTATTTTCTTCTACTCTTTGCTTCCACCTAGCATCTTCTGCGGTTTTGGATCCTGGATATAGTAATTCTGTAAGTCTGTGAATAAAGGAGACTTTATTCACCACCATCCCCTAAAATTAAATCTTTTAAGATTCACTAATCAGTCCTTACCAATGTAAGATTCCCTTCCCTTCCTGCAGATTTTAAAAAGTAAAATAAAGCCATGCTTGAAATACTCAGGAAAAAGGAAAGACAAGAAAAGAGAAGAAGCCCCAAGGGAAGGGACTGCTGGCCGATTCCTGGCCTATCTTCCTTCTAAGATGTGCATTTGAACACGTGTGCGTATTATACATCAAATCCATGCACACAAAATTAAGTATAACAAAACAGCAACAACAATCTTTGGCCTGGAATATCAGGGAAGCAATCCTGCTCTTGCAATACAATTAGTCTAAATCATGCCCAACTAGAGATATGCCAGAGTTTCCCTCCTCCCTCAAAAAAAAAAAGTTTAATTAATATCTGCTGAGTTTTGAAATCTACAAAGTCCATGATCATTGTTAACTTTATACCAATATCAAAATTTAAATTAATAATAATTAAAGTTTAATAAGGTTAAAATGCAACAAGAGAAAGAACAAATGGGAAAAATGATAGAGGAGCTATTTAAATAGTCCTGTGTAATGCTTTTTTTTCTTTAAAAATGTTGATTACAATAGCAAAGAAAAATGTTTACAAAATACTGATCAGTTATCAGTGACTGGTGAGCTTATGTTACAATCTGCAAGTATGTATATGTAGATCCAATCTAGTGTAATGATTAAGAGGCTAAAAACCAAGTGACTATGAGTTCCAGTCCCACCTTAGGCACAAAACTGGATGGGCAAAGAAGGAACTGGCAAATCACTTCTGAAAAATACAGGGGGCAGTCACGCTGAGTTAAAAATGATGAAGAATATATGTGTCATACTATTATATTTTCTAGTTTATATACTACATTTTAACTAAGAAATATGTAAATGTACCAACATATGAATATACTCTTTTGCTGTTCACAAATCTGTACTTGGTTGGGAAAAACATGTTTTTCTATATCCAACATATCAAAATTTAGAAGGAATCTTGTTCTTGACTGCTTCTGATTCTTTTGTAAAGGTTTCTGATTACCCAATATGATTGCAGATTTGTTGGTAGTAAAAAAAGCCATGAAGAGAAAGCAAATGATTGTATCAGTCAAAAGAGAAGTAGGAGGAAAAGAAAGCAACACTGATGTTATTGAAGAGCTTGTATGCTTTAGTCTAGACCAACAAGTCAGGCAGAAGATCCAGATCTAGAATTTGCAGGTAAGACAGGCATCTATCATTTTGATCAAGGCTACAAGGTTCTCAAAGTTCCTCAGAGGTCATGATGGCTGTTTCATTTTCTACTCAATTGAGGAGGTAAAAACGGAAGGGGTCAACATATCATCCTGTGTGTCAGGGTATTACATAATGAGAAATGAGAATTTCCCAATTTCAGAAGAATTCATCTCAACAAGTTTAGAGAAGTACTAGATACCATCCCATGGACAGAATTCCAAAGATCAAAGGGAGAATCAGTTAACAGTCAGGGTTTTCCTCCAAAAGAACTGAAAAATCTGAACGAAGATATTAGAAACAGATTTCAACTTTGCTAATTAACAGAATTCTATACCTTAACATTATGAATGAGTGGGGAGACATATCCAAATCTGCCAGGCAATAACCAGTCTTAAAGTTGGTACAATCAGTCCTTGGGTTATAACCACTTGTTCAATAACTATTCAAATTACAATAGTGCTGAACGAGGAGGAGTTATGATTGGTCCTTGAAGTTGAGGCCATTGCGCTATCCCAATAGTCACATTATTACAATTTGGGCACTAGGCAGCTGGCTCACAATTACAACAGTTGCAATGTCCTATGGTGACATGATCATCATTTGCGACCTTCCCTGCCCACTTCCCACAAGCAAAGTCAATGGGGAAGCCAGCAAGAGGTTGCAAGTTGCCCTAACCTTTATTTTGCCTGACCACCTGTGCTTTGTATAGCCTGCCTACAGCACCCACTTGTCCTTCATAGTGCCTACCCACAACACCTGCCCATCCTTTACAGCACCTATCTGTGGCAACCACCCATCCAGCTGCTCATACTCCCTAGTACCTACCCATGGCACTTGTCCACCCACACTTCATATTGCCTGCCTATGCTCTGCATTGCCTGTTCACATTCCCTACCCACTGTGATACCCACTAGCCTGCTTGCCAGAGACTTCTGCTTCTTCCCATGTCAGTTATGTGAGGCCCTTGCTTAACAACCTGCAGTCATGGGACTGTCAAAATTGCCTTTGCTAAGCGATGTGTTCATGTGACATTACACTTTAAAAGTGCATTAGTCGTGATGGAAATTCCATAAAATTAGCTCATTTGCTTTTGAAATCAGGAGATTTTAGAAGCACCATTGATGAATAAAATTGTCGGACTCACATCAAAAGATTCCAAGCAATAGCAGAACATGTCAACAAAAAAATATGTCTTTAATTCATTACAATTGCTAATTGATAATCTGTTATCACTTGCAATCTGTATCACACATAATTTGCATCTGCATAACCAACCTGACTTCCTTCCTAACTCAATAGGGAAGCTGGCAGGGAGTCAGAAGTTGCTCCTGTGCCCACTGCCTTTTTGCAAGCCCATGTGTCATTCTGTTTCTGTTTAGGTAAGGAAATATCTTTGAAATGATGACTCAAAGGCCACAGGTTATCTAGGAGATGGCTAAACTTGCCACTTTGTCCATATAATGAAACCTGCCTCCTTTCCCCTTTCCAGCTCATACTAGTGGGAGAGATTGATAGATTTTTTTTTATGTAAACCATCATTTGCTGCCCTAGTTACTAAAGCAGAGTAGAGACCAGCTATGTCAATAGAGCAGATTAAAGACAGCATACTTTACAGGCTATCTCACAGCCTGAAGCAATTGCATTAAGCTGGCCGTCTCTTTAGCTGAGATAGGGGAAGTAGCAGTTAACTGAAGAAAGTGACCATAAAGATCTTGATTTTTTGGGAATCTAAAATGAAGTCTACTTAAATACAAATTCTGGATTTCAGAAAAGAGGATTTTAATAAACTCAGAGCAATAATATTTAGAATTCATGGCAGGAGAATCTAATAGGAGAAGGGATTCAAAATGAGTTCCTAAAGTAGATGAGCTCAACAGGAAACAATTCTACTGAGACGAATGGAGAAGAGAAGAATGTGGCTCCAAAATGTTGGTTGAAGATCTGAAAAGAGAAAGACTATATGAAGGAAATAAAACAAGAATCTTGCCACGAAGGAGGAATACAGGCAGATAATCCAGTACCGCAGAGCCAGTAACAGGAAAGTTAAATATTAGGATGTGAAGACCAATTTAAAAAATTCAAAAAACAACTTTTTCAGAGACTGTATACTCAGACTACAAAAAACAAAGATTAATATATCAGATGCTCAGTGAGAAAGAAAAGATGCTAACAAATAGTAAAAAAAAAAGCAGAACTAATTGAATTCTATGTTGAGTATAGCTTTCTCCAATATAAACTATGTAAGTATCCCAAGGAATTGTGAAGAATGGGATAAAAGGGGAAAATTGAAACTGAACATTGATAGAAACTTAATTAGAGAAAACCCCTTTCCTTTGAGTTTAAATCTCTCAATAAGATAAACTGCATCCTTGTCAACTCTCCCAGGTAAACCAGACGGAAACTATTTCTATGTTATTGTAAAGCTAAATTAACAGAATCTTCCAAGTTTAAAGATACAGAATTCCCATTATCTCTTATTACAGCCAGATCAATAAGGGCAGGTCCTCCCTAAGTTTCTTTCTCTGACCATTAAACAACTGGGGCTCCCGCTCCCTCTCCTTTTTGACTGTGCCCTGGCAGGATCTCTTTGCCTCAGCCTAAGGTCATTCCTACATACCATTACAATCCTAGAGGAATAAAAGAACCAGCTGATTGTCTGACTAAACCTTTACATATTTACCTTTTAGAAATCCTGGAGAATGGCCACACAACTGAAAAAACTATTGCTTCAATCTCCAGAAAAAAGAAAAATAAACTTCAACAGATTAGTCAGTATAACAATGATTTATGGGAAGTTGATCAAAGAGATTGATTTGCAACTATCTTTAAAGCAAAGTATAAATTATAAGAAATCACAATAAAAATGTCATGAACAAATCAATTTTATCCCATTATTTTTAAAAAAGCAATGAAAATTTTCCTTAATAGATTGTGGAAATGTGGATATAATATAATTCAATATCAGTAACACATTTATCAAAACATCTCATGGCACAGATTAGTAAAGTAGTTAAAGGATGTCCTCAATGATATGACAATTAAATAATTATTCCATTCTGTTACCGGTATGTATAGATTAGATCCCAATACAAATAATAGGCCTATTTCTAGGTATTATACTGTAATAAGAATCCAGATAAAGTTAAACATTTTTATTGAAGGACAATGAAGAGGGGAAAAATTAAGACCTATGAACAAGGATTGAATGAGCTATACAGGTATATACAGGTAATATCTATCAAATACATGAAAGGATGTTACACATAATACCTGATCTTCTGTGGCGCAGAATATGGAATACAGGAATAGATTTCAGATATAGGAAGACAGATTTTGATAGTGTTAGGAAAAAAATTGTAATAGTTAAAGCAGTCCAACCATGAAGCCAAATGCATTGAAAGATGGTACGTTTCTTTGACTGTGTTCAGTTAGCATCTAGACTATAATCTCTCAGATGGTTTAATTTGGAGCTTTACACCTATGAGAAGTGTTAGCCTTGATGGCCTGAATAACCCCTTCCAACTGTGATTCTACCACGGGCTTGCTAACAAGCCTTGAATCAGCAGGGGCATATTAACAGTCATACTAATTTCATCAAGTGGCTGATCTCATAAACTTCCTTTGTTTGCTCCCTCCCCCCCTTCTTTCACCCTGTCCTCCCATTCCCTCCCTCATTTTGGATACGGTTCAAAATAGACTAACAGGTGACTAATAGTAGGAATGGTGATAAAGTTGTATAGCAACCACTTTAAGGTCAATAAAAGAGTTTGTGCAGAGAACAGAGGCATTGTTCAAATAGCTATTTCCAGAGTACCTTAAAAAAAGTGTAATAGTTAAATTAGCTGCTGTTTTCTGCTATTTCTTTGTGTTAGAACAAATGGAATAAGTCTCAAAATGTGACAGTTCTAATGGGAAGAAAAACAATAGCAAATCCAGTAGCCCCACCCTCTAACAATATAGTAGGCAGTTAAGGAATACTGTTGGAATCAGATGATTCCCACATGTTCATCTTGCTCCAGCAACAAACACAATTCCAATGGCCTAATTTACTTTTATAGACTCTAGAGGGGCCAAAGCTTGGGTAGAATGAACAGCCTTCACACATGGGGAAGAAAGAAGACAAGAGACTATATGGAGAGGTAGTCAGAAAAAGAAGCAGCAGTTAATGCCACAAGAAAACCCTTTAGCAGCTGCTATCATAAAAGTTGAAAACTTTCCATTTACTATTTATCAGGTCTGTCATACTCTATCATTAATGACTGCCTTTAAAAACTGAGATTCCTTTCCCCCAGGTAATACAAGTTCTACCACGCAACATTCTGCTATAGCCCAAATGCTGTATCAATATACCTCAGGACATTTAGATTTGGTTTATTGATGTACTTTGGTGGTGCTCAATGTTTGCCTACCTTGGTTCATAATATCTACTAGTGATTGGCTGTTGGAGGAGAGCTGCATTAATCTAGGACACATGAAAACAGGCCTGTGGTAGCACTTTTTCCAAATAACAAATGGTATTAAAAGTCATAAGCTTTCATGAACTGCAGCTCACCTTATCAGGTGGTACATGACTGAATCTTAAGGGATACTATATCACTGTCTCTGAGGCAATAATAAATACCCATTGTACTTACGGAGGCATCTATGTAGCTGAGAAAGTCTATATGGGACGCAAAGGATTTTGCTTACTAGTGACTAGTCCCTTTGGGGGGAAATGTTCAAGTGACTTCAACTCCACCCCAATCTTGACTGATATTGATTTGTTTCATACTAATCTCATTAGTAGACTGCCTGATAAGAAAATATATATGTTAGCTGGATTCCCTGCAATTTCTTTGCACTTCTGCAATGAAAATTAGATGTAGTAAAAAGAAAATGCCAGATTCTCATCAGAAGCTATAAAAGTAAACTAGGTATTTATTTGAAGATGTCTGACATATCTATACAAATCTAAGCCTAAGTGTTTTAAGCTTGGATTTCAAAGAAATACTGGATGCAATAAATAAAAATATCAAGTAGTTAGTCTGCAATAAAATAGATGCTGAGTGAAGACATACTTAGGAAATGCTCTGATCTCAACAGCACTGCATTCCATGACCTTTCTGTATTGTATGCTTTGCTGGGATGAAAGAGCACTTTGATGGAAGTATGTCTTCCCTTTTACTCTGCTCCATGATTACTTCCTATTCCAGATACTTGAATTATGGAAGAATGGAATACTACTATCACTCAAAATTGCAAGAGTTTTATAATGCACAGATCTTTAACGAAAATATTGTGCATTTATGACAAACATATATTAACAATCTTACTGGATAGTGGGATGGGCAGCATATAAATCTGTTTGCAATCTGTTATCAGGATCAAGTTCTGGGCAATAGTAAGAAAGCAAAGAATATCTAAGTGCATTTAAAAGGACTCCCTTTTGAACTAAGTAAGGTGATAAACCACAATCATAAGGATTATAAGGAGCAGGATATCCATAATGTGTTGTAGATTTGTAAAACAAAAGCAGAGGGGGAAATTTGAAGCAGAGTTTAATTTGGAATGGAGACGTTCAGTGCAATTTATTGACTAAGGCAATATGGCAGCCAACCAAGGAAACATGGCAACCAACTAAGGAAACATTGTCAGGGGCTACTGCTAATATAGGGACAGGAGATTTTAATGGCATGACAGTTAAACCAGCATGTCCCAATGATAAAGTACTTAAGTGTGTTTTAAACATAGCACAGTAAAAGCAACTTAGACATTAAAGTATTCAACTATTTTATTGTGCATATTTTATAGTCCAAGAGACATTTACACAAAGCCACAACTATTAGCATTGGTAATTTTTCTGAATTGTGAATAGTTTTGACTGTAAGTAACATATAATTTTTAACAATATAATCTAAAGATAAGACACACTAAATCACACATCTTCCCAAATATAAAAGGAGAACAGGAACTGGTCCAGATACAGAGTAATGCAGTATTCCTTGTTCTGTTCTTTAAGCAAAGAAAACCAGATTGAGCACAACTCCAGTTTGATATAAAAAGGCACAGGTAAGTCTTCCTTTTTAAAACTAGACTTGTACCATGTTTTTTCTTTATTCTTCCTATGAAACCATACAATGCAAGATTAGGCTGAAGAGCTTGTGGCTTACTGCCAACCAGCCAACTCTAGATGTTGTTGATACATGAATACGCTGGTGTGGCTCTCAGGAGCAGCAGGTGCACAGACGATTTGAAAATAAGTGGGTGGAACCAGTTCTTCCAAAATGTAATGGTAGTTCTAGAGAAGACATCGATTTCCAAAAATCACAGAATTTATTATCCCCTTGTTGAGATAAAAATGAATTAATGGCTTATTTGCATCGCATATAAGGAACAGTTGTCACATCTACCTACATATAAAGGTTTAATTATTTCAGTCAGCCATTTACAAAAATATGCAGTTCACCAGCTAGAATAAACAGAATCTCTGTCTCTGTTCTGCCATGTAAACCCAAGACATAAACAACAAGTGTATGGAAGGCCACTGAAATCAAATGAGATGCAACTACACAAAAGCAACATATACTCATATGGTGTAGCCAGACTCTTCTGATTTTCAGACTCATTCGGGGACACTCCTCCTAGGACTTTCATTGGCTGCCATTTCTCACCAGCACGGAGAGGATGCTTCCCTTTAGGTCCTATTCCGTAAGTGGTCACAGAGACTCAAGGGCACATGCCATATTCCAAGTGAGGTTCCCTTGATGGATGTATATGGTGCAAAGAAGGACCCATAATTAAGGCAGGGATCCATAATTAAGTTATTGTGCCATTTGGAAAAATAGAAGTGGCTATCAAATAGGGGTGGAGAGAAGAAACAAAATTAATGGGAGATAAAAAGATGGACATGGAAAGACAGAATGTAAGATAAATAACTAAAATTTAAATTAAGGTGATAGCTTCATCTGTGTTTGAATGCCACAAATCAGACATGTCGTATTTATTTCAGACAATAAAGACTCAATGAAAAAGCTGACACATCTGTGGACAATATAGAAAAGAATGTGTGTAGATCTATAAAAACTACTGAAGACAAACAAAGAGAATGCTGGACTGGACCGTCAACAGGTACAGCAACAGAGGTCAGAGAGGATATATAGAGAAAGAATGGGTGTGGACCAAGTAGGAATCTGGAAGGAAGAAGGCAGGATAAGAAAAGCAAGATAAGAAAAGGGGTACATCTGTTAGAGAAAAGGACAGAAAGGCAGACAAAGCCCTGGGGAAGGAAATAGGAGGAAAAAACCCTGGAGGAAAAGACCCTAGCTGTGGCTGTGTGGGTAGGGGGAATCAAGATTGCCATGTAAGGAGATGGACGGGTAAAGTGGGGGAGGAGAAAAGGAGGAGAAGAGAGATGGGCAGGGGGATTGCTACCATGGCTGAGCGATAATATTGGAGATTTACCCTACCCTTAATATATGTAGTCCTCCTCTTCCTTGTCTCCTCTCTCACTCCATGCCTGGGAGGTGCAGGTTGTAGCCATGCAAGGGTACCCAATCAAGACCCCCAGTAAGCAGCTGGTTGATTTCTGCCCCATTTTGACTTTCTTTGTCCGGGAGGGGCGCCCTCCAAGGGGAGAAGACAATGCGGCTTCCAATATCAAGAAAGGCGGGATTCAGGGTGGAAGACGCGTGGTTAAAAAAAAAGCGTGGACCTATCCGTTTTCTTTCCTTCCCCTTTTCGTGCGTCGCATCTCCTTCGTTCTGCTACAACCTCTTCCAATCTTCCCCATCTGATTTCTTGCAGTGAAAGTCGAAACGCTCAAAAAACGGCAAGAATAAAAGGACGTAGATCTGCCCCCACCCCGGCGCGATTCACCTTGACCGAGAGCGGGAAGGGACAGGAAGGCGACAATTTCAGACTCCAGGCTCCCTCCACCCGAAGCATTTTAAGGCACTGCATCCATCCCTCCAAACTGCCCCACCCACCCCAGCCGCGGAAAACGAGCGGGGCCTCGACAACCCCCGCTCTCTCCACCCCGCCGCGCCCCGTGAGCTTTTCCCCGCTAGTCTCGCAGCCACTTACCCTGCGGGCTGGGAGGCTCCCCCGGCTGCGTCTTGCCCAAAGCTGACCAGCCGGGGCCGAAGAGCAGCGATAAGATGATGGCGAAGCGCATCGCCACAATCGGCGCCCGCAGCATTCTGGCCACCCCCACCGGCTCCTGCTACCCGGCCATGGCGCGTCCAGAGAACCTTTGGCAGCAACCGAGCTTGCTCTGCAGGATCCGGTTATGCGCCGGCGACAGCAGAGGCGGCGCTGCGATGCTACCCCAGTCCGGCAGCCCCTCCTGTCCAGCGACAAGATTGGGGGAGCTCTAACGGCTCCACCTACTGGGCGAACGAGCACCGCGATCGTGTCGGTCTTGCAGCCGCGGCTGCCGCCTATTTCTTTTCCAACGCTCCGCCCTTGTCTTACCTCACCTAGAAACTGTGATCAATATCGACTGAGGTCCTGAGGCACGTAAGGAGGCGCATCTCCTATCAGCAATGCTCCAAAAATGTGTCTCTGAGCATGTGCAAAACATGGCTGCTATTCCGATTAAGTTTTGTTCAGACTAATAGGAAGCGAATGGGAAAAAGAAAGCCACAGAAGTGAACAGGCATCCTCCTGAAACAATGAGCAATGAACAATCTTTTGCACATGTAAAATAATGTAAAGTACCGTAGACTATAATGTTTCCTGACTCTGAAATTCTTCACGAGCTCTAGTATCCAAAATACTAGTCTGATGTAATCTGTATTTGACCTTCTGGGCCTTCCTGCATGGTTATGGGGTGAAGCAATGGTTGGATGGTTCCAGATGATCCTACCGTAGGGAAGGCATGAGCTGGATTAAAACTTGGCTGGTTTGTCATCAGTCTGAGCCTGCCTTGGAATCTTTCCCATAGCCTTGTCCAGAAAGGGAACAAGGAGTTGGATTCGAGCAGCAGTCAACACATACTTGCAGGAGGAGGAGGAGATGCCAAACCAGCAGTCTTAAGAGAGGTCTCCTTGGATTCAACATTTGTAGACAACTACTGCCCTATCTCTATCAGCTATAGAAGATGATGAGAAGGTAATAGGACAGCAGTTACAAAGAACACTGGATTATTTGGCAGACAGGATTGCAGGCTGCGTCCTGGATTGAAATCATAGGGGTGGCTCTCACTGATGACTTGGGGTAGGATTGTTCAGCCCAATGAGACAGACCAACGCAAGAAATCAACTCTATAGGAAGGCTAAAACTATTTTTATTGATTATGGTTATGACCAAAGTATCTTGCAAATATGATTATGTTGTATCTCTCCTCATTATATTTCTGTGAATTAAGGAGGTATCTCAGTTACTACTGAAAGATAAATTTATAATTGTACTTACGGCTGATGTAAAGACAATGCCACTTCTTTGCCTTTTTTCCCCTATTTTTCTTTTTCTTCCTTCCTTGCATTTTTAGCTATCTTTGATTTCTTTTTTTCTTCCTCAATCTATATTAGTTTGTAGTAGTTTTTATTTTTGTTTTTAAAACTTTAAATACAATTATATTAAAAATTATTTGTAATCTTTACAAGCTGCCCAGTTGTGGGATAGGGAGTTTACAACAAGGAAATGAATAAAAAAATATTTTAATGGAATTCTGGAAACGCAAACATATTATCAGCTAGGAAATTAATTGAATAATTTAACCTTCCTGAGTAAAAATAACTGTAGAAAGATGCCTGTTGGCACTATGGATAAAAATATAATAAATTTAATAAGAACATAAGAACATAAGAAGAGCCATGCTGAATCAGGCCAAAGCCCATCGAGTCCAGCATTCTGTGTCACACAGTGGCCAACCAATTGTACATGGGGATCTTGAGCAGAAAGATATATATAATATAATGGTTGGACCAGATTTAATCATATAGTATTTAGGGCAAACCCAGTGAGCTCCAGAATTCCCAAGCCAGCATGCTGGGAAACTGAACTCCCTAGATCAGGGGTGTCAAACTGCCGGCTCACGGGCCGGATGCATCATGGAGAAACTGCACCCACCCCATTGCCGGCAATGGGGAAAAAAGTCACGATATGTCGCGACACATCACGTGACATTGCGAGTTTGACACCCCTGCCCTAGATCCTCGAAAGTTGTCAGGTTTGAAAAAAAAACCTGATCCAGATGGCTAGCATTTTAAATCCAGACTTGTAGCTTGCTGAAATGCTTCCTAAAGGCTCTTGAGTGCTTTCAGAATGCCTTGGGGTAAGGAAAGTTCCTGAACTTGAGAGGAGAGGGACTCTTCCCAACCTTGAATTCAGTTATGCCGTTGTACACAATCAGTATGCCAGCAGGCATGTTTTTAAAATAAAAAAGCCTTTCTGATGGTTTTCTCTTGCCTTGTATGGCCGGATGTGTTTCTATACCACCACAACAAAAGTCTTTCAGCAATAGAGTTGCTTTCGTTCCTGCAGCATCCCAAAATCTGTTTCCCTTGGAAGTAGTATATCAGGAACATGGGCAAAAAGTACCCATAAAGCAGCGGTTCTCAACCTGTGGGTCACGACCCTTTTGGGGATTGAACGGCCCTTTCACAGGGGTCGCCTAAGACCATCTGAAAACACATATTTCCGATGGTCTTAGGAACCGAGACACCGCTCCTCTATCCGCCTCCAGGCGGATAAAAACAACACAGAGAATGGTAAGACTTAAAGCATCAAAGGAGCAACTCCCTGCCTCTCAGGTAGAGCTAGCAAAAGCCAATGACTCAGCCCACTTTCTCCCAGCCTTTTCACCAATCAGAAGTCGCGGCCTGGACATTAGCGTCCGTGACGTATCTTCCAGGCAATCTGTGAAGCCGGCGGAGCTGCTCCAGATCGCGCTTGCATGCAGTTGCTCGCGCTTCTGTGGAAGATGAGAGATGGGGTGGCGGGGAATTGAGGGGGTGAGGCAGGAGGAGGAAGGAGGGAGGGAGGGAGGGAAGGAAGGGTTGTTAGCTGTGGAATCAGCACGCTGGAGGGCTTTGCTGCGAGTGGGTTCCTTTTGTATTTTGATTCCCTCCCTTTTGGAGGGAAGAATGGACATTTTATGATGGGGGGGGAATCTGTGAATAAAAGCGCGGTGATCTTTTTTTTTTCCGCCAGCTCGCCTTGATGCATTCAGTGCAATTGCTTTTTTAAATAGTACTTTTGGATTGTATTTTTTTTTTAATCTTAGGTTTTTAAAAAAACAAACTGGGGTTGGTCTCTGCCTTTGTGTGGGGGGGTTGCAAGCACCTTAACTGAGTCTCCACACCCCCATCCATCGGATTTTCTTGGGGTTGCTAGGAGCTGCGCTTAAACTCGGAATCTCCTGGCTGCAAGTGAAGGGAGTTGGCACGGGCGAGAAAGCCAGCAAGCCAGCCTGCCTGCCTGCCAGCCCGAATTGTGAGCTTCCCTTTGCCTTTTTTGTTGTGAATCGGGAGCAAGCCAACCTTGGGATTTTCCCTCCTCCCGCCTTTAAACGGCTTCCTTTTATTCTGACTCCCGCCTGGTTGGGATCTAAAGGCGAGGCTCCGATTGGGGAAGTGTATACTCCACTGCCAGAAATTGTTAGGAAAAAGGAAATGCATTGAGAGAGGGACTTGTCAGAAAACATTTAGATGAGAATCAAGTACGCTCAGTGGAAGGTGAAAATGTTGGCAGGAGGGAATGAAATAGCTGGAATCTGGGACAGCTATAAAGTTGTATCCTTCTGTTTTGGGAAACCTCCATGAAAAAGTAGTTAGGTAACCCCTCACTTCATCCACAAAACGTTACAGGAGTTCTGATTTTTTATTTATAACCCTTTTCCTTTCTTCCATTCTCTTGCTGCTTTTCCTTCAATTGGTCATGTGTGGATGCTTGGCAACTGGCCTGTATTTATGACGGTTGCAGTGTCCCAGGGTCATGTGATTATTTTTAGCAACCTTTTGACAAGCAGTCAATGGGGAAGCCAGATTCATTTAACAACTGTGTTCCTAACTTAATAACTGCAGTGATTCACTTAACAACTGCAGCAAGGAAGATCATAAAATGAATGCAATTCATTTAACAACTGCCTTGCTTAGCAACAGAAATGTTGGGCTCAGTCGTGGTTGTAAGTTGAGGACTACCTGTAGTTGTGAAATTCATTTTGTTGGATGGTTCTATCTTCTGGAGTCTAGAGTCTGATCCTGCATATCAGATATTTACATTACAATTCATAACAGTAGCAAAATTACAGTTATGAAATAGCAACGAAAATACTTTTATGGTTGGGGTCACCACAACATGAGGAACTGTATTAAAGGGTTGCGGCATTAGGAAGATTGAGAACCACTGCCATAAAGGAAATGAAAGTGGGAAGGAAAGAGTTATCGGTGGTCTATATTGTTGCTCTTTTTCAGGCACTTCTCCCAAAGCTACTTTTCCTTTAAAAACTGCTAATTGCTGAAATCATGTCCGTGTGTTTCTGTGCATCAGTTGAAGACTCTTAAGTGAGAAACTGCTATATCAAAATTTAGTTAGAAAGTGAAAATCCTTCCCTGTTCAGACCAAATCCAAGGATTCTTCAAACTATCTATCTTCTGAACAATGTTGTACTTCTGAAGAACAAAAGCTCCAGTTGGCATAATTATTAGATTATAACAGGGTTATAATCTAATAATTATGCCCCTCCTTCCCATTTCAAGGTGCTGATGTCTTGAATAGTAACATCAGCAATCACATGGTTTGCCTCTTACATGCTCTGAATAACAAAAAATGTGTTTTCAAAAATTTCCCAGAAAAGAAAGGGGAGAGGGGGAGAGAGAGATCACTGCTTATTTGCATATAGTTTTTCCTTCAAAAGAAATGTTCCAGTTTTAATTAACTAATTGGCACAATGAAGAAAACAAGCTTTAGTCACAAATTAATAGCTCCCAACTACTGGGCAAAGATCTACATGATATTGATAGAAGGTAATAAATAAAAACTTTTGAAGAAGTCTCTACATGACTTGCAGTTTTTTTCAAAACATTATGGCTGTTGTGCTACAATACCAAAATACACTTTTAAAGAATCTAAATTGTAGTTTTTGTTGATTGAAGGGCAAAGCATTTTATAAATCAAAATAATATGTTTCATGTCTTGTATAACCAGTTGTTGAGTTCAGCAGTCCCCAGGGAAACATGCCTGAGGGAACAGATTCAGCAGACTTAGTCTCTTGTCTACGTTTTCAGCTTTGGAACAGACCCAAAATGACTTTAATCTCTATTAGACTAGACATTGCTGGGGTGATGGTTGTAATCCCAGAAGTCATCTCTGAGCATCAACATCACCTGACTTCCCCATGGACCACAAAGAGTCAAAGAAGCCAATATTGTTAGTGTAAAATGTATTAATGTTTACTCTTTTTTTTAATATTGGGAAGGAATTGTATCTGGAAACCGATCGGTTATGATTGAGGAATGGTTAATAGTTTCTCAGATCAGCCCACAGATCTTTTACAAGAGTGTTCATACCTTAATTATTAAGGAATACTACAGTCTGCAACAGATTTATATAATAAAGGGAAATGATATAAAAAGGAACAAAATACACTATACAAAAATATCATTATTTAAAAGAAAACTAGAATTTTCCTAGCTGCAAGAATGTTGATGGAATCAGACAATTTTCATGTGCATTTAATACATTAGGCAATTTTTTATACCCACTGACTCTTCCTTTAATAAGCAAAAAGTTAGGTTGTGAAGGATTCTTTAAAGCATTGAATTTTTATAACATTATCTTCCATTAGCTATTTATTATTATAAATAGATGAGTTTTTGAATCTGCAATTGGTAATCCACTTGGTGGGTTTATAACAAAGCTTTGCAGCCAGGACATGATTTCTGAAATCAAGGAGCTGATAAAAATGTGACTTGCACCTCCAGGGAGTGAGTAAATTATATTCTCTACAAACTGCCTGTTGCTAGTATCTGAACACTAGAGAATATGAGCAGGAAAGGAATGGATCCATTCAATAATGAGATTAGATATGGGAGGAATAGAATACCCTATTGCCCCTCTCCAGCTGACTGAACTCCAGAATCATGAGTTAGCTGCTCTTCATCCTCGGTGGGTGGTCGCTTTCTCTTGAAAAAGCCTGTCTATTGAAGGAAAGAAAGTGGGAAAAATAGAGTGAATAAGAAACAAGTCACTTTAGGTTTGAAATAGTTTCTCATAGGTGGACGCTTCTGACATGGCTAAAATATACCACACAAAGCTATGTATTTATTTAGCATATTAACTGAAGAGCCCAGAAGCGAAGCTACTAACTGTCTAACTCAGCGGTTCTCAACCTGTGGATCGTGACCCCATTTGGGGTCGAACGACCATTTCACAGGGGTCGCCAAACGCTGCCGTCCGCCATTTTTTTTTTCATTTTTTTCATTTTTTTTTCATTTTTTTCAATTTTTTCCATTTTTTTTCAGCCGACGCATGCACAGTTCGGCCCGTCGCGTGCACGCGACGGGCCGAACCATGCATGTGCGGCGCGCACAACGACCCGATCTGCGCATGTGCAGCAAAATGGGCCGAACTGCGCATGCACAGCGCAACCGGGCCGCTTGCCTCCCACCGCTGCCTCAGAGACTCCAGCAGGCACACTGAGGAGCAGTCCGGAGCAGGCAGGCGCAAAGCTGCCTCCTTCCCGCTCCACTCCACCACGTCCCAGGCCCGGCCTCCAACTTGCCCTCCGGCAGCCGGCCAAGCGGTCAGGGCAGGCGGACCTCGAAGCGGGCCCGCACTTCACCGAGACCGGTTCGGCTGTGGCGAGAGGCGCCCGACAGCCGCCTCCGGCCCCCAAGTCCGCGCTCCTCTCCTCGCCCTCCTCCCTGGCCGGCCCTTGCCAGCGCTGCCCCCTTTTCTCTGCGGCGGCCAATGGGGGCGGCGGGGCTCCCGGGGGCTGCCTACCTGCCTGCCTGCCTGGCTCTGGCTCGGTCCTGCTCGCTCCCTCCCTCCCTCGCTCGGTAAGGCGCCCAGCCAGCGGATCGGCAAGAAGATGAACTACCCTGGTGAGTCCCTGCCGGGCGTGGGGGGAGGCCGAGCCGGGGAGGGAGCCGGGCGTGGGGGGAGGCCGAGCCGGGGAGGGAGCCGGGGAGCCTGGCCAGACGCTGAGAGCAAGCTGGCGCCGAGAGCGAGCTGGCCCGGGCGGGCTCCCCAGTCCTGCCGCCCGCCTACCTACCTGCGGCTGCTGCCGGCCCTGCGGAAGGCGCAGGAGTCCCGGACGAGCCTGGCAGGCGGAGCGCTGCAACCTGGACGCCGGCCGGGGAGGAGGGCGAGGAGAGGAGCGCGCACTTGGGGGCCGGAGGCGGCCATCGGGCGCCTCTCGCCACAGCCGAGCCGGTCTCGGTGAAGTGCGGGTCCGCCTCGAGGCCCGCCTGCCCCGACCGCTTGGCCGGCTGCCGGAGAGCAAGTTGGAGGCCGGGCCTGGGACGTGGCGGAGCGGAGCGGGAAGGAGGCAGCTTTGCGCCCGCCTGCTCCGGACCGCTCCTCGGTGTGCCTGCCGGAGTCTCTGAGGCAGCGGTGGGAGGCGAGGCCGGCCTGGTCTGGAGCCAGCAGGCCAGCCGGTTCTGCGCACGCGCAGATCGGCCCGGTGCACGCGCAGATCGGCCCAGCGCACATGCACACGCAGATCGGCCGTTGCACGCGCACACGCAGATCGGGCCGTCGCTGTGCGCCATTTTGTTTTGTTTTTTGTTTTGATTTTTTTTTGGCGCGCGCGCGCACACACCCAGGTCGGGGTCACGGCGCGCATGGACGGCGCAAGTGGGGTCTCAACCTGAAAAAGGTTGAGAACCACTGGTCTAACTAATCTCAAACTGTCAACTATTTATTCATTTTAAGGATCAGAAGGAAAATAATCTGTTTGATCATTTGCTCAGACCCATCAAAGCATTTTCTATTCCAAAACTAGGTTGGAATTGGCAGTCAGAGGGGCTAGTCCCAGGACAGGATGTTTATAATTTTGTTACCATCCTTAACTTTACTTAGACATTGCTTTTTATTTTCTGTTGTTTACAGATAAGCTTGTGCAACCAGCAGACATCAGAGAGTTCATCCACCCCCACAGGGGTATGATGTATCCCTGGCTACCTTGCCTCCAAAAAGCAGACCCTGGTTCTCTCTCCAGGACAGCATGAAGAGGAACATGTGCTTGGACTTTTGCATTCTGTGCTTTATATAGGTCAGGCTTCCCTGCCCAGGGTTCCATGTACCTTCCAAAGAACAATAATGGAGACTGTAAGGAGGAGAAGTCCCACCAGCACAGCTGTTACGATCAACCATACAGGGATGTCTCTCTCGGCATCAGGGTTCACCCATTCAACTAATGTTTTAGCCTATGAGCAGCAGGAAAGAGATGGGAGAAAGAAAACTAGATGAATTAATAGGTTGATATTATAGCCAAGAAGAAATAACAAAATAATGATTGTCATTCCCAATCCATACTTGCAAGGCTGGTAAAAGATGGAACTGCAGTTAAGTTTGGAAGGGAAGATTTTGCTAAATTTTTATTAGTCACTCTGCCAATCATATCTTGGTTTAAGAAAATGAAATATGAAGTATTGTTTTGCCTCTACAAATAATCTCATTTACTTCCCCTTTGTAAAGCCAGGAAGTCTCCAACAACATGACTGAAACTTTAGAATAAAGGTATTCCTAATATAGCAAATCTATCAAATCCTCAAATTTTAGAAAATATACTTGCCCAATTCAGATTAAGTGGGAAACAAAATGGCTAATCAGGGTCTTCATGGTTTGAGATCATTAAGAGAAGGATAAAGGGCTGCACATGTGTATAAAGGACCATTGATAATCTCAGGTTATTAACCAGAATAATTATCCATATGACACAATACTACGTAATTCTTCAGGTGTCAGCAACTTTCCAGAACTATCCAGGAATGAATAAGGTAGTGCTCTAAATTTCTAAAATGGAAATGTTCTATTAACTTTCATTCCATATCTAGCAGTTTCAGCATTCAAGTTACAATGTATATAGATTATAGAGAGGGAAAAGGAAGAAAAGAGTCAAAGCAGGCAGACTGATATTTAGCATTGAATTTATGAAATTAATAAATGCTATGGTTCAAAAAATATTTTGATTTTCTAAGCCAAAATTCAAATCCTGTTGAAAAAATGTTGGTATTGATAGAAAACTTCACATTTGCCAATAGTGCTGATAATCATGGACTTACCAGGGCAGCCCCACTGGGTAGAACCTCTGGCTGAATGTTGTAAGGCATCCCTGTGGCAATAAACTGGGCCTGGGATTGGATAAGAAGGTGCTTTGGAAGCTGTTGTGTAAGAAGGAAATAGCAGGGGGGGACTCATTAATATGTGGAGTGGGAGAAGACAGAAAGAGACTATAAACATTTGCTGCTTTGTGGATCATCTGCTGGCTTATCACCTGCTCTAAGATCTAACACATCAATTGCAGTAGCCTAATGTGATATAAAACAATAACAATCCTATATGGTAGGTTAGGCTACAAGACAATGACTGACTCAAGATTAGTTACGGAATAACTGGGGAGTTCTGCCTAATTTATTTTCAGTCCTACTTCAGCCCTTTAATCAAAGCAATATATTGCACTTACAATGCTCTTTGTTCATCTACCAGTACATCTTGTCCTATGATCATTATTCTTTCAGCTCCACAGCTTTCATTATTCAAAGGGCTTCTGTTTATTCATGCAATGCTACTCTTTCTCACTTGCTACCTCTTATGCTTGGATCTGGGTGCCTTTTTAAAAAAATTTGCTTCAGATCCTTCCTTGGGCCTCTTTTCCTTAAAGGCTTGGGCACAGCTCTCTAGTTCCCATGGCCTCTTAACAGGATATATGTAGAACCCAAACCATCCCATTGTTTCTCCATTTACCCTGCTGCCTCTTTTTTTTCTGTTGATCCTTCACTGAATGTTCCATTGTCAGTTCTATGAGACAAGTACCTATCCTCTTGGATACCACAACGTTTCAGCATTCTGATAACACATTGAGTAAACTGTGTTTATAATTTCAATGCAACATACCTATAGTCCCTTGGTAAGCTAGTTGGATACCTTTTTTTAGCAAGGCTTTGATTTAGCAGAGCAGACCTTTCCAGAAGGTATATAAACTGGTCTATACCTATTAAATTATGATTTCTTACCTCCTGGAAATGTGGCAGCCACAGTACTGAATGAATAGTCATCATAGCTCCATGGTCCCTCTCCAATGTTCCCACTTGGCAGTGGACGACAGTACACAACTCGCTGCTACAATTCTGAAGACAGAAAGGATTAAATTTTTAAAATTAAGTAAAGTATAATCAAATTGTGTATGTATGTGTGTGTGTATGTATGTATGTATGTGTGTGTATGTGTATATATATATATATATATATATATATATATATATATATATATATATATATATATATATATATATATATATATATATATATATATATATATATATATATATATATATATATATATCCTAGAATGCAGTTTATATTCTTAATGTGTACTATCAAGCTGAGTGCTGTAGAGTATGACAGAATTCTGGCTGTGTCAGCGTGTCTCTGCTGGCAGATGTTTATCATCATCTATGATTTTCAAAAAAATCCAGATATTCTCATCTTGTAAATTTCCCTTTCATTCTTGCTGCTTTTTCCATCTTTTTCTTTTCACAAAAGAATCCCTTGCAATGGCTTTTTATCAAGAGTAATAGAAAGTATAAACTGGAAACATTCTTATTTATATAAGTGAAGTGGGATTACAACAGAATAGAACTCTGTAACTTGCGATAGGAAGGAGAGGATGCAAAAAAAAGTCTTCCATGTTCCCACACAGGAGGGTCATTCTGTTAACTTATATTGCTGCACTGGCAGAAGAGGCAGTATGACAATGAGGGAGGGAGGGAGGAATCATGGAAAGACATCAGCCACTGAAGCTGAGCTGAACTGAGCTGAGGCAAGCAACAGCCCTTCCAGACCCGAACAGCTACTATTGTGGACCAAAAGTCATTTCAAGGGACTTTTTTTTGTGTGTGTGAAAAGTGCAGTAACACTAACAATTACAATAATGTCATCAGTGCTGTAATTGGTTCTTGCAACCCTGCATCACAGTGGTGGGGGGAAAAAAGCAAGGGCATCTACAAGATAAGTTAAAATGACTATGTGTGTGTGTGTGTCCATGTAATTGAAGTATCTTCTCTTTCTGACATGCATCACACAATTCTATCCCACTTTTTGCACTAGATCAGGGATAGGAAACCTTGGCTCTTTTATGACTTGTGGACTTCAACTCCCAGAATTCCTGAGCCAGCATGGCTCAGCTTGGAAACCTCTTCCTTTCCCCTCAGCATGGCTAGCTCAGGAATTCTGGGAGTTGAAGTCCACAAGTCATAAAAGAGCCAAGGTTCCCCACCCCTGCACTAGCTCATGAATGAATAGAAATCAAAGATCCCTTCACACACTCCCTACCTACAGTACTTCCTACAGTGGTGAGGAAAGATGTAAAAGAAAGAAAGCAATGTATTAAAAAACTTCAACAGCCTTTCACAGGCTATTGGAGCATGTGACTGCAAACTTGCAATTCAAATCTCTGAATAGCACAACAGCTGGGGAAGACAATTATAAATCAGGAAAATCAGGACACAAAAGATGCTTCTAAAGCAGGAAAACTGGGACATTGGAAATTCCATGAACTAGACTTTAAATCTTTACTGGAGGACATGAGAGAAAAAGATGATTGCAGACGATGAATCCACTTTATGTTATGTTCTAGCATAGAAGAGAAGAAGTTATGGTGGGAAATAATTGCAGTATTAAACGGAACACTCCCGTTGGGAGCAGAAGTGTGACTGAACATCTACTGTGCAGTAATGTTTTGTATTTCACTGATAACAATTTCTTTCTTAGGGAAAAGTATAGGCAGAGGGAGCAGATGTGGATTAGACCTGGGTTAGCTTTTGCATTCACAGAACCTGCCAGTTTGTTTAAGTAAATTGAGGAGGGCTGGAAAGCCTCTTGATTTCCAAATCTAGACATTTTAAAAACAAACAGTTCCCACCTTAATATTTCAAATTGAAATAGTATGAAGATATGCTTAATATTTATGGAATTGTAATATATAGAATATTTATCTCATTTACTTTCAGATCAACACTACAAGATAGGTAACTCTCAAGTTTACAGATTGGGTAAGTATCTCATTTATGATCTCATAAATCTCATTTATGAAGAGCAAAGAAATGGGACTCAGATCCAGGGTCTATTGCTTTGGATTACCCTATAAAATTTAAACAACAAAGAGCATTGAGGCAATCTCTAAGCATTTCCTGCAAAGACTCATCACCTCAATAGGTTCCTTGAATGTTGAAAGGCTGACATCACGCCTCTCATGCCAATGCCATGAGGGAATAGTCAGGTTACTGGGAGCAATTGTGGGCTCCTGGACTTTTAGCTATGATGAAAAAGAGACACTCAATTATGATTTCCTTCTCTCTCCTTGCTTCCTTACTGCATGTCTGCTTTTATGAGGAAGAAAATATTAAGGGCTTCCTCAGTGGATAGACAATAATGTGTTTATTATTAAGGAGACAAGTTCTTTGTGGCACAATGCTCTTCCATGCTGTATTTGAAAATATAATAGAAAAATAACTAGCTAAGGAACTATGTTTACCATACTAATGATTTGTTCAATATACTGTATCCACAATAGGCTAAACCACAACCTATTGTATACCACAGTGATTGGGCTGACACAACATACTCAATCAAAATCCAACATGCCCCATTATGCTTAGTTCAGGGTAAAAATGATACCATAATGGATAATTTTGATACAAATTTTAGTCAGCTGATTTGGATAATCAGAAGTCCTGCCTTCTGATACCTTATCTTTCCTGAGTAGCTTTAATACCGTATATAAAACATATTAAAAAATCTAGCCAAAGTTAGAACAAATCAAGCTGAGGATATAGTTTGATCATCACAGCCCTTGAATTTTCCCTGTTTTTAATTCTCTGATTCAAATTCTGATTGCATACATGTATGCAATCATCTGGAACTTTTGAAGCCAGAATTTGCAGACTGTCAAGGGAAGAGCCATTTGTAGATTCTGAATGTTGGTAATTTCTCCAGAACCTTTCCATTTCTTCCAATCTTCCAATTCCTGATAGCAAGCAGGTTATGCCATTGGTCAATCCCATTAAATTAAACACACTCTAACTAATCCACTCTACTCTTGATGGGCTCTTGATGACAGATGTCTTTCCATTATCAACTTTTTGAATCCTTAACCTGAATGTGCCATGGATTAATTCATGAATGCAAATGAGATGTTCTAGCATTGTTTAATAAGTCTATTTTCTATTGTTAGTCCTACCTTTAGAGGATTGGTCTCATTTGTAGATGAACAGATGATGTTGCCTTCTGTGCTCACTCTTGTGATGTAAAGCAAAAAGCCTTTCCAGAAGTGACTGGGGAAATACACAAGCAGATCAACTCCAGATACTGTGCTAGGGCCTGCATTCTGTAACTGGAGAATGGTGGTGGGAGGAAGACAGGCATGGAGAAAGAGAAAGAAAAGAGATCTTTAATAGGGAAAAGTCTCAATTTTAGGCTAGAACTTCCATATTTCCAATTAATGTATGTTTCTTGATACCCGATAGATATGCTCTATTTTCGGTCCATAGTCACCGACTTCATTGCTCTTGTTTTTAAAGTCCTCAAGAGTCCATGGGAGCACAGTTGCAGCTGGTATAGAGATTCTGGGAACAAAGAGCACAAAATACAAGAATTAAAAAGTATCCCTCTTATCAGCCCAGCAGATTAAAAAAATAATCTGCACTCACTGAAAAGTAATATTCTAATGCAGGGGTGTCAAACTCAATTTCATTGAGGGCCGCATCAGCATTGCGGTTGCCCTTGGGGGGCTGGGTGGGTATGCCCAGGGTGGGTGCGGCCTACTGGGTGGGCATGGATGGAATGGGTGTGGCCTACTGGATGGGCATGGTCAGCTCTACATTGTTTGCGTCAAGGGTGCCTGTGGGGGCCTGGGCAGGAGTGGGACAGATCTGAGGTTCTCTGGCAGAAGGGGGTGGGACCAGGGCAAGCACCAAGGCATGGTCCATTTCTTCATTCCTCACAAAGGGTGACACATCCCCAGCATGCACCCAGGGGGCGGGGCCGACACAGCAGGGGCTGGTTCCTCTCTGTTTCCAGATGGCCTTGTGGAGCTGAATGCGTTTCAGCATAGATGGCCACCACAAAATTGTATATTGGCCCCCAGCCAGCCTGGGTCAGGGCCAAAGCAGCAGGGACTGTTCCCTCACTATTTGCAGGATGGCTTCGCGGGCCACATGAAACCACTTCGCCGGCCGCATCCAGCCCCCAGGCCTTGTGTTTGACATGTCTGTTCTAATGGAAGAGGTTGAGCAAAATGGCTTGTACTCACCCAAACAGCTCTACCTTTGCATCAACCTTGAGTGGAATCTGCAACCATTTTATATTGCTGTTGGGGTTCCGGCTATTCTTACTGCAGAAGAAATTTGAAGTTATGATGAAAATGTCAGAATGGTTCTCACCTTTGAGGCACCCCCAAGATTTCTTTACAGTATTGGAACATTCAAATCAACTTGAATAAAGGATGGCAAAGTGTTGTGATAAGAAAGCTATCTACAGAAAATAGTGAGGGAATGGGGGGAATGGGAGAATAATTGGCAACATAGAAAGATTTAAGATGTAAAGCAATTTCCCAAAATAAACAAGATATTGGGAAAAAGGGCATTAAAAACACACATATACACATATTTTCCCCTCAGTTGAATACTGATAAATATATTACAATGATATTACCGTAGTTTCCCATTCCTTGAGAAACAACCCCCCCCAAAAAATTTTAAGCTATTTATTCCATTTGCAGATTATTAACTTGTCATCTATCTACTATATTAATGACAAAATAGTTAACAGGTAGAACAATAATAAAAAAGCAAGATTAAAATTTCAAAGCGCTCTGTTAACAAACTGTTATTGTAATCAACTCGTAGAAAGTTTTCCTAAATCATCCCAACAGTTAATACTGATTCATCCTTAATCATATGTCCACATTTACTTTTGATACCATCTCTTAACAATTGTTGTCTAGTTAAATATAATAAGGCTATTCTCCAAAGTCGATTTATCTTCCCAAAGAGTCTAAATGAAATTGTTTTCCAGTTAAGCATTATAAATTCATTCCCCAATCTCCTTCAGTCCTTTAGGAAAAACCAATTTATCATTTCTTCATTCAGTTTTCTGCTGTTGTAAAGGAATGCAGCCTTGAACTTCAGGAAGGCATGTGCAATCCACCCAGTTCAAAGTCTGTAAGATCCATATTTCTGTCAATTTTCTTCACAAAATCTGCCATTTTTAAATAAAAATCTTTTTGTGAATTTGATTTATCTACAGTTACTTGCATCTAAATATTTTTCATAACCTTTATCATTTCATCAGACTTCTTAAAAAACCTTTCTACTAAGGATTATACGTTACCAAAATGTTTTTTCAGATGCCAGCCACATTTGCCTGTCTGTAATTTGATACATTGTTGCTCTGTGTAACTAAGCAACAATAGATAAGAGAACACAGGAAATAGAGAAATAATATTCTTCAGAGTGAAAAAATAAATAAAGAAGCAGGGAAGATATTTTCTAGATATTTCAATCCAAAATTAAAAGAAAAAGAAAAAAGGTCTAATATTTTTGCAAATTAATAAACTGCAAAATCCCTTTGGTGAGAGTCAAATATAGATGTAAATCAAATGAAAACACTTTCACTACACAGGAACATGATTTCCTTATGGAAAAGCAAAAGTTATTTAAAACAACAATAGAAATCAAAGGGAAAAGGAAAAAAAAACTAGATAAAGTCCAGCAGGGGGTTAAAATAGATCAGCATTCAACAACCTGGTCAACTTTTAAAGATAAAGAGCAAAGTATAACAGAAGCTTCAAAAGTGAAGTTAAAACCCAGGCATGTTTTAAAAAATGAACTGCTGAGAATAAAGATGGATGACCACTGACTTCCTGACAGCTCCCACAATGGAACTAATGCCACAGGGAACTACAATCTTCAAGATTTTTCTTCCCACAAAGGATATAGATAATGGAAAAGACAATGGAAAATACGACGATGATAGACTCAAAGAAGTTAAAGAGGCTAGATCGACAAGACTGTTAGTGGAAAGAGAAAAGGAACCACAAGTTAAAGAGTCTAGACCGACAATAATAACAAGGTCTAAATATAGATAAAGAAGTAAAAGAAAGTGCTGAGATTTTATCCCTGAATGTTAATGGTCTCAACTCCCCATTAAAAAGGAATTTTTTAAAAAATAAACTTAGTAAGGTGAATTTGGATATAATAATTTTACAAGAAGTTCATATAAAAAAAACAATACCAACACCTACTAAATCGCCCCAAATTGGGGAATATGTTTGCAGCACTTTCACAACAAAAAAGGAGGAGTTGTAGCATATATCAAAGAGGGAATTCCGCCAAATCAAATTTATAAAGATGAAGATGGTAGAATTCTAATAACAGAAGTAATATTGAATAAAATAAAAATAGCCCTCATGGGAATTTATGCCCCAAATGAAGGGCAGAAACAATTCTATAAAAAATTACATAGTATTATTAGTGAGTTTGAATATGACAACATCTGTATAATGGGAGACTTCAATGCAATTGCGGATAGACATCTAGATTATAAAAGTGATAAGATTAGAAAAGGAATTAGAGGAACATCACCTAGTACAATACCTTCCTAAAAATGGTAGAGGAGTTTAATATTCAGGACATTTGGAGGGAGAGGAATACAGGGAAAAAGCAGTATACTTACTATTCGGGGTGACATCTATCATGGTCCAGAATCGATATGGCGTGGTTGTCAGTAGATTTAAATTCGGAAGTGGAAGATATTACAATTGACATGAACTCTTGGGTGGATCACAACCCAATCAGAATTAGATTGAGAGGGCAAAAGAAAATAAGGAGATGGACCCTGAAAAGAGCAATTTTAAAACATAAAGAATTCAAATTGAAATTGGAAGATGGGACACAGCCAAAGCTTACATGAGAGGCATTGCAATTGCTTATATGGCCAGAGAAAATAAAATTAAACTACAGCGACAAATTTAGAAGAAGAACTTAACAGGGCCGAGGAAAATCTACAAAATGAACCACAAAGACGTGACCTGAAAAAACAAATAGACCTAATTAAGCACAAGATGAACACTATCGAAAAGGAAGAATTGGGGCAGCAAATAAAACGTACTAAGCAAAACTTTTTTTAAAACGCCAATAAACCGGGAAATGGTTGGCTTACAGAATAAAGAAACATAACGATAAAAAGAGGATTAGTAAATTCTACAATGAAGAAAGTGATATGGTATAACAGAATGAAGGAAAAAAATGGTGGCCTATGAGTCCTGTAAGAAATTATATAACGATGAAGAACGGAAAAATTATGATGATATACTAAAATATCTGCAAATAGCTGACCTACCGAAAGTTTAAGAAGAGATTAAAAATATGTTGAATAAAGAGATAACACCCCTAGAACTATCAGAGGCAATTAAGAAACAAAAAAACAATAAAGCACCAGGGCCGGATGGTTTACCAGCAGAAATATATAAAATTTTGCAAGAATCTTTAAGTCCAATATTAATAGAACTATTCAATGAGGTCCTAAAAAATGCGAAAATACCAACTTCATGGGAAGAAGCAATTCTCACATTGATTCCCAAGGAAAACTCAGATTCAGCGTTTACTAAAAATTATAGGCCTATCTCATTATTAAATTCGGATTATAATTTTTTATAAGAAATAATGTTAGGATTGTATTGGATGTATTGGAATACTATGAGGTTCACAATAAAAAACAAATGGAATTAATTTTTCTTGATGCACAAAAAGCATTTGATAATGTGAAATGGGACTTTATGCTCAATCAACTGGTGTATATGGATTTTGGGGAGAATTTTATAAATATGTTTAAATCAATCTATTCCAAACAGGAGTTTAAATCAATCTATTCCAAACAGGCGGCTAAAGTAATAATTAATGGAGAAACAACTTAAAGCTTCCAAATTCAAAAAGGCACAAGGCAAGGTTGTCCATTATCTCCATTACTGTTTGTATTGTCCCTGGAGGTATTAACTAGAGCAGTGGTTTTCAACCTTTCTAATGCCGCGACCCTTTAATACAGTTCCTCATGTTGTGGTGACCCCAAACATAAAAGTATTTTCGTTGCTATTTCATAACTGTAATTTTGCTACTGTTATGAATTGTAATGTAAATATCTGATATGCAGGATCAGACTCTAGACTCCAGAAGATAGAACCATCCAACAAAATGAATTTCACAACTACAGGTAGTCCTCAACTTACAAACACGACTGAGCCCAACATTTCTCTTGCTAAGTGAGGCAGTTGTTAAGTGAGTTGCATTCATTTTATGATCTTTCTTGCTGCAGTTGTTAAGTGAATCACTGCAGTTATTAAGTTAGGAACACACTTGTTAAATGAATCTGGCTTCCCCATTGACTTTGCTTGTCAAAAGGTTGCTAAAAATAATCACATGACCCTGGGACACTGCAACCGTCATAAATACAGGCCAGTTGCCAAGCATCCACACATGACCAATTGAAGGAAAAGCAGCAAGAGAATGGAAGAAAGGAAAAGGGTTATAAATAAAAAATCAGAACCCCTGTAACGTTTTGTGGATGAAGTGAGGGGTTACCTGACTACTTTTTCATGGAGGTTTCCCAAAACAGAAGGATACAACTTTATAGCTGTCCCAGATTCCAGCTATTTCATTCCCTCCTGCCAACATTTTCACTTTCCACTGAGCGTACTTGATTCTCATCTAAATGTTTTCTGACAAGTCCCTCTCTCAATGCATTTCCTTTTTCCTAACAATTTCTGGCAGTGGAGTATACACTTCCCCAATCGGAGCCTCGCCTTTAGATCCCAACCAGGCGGGAGTCAGAATAAAAGGAAGCCATTTAAAGGCGGGAGGAGGGAAAATCCCAAGGTTGGCTTGCTCCCGATTCACGACGAAAAAGGCAAAGGGAAGCTCGCAATTCGGGCTGGCAGGCAGGCAGGCTGGCTTGCTGGCTTTCTCGCCCGTGCCAACTCCCTTCACTTGCAGCCAGGAGATTCCAAGTTTAAGCGCACCTCCTAGCAACCCCAAGAAAATCCGACGGATGGGGGTGTGGAGATTCAGTTAAGGTGCTTGCAACCCCCCCCACGCAAAGGCAGAGACCAACCCCAGTTTGTTTTTTTAAAAACCTAAGATTAAAAAAAAATACAATCCAAAAGCGCTATTTAAAAAAGCAATTGCACTGAATGCATCAAGGCGAGCTGGCGGAAAAAAAAAAGATCACCGCGCTTTTATTCACAGATTTCTCCCCCCCCATCATAAAATGTCCATTCTTCCCTCCAAAAGGGAGGGAATCAAAATACAAAAGGAACCCACTCGCAGCAAAGCCCTCCAGCGTGCTGATTCCACAGCTAACAACCCTTCCTTCCCTCCCTCCCTCCTTCCTCCTCCTGCCTCACCCCCTCAATTCCCCGCCACCCCATCTCTCATCTTCCACAGAAGCGCGAGCAACTGCATGCAAGCGCGATCTGGAGCAGCTCCGCCGGCTTCACAGATTGCCTGGAAGATACGTCACGGACGCTAATGTCCAGGCCGCGACTTCTGATTGGTGAAAAGGCTGGGAGAAAGTGGGCTGAGTCATTGGCTTTTGCTAGCTCTACTTGAGAGGCAGGGAGTTGCTCCTTTGATGCTTTAAGTCTTACCATTCTCTGTGTTGTTTTTATCCGCCTGGAGGCGGATAGAGGAGCGGTGTCTCGGTTCCTATGACCATCGGAAATATGTGTTTTCAGATGGTCTTAGGTGACCCCTGTCCCCCAAAGGGGTCGCGACCCACAGGTTGAGAACCGCTGAACTAGAGTGATTTGGAAAGATGAGCAGATCAAAGGATTAGAGATCAAGAGAGAAATATTTAAAATGCAAGTCTTTGCAGATGATCTTGTTTTTATAATTGAAGAGCCACTATAGTCAGGGACAAGGCTAATGGAAGTACTGGGTGAATATGGTGAAATAGCAGGCCTAAAGATAAATAAAGAAAAAACCAAAATGCTTGTTAAGAATATGACTAGAGCACAGAAAAATGAATTAGTTGATAGATTAGGTATCCAGACTACAAAGAAAATAAGATACTTAGGGATACAACTAACAGTTATATGCGCCCCACTTAAAAGAGATAATTACAATAAATTAATGGAACAGATTAAAATTGATTTGGATACCTGGACTAACCTACATCTCTCTTTTATGGGTAGAATTACCGTAGTTAAAATGAATGTGCTACCCAAAATATTATTTTTGTTTCAATGTATACTGATCAAATTAGATAAGGAATTTTTTCAAAATTTTAATCAAACCTTACTTAAATTTATTTGGCAAGGGAAAAAATCAAGGATTAAATTAAAATTACTGCAAGATTCTAAGGAAAGGGGCATTCTCAGCCTCCCAGATTTGGAAAAATATTATCAAGCTACAGTATTAATATGGGTGCGGGAGTGGATACAATTGAAAAATAGGAGATTATTAAGATTGGAAGTTCATGATATGCAGATTGGATGGCACGCTATGTTATGGGATGAGAAATACAAGGTCCACCAGTACTTTCGGAAGCATTATATCAGACGAGCGTTAATAGATGTATGGGTTAAAATTAGACAACAAAATTATATGCAAGTTCCCAATTGGATTTCAACATTGGAAATGCACATACACCCAATGTTTATATAATTAGGGAAAGTAATAATGTATAAAAATATATTAGAGGAGAGAGGAGAATTGAAATCAAGGAAAAATCTTCAAGATGAAGGGATAGAATTGGAATGGTGGGCATATCTCCAACTGCAATCAAGATATAGGAACGATAAAAAGGAGTGGGGTATAAAAACAGAGCCGATAGAGCTAGATAAAATATTATTAGGAACTGAGGACAAAATGATTAAAAGAATATACCACTACCTTCTAGATCAGGCAATGTATGAAGAGCAGATCAAGGAAACTATGCTAATGTGGAGTAGGGATTTCGGCTTTAATATTGATCTGCACATCTGGCAAGAATTGTGGGAAAGAAACAGGAAACTCAACTTAGCTACTTCTTATAAGGAAAATCTCTACAAGATGTTTTACAGATGGCATTTCCCACCCACAAGGTTAGCCAAAATGGGCTCAAATCTCTCACCCATATGTTGGAAATGCAAATTAGCAACAGCGACCTACTACCATATGTGGTGGGAATGTCCTAAAGCTTGTGATTATTGGAATAGGATAAGAAAATGGTTGGAAGAAATATTAATGTTGGAGATAGAGCTAAAACCTGAACTTTTCTTATTGGGCATAACTACAGAGAAATATGACAAGGGGATAATCTATTTGATGTTGCACATCCTGACTGCTGCTAGACTGGCGTTTGCACAAAAATGGAAGAACAAAGAAACTCCCACAGAGGAAGAGATATTATATAAAATACTATCTTGTGCTGAAATGGACAGGTTTACGATGGAACAGAAGGATAAGAGTGGATCAGAATACTTTAAAATCTGGGACAAATTTTATTATTGGTGGGAATCGAGGAGGATTGTTGGGGTTACAGATTAGTGTTAAGATAGAAATGTATATAATCTTAGGCTAGCAAATAAAGAAATGAATTAAGTATTGTATAAATAATACATATGTATTTATAGAGATAAAGAACTAAATGTGAGAAGAGAAATAATTTGATAGAAATGTTTATACTGGAATGTTACGTCATATCCACTGTTTTCTTTTTTAACTGTACTATAAATAAAAAACTTTAAAAAAAAAGATTCCTCTTTCCATTCAAATCCAGGGAGCAACATTGCCAAAGATCATCTTTGGCAGCAAAATCAGTATATCATCAGCAGGAAAAAGAAAAGTACTTATCATTCAGCAGCTATCTTGGAGGAGGATAATATGTATATATGGGTTCTTGTATTTTTAATGCACTTTTTTCAATGTCTTGCTTGTTTTATGTGTTATTTTTGTTTGTTTCTGTTCAAATTTTTTGAAGTTTTGAATTTTAACTTTTTTAATAAAATAAAAATAGATAAAACAGATATAGGGTTGTTTCTATGCCTTTTGTTTGGAGAATGCTGAAGGACCCTGGTACAATAGCAGTCCCCAGTCTAGCACCACCAAATCTGCCAGGATTACAATTTCCATGGAAATGTGTTGGATGATAATGGCTTGGAATCCAGAAGTTGTAATTCATTTGGGAAGCTCCAGGTTAAAAAAGAGAAATTGGTTTCAGAGATTAAGCCAGTGAGGCCTGGCTGAGTGTTACCTCTTGAGCTGCAGCACAAAGACAATGCTATTATTGGCATCTTCTAGCTGGCTGATACTTAGTTCCAAATCCAATTTGATCTGCAAATAATAAGGGGCAAGAAAAAAAAGTGAGAATGACCATATTGAAATCAGGAAGTAGAGGCTAGCTTAAGACCAATAGGTTAAGAAAAAACTTTGTAACAACCTAGGATGCTGTTTGATGTCAATGGTTTGCTTTCTGCTACAATTTCTCAATAACTTATCTGTGTGCCTGTAGATCAGCGGTTCTCAACCTTTTTCAGGCTGCGACCCCGACCTGCACCACGCATGCGCAGCGCGACGACCTGCCCCACGCATGCACGGTGCGACGACCTGCATCGCGCATGCACGGCGTGACGACCTGCATCGCGCATGCGTGGTGCGACAACCTGCATCACGCATGCGCGGTGCTGCCCCGCCCATGCACGGTGCTGCCCCCTGCGCTGGCCAAGGCATAGGCTGCCGCCCATTTAGGGTGGCGGCAGGCAGGCCCAGGTGCTCAGGTGGTCCTGGGCGGCTGCGGCGGCGATGGTGCAGGGCGACCATGGGCTGGATCACCAGCTGGCCCAGCCCAAGAGAGGTAAGACACCCGCCGGGCCCCACGCGCGCCAAAAACCTTCCCTGTGCCCGCCGGCCTCCCACCTCCCACCCCTGGCCCTCTTTTACTTACATTTTTAGTAGTTGCTCAGCAGGGAGGGGTGGAAACTTCCGGAGAGCTCGCCTTCACTGCAGACAACCTGCAGCACCATTTGCAGACATGGACTTTTGGTGGGCTCAGCAGGGCGGAGACAGCCTGGACAATCCCTATTGGCTTTTGAAAGCCAATAGAATTAGACTCTATTCAAGAGAGTCTATTCTATTGGCTTTCAAAAGCCAATAGAATAAGAGGGAGTAGCACAGCTAAGGAAAAGGGAAAAAATGGCGTAGCACAGCTAAGGAAAAGGAGGGGGAAAAATGGCGGACTGCGTTGTTTGGCGACCCCCGTGAAATGGTCGTTCGACCCCAAATGGGGTCGCGACCCACAGGTTGAGAACCGCTGCTGTAGATGCTAGACTGTGGATTTGTGATATAATATGAATCAGATAAGTCATGTGACAATAATCCTGCTTACTAGGATTTTAGAATTTAGAATAGAATTTAGTAACTGTCTTTGTATGTATTAATCAAAAGATATTAGTAACAATTCTATTCTGTTTATATGCAAAAAATAAATGTGTCATGCATTGGTGGGGAAAGCATTAGTTTTGTTTAGATCCCATTCAGCTCTATTTACCAAGTTAAAGGAAATGTAGTATAATTTTGTCTATTACATGGAGAAAAACATTTTCCATTCCTTTCTAGATTTTTGCTACTTTTTCAGACTTCAGAGCAAACTTGAAAACAAGTTCATTTTAGAAATGTATCTCCTACCTCTGTATGGGATTTCATTGGGTTGCCCACTTCACAAACCACCAATCGGGTTTCATTTTCCTTGCGGAAATTACAGATCAGTTTCTGCAGGCAAAAGGGATGGAGTGTGTTTAAGTATACTTAACCTTGGACGACTGAATGAGCAGTATGACAAAATGAATGAAAGGATTTTCATACTATTGCTATTCCGCTGGAAATATTGTTTCTAGATCATCAGAGCCCCTTTTGAAGCAAAACTAAATTTGTTATATATGGTAACAGATTTTCTCATGCTTTTAGCACAAAACAAATCAAATTCAAAGAAAGTTAAATCTCAGAAAAATTTATAATACACAACAACAACAACAATAATAAAGTTGGAAGGGATCTTGGAGGTCATCTAGCCCAGGGCTTTTCAACCTTTTCACCCATTGTACCACTTTTCAGATAAGGCAATATTCGAGTACCACCAGTCGCCCAGCAAGGTATCAAAAACTTGACCAAAAAAAAAAAAAGGAAAAAATGAGAAAGTACAGGTAGTCCTTGACTACAACAATTCACTTTGTGACTGTTTGAAGTTACAAGCAAATTATGACCATTTTTCACACTTATGACTATTGCAGCATCCCCAGGATCTTGTGATTTACATTCGGATTGCTTGGCAACTGATTCATACTTATGACGTTCACAGTGTCCCAGGGTCATGTGATCAATGGTGGGGGGGGCATGGCCAGCTGATCACTCAACTTGCAGGGTGCCTGTGGGGGGGAATCCGTGGGTCTCTGGTGGCGGGGGATGTGACTGGGGCAGGTTCCTGCCTTCCTTCACTCCCATTGTCCCTTCCTTCCTTCTTTCCTTCCTTTCCTTCACCTCCCTTTGTCCCTTCCTCCTTCCCTCCCTCTTTCCCATTGTCCCTTCCTTCCTTCCTTCATTATTATTATTATTATTATTATTATTATTATTATTATTATTTATTAAACTTATATGCCGCCCTTCTCCCAAGACTCAGGGCGGCTCACAACAAGAATACAAGTATAAAAAATAACATAAGATAAAAACAATTAAAATTACTAATTCACAATATAAAAACTAAGTAGTTAATTTCACTCATACCACACACAGTCACAGTCAAAGGCCCAGGGGCAGAGTGCAGCTCACATGCCCCAAATCTGTCTGCATAAATGTGTTTTCAACAGTTTTCAGAAAGCTAGGAGGGAGGAAGCAGTATGGACCTCTGAGGGAAGCTGGTTCCAGAGGGCTGGGGCAGCAACAGAGAAGGCCCTAACCCTAGGCCCCACCAGATGACATTGTCTAACAGACGGGACCCATAGGAGGCCAACCCTATGTGCCCTAACCGGTCACTGGGATTCATGAGGTAGAAGACGGTCCCGCAAGTATCCTGGCCCATTGCCATAAAGGGCTTTATAGGTCATAACCAACACTTTGAATTGTGTTCGGAGGCCAATTGGTAGCCAGTGCAGCTCATGGAGGGCTGGAGTGATATGAGCATGTCTTGGGAGACCTAAGACGGCTCGCGCAGCCGCATTCTGGACTACTTGCAGTCTCCGGATATTCTTCAAAGGTTGCCCCATGTAGAGAGCATTACAGTAGTCAAGTTTCGAGGTGACAAGGGCATGGGTGACTGTGAGGAGTGACTCCCGGTCCAAATAGGGCCGCAACTGACGCACCAGGCGAACCTGGGCGAATGCCCCCCTCGCCACAGCCGAAAGATGGTATTCTAAACTTAACTGTGGATCGAGGAGGACACCCAAGTTGCGAACTCTCTCCGAGGGGGACAGAACTTCTCCCCCCAGGGTGATGGACGGACAATTGGAATTGTCCTTGGGAGGCAGAACCCATAGCCGTCTTGTTGGGATTGAGTCTGAGCCTGTTGGCACCCATCCTCAATAGCCTCCAGGCACCGGTTCATCACTTCCACTGCTCCGCTGTAATGACGCGGGGTAGAGATATAGAGCTGAGTATCATCAGCATATTGATGATAACTCACCCCGTGTCGACGGATGATCTCACCCAACGGCTTCATGTAGATGTTAAAAAGCAGAGGTGAGAGAACAGACCCCTGAGGGACTCCACACGGAAGAGGCCTCGGAGCCGATCTCTGACCTCCTGCAAACACCGACTGCGACCGGCCAGAGAGGTAGGAGGCGAACCACTGCAAAACAATGCCCCGCACTCCAAGCCCCTCCAACCGGCACAGAAGGATACCATGGTCGATGGTATCGAATGCCGCTGAGAGGTCAAGAAGCACCAGGATAGTGGAGTAGTCTCTATCCCGGGCCCGCCAGAGATCATCGGTCAGCACGACCAAAGCAGTTTCCATGCTGTAACCGGACCTGAACCCAGACTGCTGAGGGCCCAGATAATCAGTTTCATTCAAGGACTGTTGGAGTTGGAGTGCCACCACCTTCTCAACAACCTTCCCTAAAAAGGGAAGATTGGAGACTGGATGATTGAAGAGATGATTTAAGATGATTTAAGGGAGCCGGAAAGGACCCCTCCCTCAGTGAAGCGTTTGCAACAGCCTGGACCCAGCTCCGTGTCACCGCCCTGCTAGCCGAGACCAGCCAGGAGGGGCACGGGTCCAGTAAACAGGTGGCAGAACTCACAGCTCCAATGGCCTTGTCCACGTCATCAGGAGTTGCCAGGTCAAACTCCTCCCATTCAACAGGACTAAGACGGGCCTCTGTCATCTCAGCTGACTCATTGTCAGCCGACACTGTATTCCAATTGGAGTCCAAGTCAGCCCGGATCTGAGCGACCTTGTCTGCGAAAAAGATGTTAAATTCTTCGGCATTGCCCTGCAAAGGTTCCTCCCTCCTCCCCGTATCAAGGAGAGAGCGAGTCACCCTAAACAGGGCAGCCGGACGAGATTCCGCAGACGCGATCAATGCAGAAAGATACTGAGATCTTGCCGTAGTGATCACTTCCAAATAGGTCTTAATATAAGCTCCCAATTTGGTTCGATCAGATTCGGATCTGCTTTCCCTCCATTGCTTCTCTAAATGTCTGTTCTGGCGCTTCATCCCCCTGAGTTCCTCGGTAAACCAAGGAGATCTCCTGGGTCTGCTACCACAGAGAGGTCGCAACGGCGCAATTCGGTCTAGAGCCCCCGTAGTGGCCGTATTCCAGGCCATCACTAGGGACTCCGCCGAACTGTGTACAAGCGAATCTGGCAATTCCCCAAGCGCCATTTGAAAGCCAATAGGGTCCATCAGGCGTCTGGGGCGGAACCATTTAATCGGTTCCGGCTCCCTGCGAGAGAGGATTGGTGTCGTAAACTCAAGCCGCAGCAGAAAATGATCTGCCCATGACATGGGCAACACATCTAAGCCCCTTAATTTCAGATCATACCTCAACTGTTCCGAGAAAAAAAACAGGTCAGGTGTGTGTCCCCTCTCATGGGTTGGGCCCTCGATTACTTGTGTCAGGTCCATGGTTGCCATGGAGGCCATAACTCCCGTGCCAACCCAGAGGACTCACATTGAAGTCCCCCAAGACAATAAGTCTGGGGAACTCAACCGCCAACCCGGCTACCTCCTCGAGTAGCGTGGGCAGGGCTGTAGAAACGCAGCCTCCCCCTTTGTCCCTTCCTCCTTCCCTCCCTCACTCCCATTGTCCTTTCCTTCCCTCTTTCCTTCCTTTCCTTTACCTCCCTTTGTCCCTTCCTCCTTCCCTCCCTTTCTCATTGTCTCTTCCTTCCTTCTTTCCTTCCTTTCCTTCACCTCCCTCTTTATCCCTTCCTCCTTCCCTCCCTTCTCTCCCATTGTCCCTTACTTCCTTCTTTCCTTCACTTCCCCCTTTGTCCCTTCCTCCTTCCCTCCCTCACTCCCATTGTCCCTTCCTTTCCTCTTTCCTTCCTTTCCTTCACCTCCCTTTGTCCCTTCCTCCTTCCCTCCCTCTCTCCCATTGTCCCTTTCCTTCCTTTCCTTCACCTCCCTTTGTCCATTCCTCCTTCCTTCCCTTTCCCATTGTCCCTTCTTTCCTTCTTCCCTTCACCTCCCCCTTTGTCCCTTCCTCCTTCCCTCCCTCACTCCCATTGTCCCTTCCTTTCCTCTTTCCTTCCTTTCCTTCACCTCCCTTTGTCCCTTCCTCCTTCCCTCCCTCTCTCCCATTGTCCCTTTCCTTCCTTTCCTTCACCTCCCTTTGTCCATTCCTCCTTCCTTCCCTTTCCCATTGTCCCTTCTTTCCTTCTTCCCTTCACCTCCCCCTTTGTCCCTTCCTCCTTCCCTCCCTCACTCCCATTGTCCCTTCCTTTCCTCTTTCCTTCCTTTCCTTCACCTCCCTTTGTCCCTTCCTCCTTCCCTCCCTCTCTCCCATTGTCCCTTCCCTTTCCTTCCTTTCCTTCACCTCCCTTTGTCCCTTCCTCCTTCCCTCCCTTTCCCATTGTCTCTTCCTTCCTTCTTTCCTTCTTTCCTTCACCTCCCTCTTTATCCCTTCCTCCTTCCCTCCCTTCTCTCTCATTGTCCCTTTCTTCCTTCTTCCCTTCACCTCCCCCTTTGTCCCTTCCTCCTTCCCTCCCTCACTCCCATTGTCCCTTCCTTCCCTCTTTCCTTCCTTTCCTTCACCTCCCTTTGTCCCTTCCTCCTTCCCTCCCTTTCCCATTGTCTCTTCCTTCCTTCCTTCCTTCCTTCCTTTCCTTCACCTCCCTCTTTATCCCTTCCTCCTTCCCTCCCTTCTCTCCCATTGTCCCTTTCTTCCTTCTTTCCTTCTTTCCTTCACCTCCCCCTTTGTCCCTTCCGCCTTCCCTCCCTCACTCCCATTGTCCCTTCCTTCCCTCTTTCCTTCCTTTCCTTCACCTCCCTTTGTCCCTTCCTCCTTCCCTCCCTCTCTCCCATTGTCCCTTCCATCTTTCCTTCACCTCCCTTTCTCCATTCCTCCTTCTTTCCCTTTCCCATTGTCCCTTCCTTCCTTCTTTCCTTCCTTTCTTTCACCTCCCTTTGTCCCTTCCTCCTTCCCTCCCTTTCTAATTGTCTCTTCCTTCCTTCTTTCCTTCCTTTCCCTCACCTCCCTCTTTATCCCTTCCTTCTTCCCTCCCTTCTCTTCCATTGTCCCTTCCTTCTTTCCTTCACCTCCTTTTGTCCCTTCCTCCTTCCCTCCCTCTCTCCCATTGTCCCTTCCCTCTTTCCTTCCTTTCCTTCACCTCCCTTGTCCATTCCTCTTTCCTTCCCTTTCCCATTGTTTCTTCCTTCCTTCCTTTCCTTCCTTCCTCGTTCCTTCGACCTGTACTACGCTGGCCAGACCCCAGCCTGGTTTTGACATTGTCCCCTCCTTCCTTCTTTCCTTCACCTCCCTTTGTCCCTTCCTCCTTCCCTCCCTTCTCTCCCATTGTCCCTTTCTTCCTTCTTTCCTTCTTTCCTTCACCTCCCCCTTTGTCCCTTCCGCCTTCCCTCCCTCACTCCCATTGTCCCTTCCTTCCCTCTTTCCTTCCTTTCCTTCACCTCCCTTTGTCCCTTCCTCCTTCCCTCCCTCTCTCCCATTGTCCCTTCCGTCTTTCCTTCACCTCCCTTTCTCCATTCCTCCTTCTTTCCCTTTCCCATTGTCCCTTCCCTCTTTCCTTCCTTTCCTTCACCTCCCTTTGTCCATTCCTCCTTCCTTCCCTTTCCCATTGTCCCTTCCTTCCTTCTTTCCTTCCTTTCCTTCACCTCCCTTTGTCCCTTCCTCCTTCCCTCCCATTGTCCCTTTCTTCCTTCTTTCCTTCACCTTCCCCTTTGTCCCTTCCTCCTTCCCTCTCTCTCTCCCATTGTCCCTTCCCTCTTTCCTTCCTTTCCTTCACCTCCCTTGTCCATTCCTCTTTCCTTCCCTTTCCCATTGTCCCTTCCTTCCTTCTTTCCTTCCTTTCCTTCACCTCCCTTTGTCCCTTTCTCCTTCCCTCCCATTGTCCCTTTCTTTCTTCTTTCCTTCACCTCCCCCTTTGTCCCTTCCTCCTTCCCTCCCTCTCTCCCATTGTCCCTTCCCTCTTTCCTTCCTTTCCACCTCCCTTTGTCCATTCCTCCTTCCTTCCCTTTCCCATTGTTTCCTCCTTCCTTCCTTTCCTTCCTTCCTCGTTCCTTCGACCTGTACTACGCTGGCCAGACACCAGCCTGGTTTTTGACAGGCAGCAACACATCACGGCCCTGCCTGTGTGCATGCAGAAGCAGAGGAGAGCACACAGGCAGGGCGGGGATGTGGCCGGTTCACCTCCCATTTTCAGGCATGTACGTTACAAGCCGGCTACTTCTCCCAGTCATTTTCCCCTACATTTTCCTCCTGAAGCAGAGAGTCAGAGAGCTGCATCATTCTCGCCGTTTGAGAGCAGCTTGCCTTTCAAACCTCCAATAATTAACAAATGGGGAAACCCGCAGCAAAGGCGCATCTCCCGAAAAGAGAAAAGCGACCAGTTAGCCAAGAGCACGGCTGTTTCGGGTTTTAAGCCTACGATACAGGCCACAGAGGGCCAAGCAAAGAAGGAGATCCAAGAAAAGGGGAAAAAAACCTGCTTTCCTTTCCAGCAAAAGTTACTTTTCCAAAACTGCCTTAAATGGAGAAGTGACTTCCCCCCACCCCTCTTATAATTGACTTTCTCCTGGCTTCTCTAGCCTTCCCGGGCAGGAAGAGATCAACGCCAATCGGCTTTTGTTCCCCAAAGGCTAAAGTTGATCGCTCGCTTTTCTGATCCAAGGGGCACACGGGCACCCAGAGACCCATTCCAGGCCCCCACTAAGCCACGATTCCCAGTTTGTAGAAAAGATGGGGGTGGAGAAAGGCAATCAGTCAGCCAAGAGCCCAGCTGTTTCAGACTTTAAGCCTGCGATACAGGCAACGGCGTGCGCTTCTCCCAACCTGGAAGGGGCTATCAGGCTAGTGCTTTTTGTGAAGTAAGAAGAGGGAGGGGAAGGGCGATACGGACCCCGCTGACCTGCATGCACGAGAAGAAGTCAATCCGGTTGCTGCACAATGAGTCCCTGGGGAGGGTGGGGCCTTGCTCTGCACCTGCGCTCTTCGCGCGCCCTCTGCAGGGCACGTTCGGTAGGGTTTGTGCAGGCTGCCGCCAAGCAGCATGTTTTCCACAAACAAGTGAGCTGGGAAGGAGCAGAGCGGGGGGGGGGAGGAAGGCGACGCCGTGTACCACCAGCCAGGTTGTCGCATACCACCAGTGGTACGCGTACCACCGGTTGAAACGCCCTGATCTAATCCAACCCCCATGTGTGGTATCCAGCTGCAAAAAAAAAATCCTAGATTGTTTTGAATTAAGATACTTGCAAATATAGCAGTATAACCGAAAGAGACTTGCAGTGTGGTTATACTCACAATCTAGAGCACGGGTGTCAAACTCGCCACGTCACGTGATATGTCGCGACGTATCGTGACCTTTTTTGCATTGCCGGAACTGGGGTGGGCATGGCCTCTGTATGATGCAGCTGGCCGATATCGGCCAGCAGTTTGACAACCCTAGAGCCTGAGCACTATTACATAGCACAGTTCTTTAATATGCAGCAATTGATTACAACCAAATGTATTGCAGATAATTTGACATATCCAAATTTATTTATATTTATTTATATTTCCTATTTCTTAACCATCCACCTCCCTCAGAGGGGGAGGATGATCAACATGATGATCAAGTTTGGTAAATCTGAGCTTCCAGTCAACTCAGGGTTGACCTGTGATCACAAGAAGCAAGAAAATGTAAATATTTTTTGGAAATAATGTTTAAAACACACTTTGAAGAATGGAATAAAAAGGAGGAGAAAATATTTGTTTTTCTTGGCTCTGTTCCATAAGAGGCATAAAAGACTACAAGACTGCATTTTCTGTCAGTGTATAGCCACAATGACAAAACCGTTTTTCCGTACTGGGTAAATTGGCCTTCAGATATTCCTGAACTACATACATAGCAACTTTAGCCAAAATACTCAGTAATGACTGATGCTGGAAGCTAAAATTCAACAACTGTATCTGACCTCACCTGTGCACTGCTGTTAGCTCTTTGGAAATAAGCCCCAAATGGCAGTTCCACCACTAACTCAGTTTCATAGGCTCCTTCTCCAGCATTTGTTGCTGTAATCTGGATGAGAACCACATTCTCAGCCCCAACAAGCAGGAAAGCTTCATTCCTGAGACATAAAAAACATAGAAAGGAAAGATTACTAAATAATGGCTGCATTATTCTTCTGCATCAGTAATTAGAATATTGCAATTGGCAAGGCAAAATTGTTGATTGAGGTTTGAGTATGCACCAAGGCAGTGGTGGGATTCAAATATGTGAACAACTGGTTCTCTGTGTGGATGCCACTTCCGGAAGTCCATTCTGGTCCCGGGCAACAAAAAAATAGCTACCGGTTCTGCTGAAGTGGTGTGAACTGGCTGAACCCCACATTGCACCAAGGTCAACTGGAAGACCAGTGGAAGTTGAAACTTTTTGCTGGATTAGAAAGGACATATTTTGCCTTCCCACTCATTGACATCTGACTGCCTTTCTTTATTCATTTTAAAAAATGAATGGCATATGATTCTTGAACTGTCTGAAAGAAAAGGAAGATGCAAAATCCAGCGACATTTTTTGCATAAGTCTACTTTGTATTAAAGATCTGTCTCAACCAGATTGTTAAGAGTTATATGGATACTGATGAACATATATAGATCTCTGCAGAAATATTTGGTAAATCTGAGCTTCCAGCTAACTTAATCAGAACATATTTTTCTTGCAATGTCTTAACATTTACTTAATGTTAATTGAAACTATAAGTATCATATTCACAGATAAATTTCTGGCACTTTAATGTTATGGTCATGTTCTTCATTATACTCCTTTTGGAGTAATATTGTACAATATGATTATAGATTGGGAAAGCATTGGTTTTTAAAGACACTCATATTGTACTTGGAATTTAGTATGTTCTGAACAAAGATGATTTTTTGTGCACCAGGAATAGCAAAAAGGAATTAGCAGAAGGAAAAATACTATATTTATGGTATCATAATACTTATAATATGGAAATAATGCTATAACCCCAGATATAATGGATTGGATTTCAGATTCTTGACAAAATTATATATTCTGTCAATTAGAAAAATATCACATTATTTCTCCCTTTGAAAAAAATATTGGATGGCTTGATGAACATGAAAGCTTAGTGTCTCCTTTTAAAGACCTCAGATGAACTTGGAATATGTTTGTAATTTCTTGTTTCTATTATTTTCTTTTGTTGTGTTTTCATTTTCTTTGCTTGGGGTGAATTGTTCATTTTGTATTACATATGCTTATTTAAAAATGGACTAATAAAACTATTTTTAAGAATAATAATAAAAATTTAGTGATGGTGACCTTTGTCCTTATTATAAACTATAGATCATCTCTGCAATTTAATGACATGTTTTAGTATTGGAGATTTATGGAAGTCCTACAAAAGATGGTTGCCCAGAATTGCTTTCTGTAAAATGGGCAGCCACGTAAATTTGATTAATAAAATAAATAATAAAAGAACCAGAAAAATTACAAACATTATCAGCATATTGCTATGCTTTTTTCTCACCCCTCAGCAATTGTGGCTAACCCAGTTTCAGCTATTGGTGCTTACGTGTGAGCAGAGAGTTTGAGATCTGGAATGCAGATGTTGTCTTCTCCACAGTCTAGAATGATGCGTGTCTGTGGATAAGAGGAAACCTAAACAGCTATCATTGAATGAATAGCAAATATAATTTGGAGGTGAGTATGGACAGCTACATACACAGTCCATGTTATTCCATGTTATTCCTAATTAAGGAATACATAAGAAAAATCCCTTCAATCTACAGATACGAAAATACCAGATATGAAGTAGAAAATTCAGAGCATGCAGAACCTCTCATCAAGTCGTTAACTACATACCTTTGCAATTGCCCATCTCTTAAATAAGATAATTTCGTAATAAATAAGTGAATGAAGCCAGACAAAAACTACATCTAATTTAGATTAATCTCCTTTTGAACTGAATTAACATTATATTTATGTTTACAATTAATATGACTAGATCCCTTCTATTCAATCATTTTTCCCATTCTTTCACATAAAAAATATCATTTGGTGGCAACTTTGGTGGCTCCGAAGTTGCATTTAAATCCATTAGGGTCCTCAGTCTGCAAACCTTTTATGTACAAAACCCATTTCTTTTCCACGTGACATACATAACCTCTAATCAAATAGCCTGCATCCAAGTCCAGAAGGAACTGCTCCAGTCTTTCTATAAACAGTAGCTAGCTAAATAATTCAAAATTATTTACTTTAGTAATAGCAGTAACAAAAGTCTCATGGCACCTTAAGACTAAACAGTTTATTATTGTCTGTGATCTACAATTTGCACGCAGTTCTGGAAGAGGAATATTCCATCTACTCAGACTTGTTCTTGGGCATGCATAGGCTATGTTTACCAAAGCCACCTCTTTGGAAACACTTATTTTAGAGATAAATCTTATGTTCAACAAGCATTCAAACAAGCAAACAAGCAAACAAGCAAGCAAACCACATATCAAAATAATAACCACAATATAAAATTAAAAACCAAACTTATAAGCAGAATGTGGTAGTTCCCAGTGCACTTGCTTTCAGCTGAAGAAGAAAGAAGTCCTACCTGTTTCTGAACAATCAATTGGCCAGACAGAATGGGTTGCAGAATTCCAGCTCTGGAGAAGGATGCCAAACTGAAGTTGAGGCTCACAACAATGGCACTCAGTTTGTCTTTGAAATCAGCTTGATCCTGGGAAGGAGTGTATGTAAAAAGCAAATTTACAGATCCCATGAGGTAAGTTTTTCCCAGCTGGGCACCTTCCACATATATGGGACTACAACTCCATCATCTCCATCTAGTAAGCTTGGAGCTGTAATCTGACAAATCTGGAGGACATCCAATTGGAAAATATGTGCTCAAATTACATCTTTCTGGAAGGTTTGTAACTCTAACACAGAGGTGGGGAACTTTTGATTTTCTAGAAGTCACAAATTCTCATCTCAGCAAACAGAAATTTCTAGAGGCACAAAAGAATTCAGTAGTACTTGTCAAACTGAAAGACACAAAAGCCCTGCCAAAACAAAAAGGCAGTAACTCTAATATTCATAACACTGTTTCTCATCTCTATAATTCTAAGAGCAGGAAATGCTCTCCCAATTTCAAATTTCCTCACAAGCTCAACATCACCATGGAATGGCTAATCTCTGCATTATTTAGGCGAACATAATAGCCATAATTAAATTGTTTTTTATTTATGCAGTGAAAAATATGCAGGAGCTTTGCCAAAAGCTAAGATACCAACCAAATTTCCTAGAAAAAAAAGAATAGAAACGGTCTAGTTTTTATTGAACTATGACTCTTAAAATCCCCTGCCATTAGTCATGTTTTCTGACTGTGGCTGCTGAGATATGTAGAACATTCACATCTGGAAATTATTCTCCTCTTCTGAAGGTGTTGGGATATTGATATTGATACAGTAGCATAAAGAATTTTATTCCAAGACAGGAAAGTACCACAAATGGGCCAAAACCTCCAAGACCAGATTTGTAAAATGACAGATTAAAAGTTCAAACATAAGAAGGTGACCTTGGTAGCTCCCAAAGTAGAGAAGGGAAAACGCACTCAGCATTCTTCTTTGTTTCCCTGCAAATCTTGGGCTGCAACTTTCAAAGCTGAACATAATTTCCAAAGTAAGGAAGAACCTATTGCTCAACCATTCCTTACTATTCCAAACACATGCACACAGAAACAAAGACACGCTTTTGATGCCTGAGATACCTACTCGTAAGTAAACTGTGACATTCTTACAGGTCAGGGGAATTTTTCTGGACAGTTTCAGTTGGAATATCTGGCCTGGTTGGTTGGTTTGCTGCAAGAAAACACGCCTCCCAAATTTCTGCTTCATATGGTCCAGCTGTAACTCTGTATTTAATTCTAGCAGACACAAGGAAACATGCAAAAAACAACATGATGGTGATGAAGATTAATAGACAAATCACAATCTACAATATACATATTGATAACTAGAATACCAAATTCTTGTCTTCTATTGTACAAGAAAAAACTTTTGAGTCAAACATCTGTGGTGTTTTTATAGTCCAGACTTATGTTCTTTATTAATACTATATGAGAATTCAGAAAATTTAGGAATGTGTAATGGAAAAACTGTACACTTGTATAGCGATGAGGACCACTATTCTCTAACTTGACAGCAATATTGTGCTGTTTAGGATTAATGGGAGTTGATCCAGCATTCTATGGGGCATTAGATTAAGATTGTTCCCCCATTTACTATAACCACTAATGCCAAAATAGAATCAGTAGTTTTCATATCTAAATAAACAAATGTGGAAAGTACCTCTTGGTGGATGGGTGGGAAACATGAGTTAATAACTCATTTCTTACTTTCAGCTACTTTCTCAAAGAAATCAGCAAAATACTTTTTTGGACTAGTTAATTTCATTTCTGGCACAGCTGAGTTAAGAAACAGATTCATCCTGGTTTTTTTCTTTCTGAAATGCTAGTCATGCTGATATGTTAATAAATAACCATGCTTTCATGTACATATTAAAAATTAAATTCCAAAATTGTCTCATCATAGAAACAAAAACTGTGGCAATCAGGTAAAGCTGCACACATTTGTTAACTGTCTCAGGAGAACTAGTTCTTACCTTTCTACAAATATTGCTTAAGGAACTAATGAATCTTATTAATCCTGCCTCATCAGAGACTCTGCATAATAAAAAAAAATGTGTTGTATGCAATACTATCTCTACAGCAGTGTTTCTCAACCTTGGTAACTTTAAGATGTATGGGTTTCAATTGCCAGAAAATCCCCAATCAACCCGGGTGGCTAGGGAATTCTGGTATTTGATATCTACATACTTTAAAGTTGCTAAGCTGGAGAAACACCGTTATAGGGTATTATTTCCAAGTTTCTGAAAAAGTTTTCACCTGGGAGAACTCTGAAACCTCAGAATTCACACTGTTTGGATTTTTATCTCATCCCTCTTGATATCTACGGTATGTAAATGATCATAACTACTATGGCCTCTGTTCCTCCAAATTACTGATTCAACACTCACCAATTTCTGATGGAATGTTCTTTCCCGACATTCCTACACACATCTGAATGTTGAAGCTACATTGATAAGGGGGAAAAAAATGAAGCTCATTTCATAGATCAAACAGCATATACCCAACTGGCAAATAACTAATCATAGAACCTACCTTTCTGAATCCAACCTGTACAGTTGCAAATCTTATTATACATTTAAGTTCATGAATTTAAAGATATTGAAGTGTTTTGTCCTTGTAGAAAGTGGGAATTTGACCTGAACAATAATTAGCGAAACAAATTTTATAACTACAGTATACCAGAAAGGTTATTTGATTACAAGAAATATATTATAGATACAAGTAAAGTCTAGAACATGTGCTTTGTGCTTGGGAAGAAAGGCAGAAAGAAGTGATCTCAGATTATCATCTTAGACACAGACCAGGCAAACTAATAAACAAAGAAGGAACACATAGTAAATCCTTTTTATCTGCCCCCCACATATTCACATCTTTAATAGAAAGAAGATAACTATAATCAAACAATGGGACAGTGCCAAATGGCAAAGATTTCTGAAAACTCCAACTAGTTTTGTGTTTTTGATTATTCTGACTTATTGGTTAGACTTCATATCCTATGTTATTGTTGAAAGAAAAATCTTCATCAGAGTCCAGTCCAAGCTGGGAATAAACAAAATGGAGACTGCTTTAGAATGATGGTTGTAGTTTATTGAAGAACAGAGCCAGACAGAAACGTGGCTCTGGAAAAGCTGACCACATGGAGCAGGGAGTGGTGGGTTTTTATACCTTCTTAGACTTTTGTGTTTGGAGTTGTTCCTTGGCATGAACTTTGACCTGAGGTTCAGTATGCCTTTCTGGTATTCTGATGGTGGTGGTCTAATACTATTATGTCCCAAAGGTCATATACTGCTTCTCTGGGGCAATGGCTGATGACTTACTTCCCGTGTTGGATTTCTTGGGTGAGGGGTTTTTGATTCTAGGGATCTTTGTCTTTCTAATTTCATCAGTTTCATGGCTTCAATTTTTCTGAAAGGATTATGATATCTGCATTTCTACAGAGCTGGTTTCTGCTTGGGGGAGGGAGACTTGGGGCTATTAAGAAAAACTGGGCATGTTTTTCTGCCTTTTAAAGATCCTTTGAGGAAATATAATATTCTGCCTTTTTAATATTTCCATCTCTGGGGGGCTGGCTTAGCATTCTCCATTTCCCAGCATGTTAGAGAATATCTTTTTTTTAATGGATACATCTAACGAGCCTTCTCACAATTGGTGCCAGCTAGACATGCTGAAATATAATGGCTATTTTTCTTAGTCATTTTCTCGCAGCTAGCTGGGAATTCTGGGAGTTGAGGTCCCAATATATCTGGAGAATACAAGTTAGGGAAAAGATACCTCCAAAGAAATTAACCCTGCCAGTCTTGATTTTCTACTAGGAAAGAAAATTCAGTGGGTAGGCTCAGGTGTTGAGCAAAGCACATAATCCATGGGACCATGGTTAATTATTTATAATAACATGGATGCATTTTCCACTATGCTTACTGTTGTGAGTGTCCCTAGACCAGCTTGGGAAGTGTCAGAGTATGAGGATGAGCAGCCAGGCCCCTCTGGGTGTTTTCCCCTCCCGGCAGCCGAGGAAGAGCAGCCAGGCCCCTCTGGGTATTTTCCCCTCCCGGCAGCTGAGCCAGACAGGGAGGAGATTTACAGGCAGTCTGGGTCAGATTCACAAAGTGAGGGGTCAGATTTGGATCAAGAAGATAGATGGCTTGATCCGAGATTCCGAAGGTTTGATAAACGAAGGTGTCAGTTAAGTGGAAAAAGGAAGTAATGGGGGGAAGTGACGTATCGGAAACTATATTAGAAGGGGACAGAGAGACTACGCCTTTGTCACGAGCAATGTTAATCAAGGAGTAGCCTGATATCTGGAGCAATGCATTTGAATTCAGTCTTCTGATGTTTTGGAAATCTACGGAAGAATAATGAGGTCTTGTACAATGTGATAAAGAAAGAGTGAGTTAATTGGAAGGTGTGGGAAGAGCATGTTTTAATCTAAATGTAAATAAATGAGACTTGGCCGTTCCTGCCAGCAAAATGCCAGCAGCGTGCTTTGAAGTGAATCCTTTTGAGATGTGTTAAATAAACCTCTTAAAGACATATTT